>QZCP01000020.1:118677-164552 GCA_003956705.1 Brevipalpus yothersi | reverse complement strand
AGAGAGAGAGAGAGAGAGAGAGAGAAGCTCGATGCTGAAGAGTGTTAATAGTATTCACAGTATTCCAAAATGATGTAAATATTTGCGCATCTTGCTGTCTGGCATGTCTGGATGAGGCTCAAAGGCCTCTCACTTATTCTTGCTTGACCATATTATTATATTTGGCTAAAGTATTGGATCCACACCATGCCCCTTAGCCTGATAGGATCCTACGGTCAACCACCACCACTACTACTACTACTATTACTGATTGTGATGGCCAATCGTTTCAAGTGTCGCTTGTCAGAAAATATTCTTGAGACTTGTTCGTTATCTTTGCTCTCCCGCGCTTTTCTCTCTCTCTCTCTCTTTCTATTTTCTCTCATCTTTCTCTCCTCTCTCTCTTCCGTTGCTTTTATTCTGAATAGAAATAGAGAAAAAGAGAGAAAGAACAGAGAAAAATGACCTGAGAACAATTTACACAGGTATATATCCTGGTTTCCCAAATTTTCAAAATGAGTGGAAGAAAGAAAGAAAGAGAGAGAGAGAATTTGTATATCCTGAGGGAATAGGAGGCAGTTATGAGAAAATGAGAGATCAGTTTTAAGACAAGAGAAAATAAAGAGGCTAAACAGAGGAAAAGTATTCCCAAAAGTTTTCTGTTGATAATTTTATTTTAATAGAGAAAATCAAGAAAATTCAAACTAGTTTTCAGATGATCGGAAAAAGTATTCTGTAGTTTTAAAAATCGATGTAATCTTCCGAAAAGGAAATGATGATTCAGTAACTCGGAAATCATACTCTTTTCCTCTGATTCATCATATATTCTTTCCTTTTATTTCCCAGCACGCCAGATTATCTTCAAAGCTACTACTATAAAACTCAATATTCAGCCATTCATACTCAGTTAATCATATTGATTTGTAATCGATCGGTTTCGATTTGATATCGTGGATTCAGCGCCAATACTTTCTCTTGAAACAACCAATATTAACGAATATTGATTAGCATCAATATCAATAGCCATTCAAGGGTGGAACCATGTTTTCTATGCTTTTTGTAGTTTATTAAATTGGTTCTAACTGGTTACATGATAATGATTGGGCCATTTGCATCATGAAACGGAAAATAAATGGAACAAAAACCTGTCTAAACACGTTACAGTGTATAGTAATAGTAGTAATAGTTAGTAGGCATTGATTGTTGTTATTGTGGCCGCCTGCTCATCAACCAGCAAGTATGGCAAGTTTCAACAGGCTTGTAATTAGCATCCTTTCACGGTGAAATGTATTCACCATGAGAAAGAGAGAGAGAGAGAATGTTAGTCTGCCTATCATCTTGTCGAAATATATAGTTCATTTCAATTGGCACTGGCCAGGTAAGCTTGGGCTGAGTCATTGGTGGGCAGGTCAACAATGAGATTGTTGAGCCAAAAAATCATTGACAAGAAACAATTGATGGGCAGCGATCATTCAAGTGGCATGCAGTGAGGAGAGAGAGAGAAAGAAAGGAGAAATTTTTCATCCAAGATTTACAATTTGTAATGAACTATGTGTGTGTGTGCACAATAGTTACAGTCAGTATGAGTGAAAGGAAGCTGAGTAACAAATGACCGAAGGAAATGAGCAATTCGAATGATGATGTGAATTTTGTCCACCATTAAGTTGGATCAGATAGATAGGTGATCATCGGGAATGGGATGAACGTTACGGATCAATAAAAAAATGGTGTAATTTTGGGTGGTGAAAGTGTGACATAAAAGATTTGAATGGAGAGAGAAGGAATGGATGAAGGAAGAGAGAGAGAAAGGAAAAATGATGATCCCTAACTATTTTGCTTGTGTGTGTTGATCTCTGCTCTTCTTTTCTGAGAAATAGAATACATATACAGCCGAAGCAAAAGCCGAGAAGATAGAATGAATGAGTCTCAATGATGGATAATGAGTAACTTCCTACGTAATCTTGCATAGTTAATCACTTGACTCACACATGGATCCTCCGCAGAAGATGGGCCCTCGCTTCTTATTTTCTCTCTCTCTCTCTCTATCTCCTCATCTTTCTTGATCTTCTGACTGAGCCTGCATCGATCGATGAAACTGTTTCCCTATTCGATGAGAGGAAAAAAATTGTATAAGATGAAAAAAATGAGCTGGATTGCCGATGAATAAAGGAGAAAAGATTCAAGATTTTGAAAGCTCAAAGGAAAAAATTGCTGAATTGATGCTCGCGTGAGAGATGCCACTTTGCATTGCTTTCTCTCTCTCTCTTCTCTTCTCTTTCATTCGATTACACCCAGATCAAGTGAATCTTCATGGGTCTATCTGGCTTGTAAGAGGTGCCAAGAGATAGTTTCTTTTCTATTGAACAGATCACAGAGAGTATCACTCTCATGTGACTCAACTTTCAGCCTCTCTTCACCTTTATCTTCCGCCCCTCGCCATACAAAACTTAGCCTGTGGGCCTAGGGAGCATTTTGCATCAAAATCGAAACATCCTGGAAGAACATCCACAGACGGTTGAGCACAAAATTGAAATTCCAAAACCGCAAAGCAACTCATCGATGGTCGATTATAGTGATACTTGTGGTCTACAAGCAGACACACACACATACACAGAGAAAGAGAAAGATACTCACCATGGATGGCAACATTTTGATTAGTGTGTACGTATTTATGCAGATTAGTTATAGAACATAGGTTCTCCAATTTGCATGAATCATCATTACTTGGATGGCTGAGAAACGATGATTAGGTTGCCTTCGATACAAGCCGATGAATAATAAAGCAAAGTGATTGGCCATAAAAGACTTCCTTTCCTAGCCGATCTTGGATAAGCAAAAATTTCAATGTGATATTGCTGTTCACATGTTCTCTCTTTCTCTCTCTCTTTCTTTCTTCCAGAGTAATGATTACATCACTCATCTTGCCTAGGGGCAAAGAAGTGATGATAAAAAGCCCACAAGAAAATAGATAATCGAAATATCTTGTATCTGTTTTTCGAGTTTTCTTCTCTCTCTCTCTCTCTTGCAGATCGCGCCCACTCGAATGTATATCCAAAGTTTTGTTGGTTCGCTGATTGGGCCTTATTTTTCTCGCTCATTGCCAGTTTATCATGATAACATCACAATCAGATATGAATCGAGTCCAAATACTAGCAAGCTCGCTGTATTCCACCTTTTTTTCTGCTGTTCTCCTGCTTTTGACTCTTTTGTTTGCATCCGCTCGTCAAAGTGGACATGAACACTGTAGCCACTGATCTGACCGCACACATATATACACTTACACAGGTCGCTGGCTTGCTGGGTAAAAATGGCCTCTGAACACATGCTTCGGGCGAATACTCAACAGAACTCCTGGAGAGTGACCTGAGTGATGCTGAGAAGGGAAGAAAAGGAAAAGAGAGGGAGAGAGAGAAAAGAAAGTAGAGTTCTGATCAGTTCTGGAAAACTTTGATGTAGAAAAAGAAGGAAGTTGATTCTGATTCTCATTGGCTGTGGTTCCAATTTTATGCTCAAACATCGATTTCTTAGGCATTTTCTGCCATTGATTATAAACTCGAGGTTTATGGAGGTTTAGAATTTTTGCATATTTTTTCGTCAGCAAAATTGATCAGTCTATTTTTAATGGCAAAAATTGTTCTAAAAAGTAGGTAACAAGTTAAATCCATTGATGAAATGTGTGTGTAGTAATAGGAAAAGATGATTATTCTCAATCATCATCGTTCTTGATCACCAGCATCTCTGTCCCTGTATCTCTCTCTCGCCTAATCGGTATAATGACTAATCAATAAGAAATGTATCTCCTTAAGGAGAATCTGAATAATTGGCTCCTCCATGATATTAACAAACAGCATGTGAATGCAAGGTATTAGTATTCCTGTAATATCTTGGAATATTCTTTCTTTCTCTCTCCAATTGGTGGCCCAAGATGAGCACCCAGCATTCATCTTATCATTATCATGTTCACAGCAAGCGGTGTCCCGCTTTTTCTCACAGTATAAGTAATCTTTCATAATATTCTTTCATCTTTTATTTCTTCTTCTTCTACTACTTTTGACCACCCAACCATCATATCATTCCACTTGCCAAACACTCATACACACACTTATACACTTTTTGGCCAACATTGAGAGTTCACATGTTTTAGGCTATCAATGATTATCACTCATTCACCTGAACCTCCTGAATCCCTTCCATTCAACAAGATAGCAAATTAATCCGATTCAAGTCGAAGAAAAAAGAGCAAAATACGCTAAACGGTCATCAATCATCACAGGTCAGCCAAAGAAGAAAGCAAATTAATTACTATCAATGCTTACTACCTAGTCAATCAGGATGATTGTATCCTCATACACACACATACATATGTGTGTTTCAGCCAACATGACTAGTTCTTCTTTGTCGATGATCATTCATAAAATAGTATTTAAATTTAAATTTTGGTAGCTAAATTTTGCAATCTCACAGACTAATTTTCCATCTCATTTCTTTTCTGCGGTCCACAAGAAAATTTTTCCACCCAACAATCATAGATGGACACAAATTTTTGGATGGAAATCAGGTTCCACCATCCATCCATCGACTAATAAGACATGGAAAAAAATTTCAACTCCACTATTATTCATCATTCTCAGAGTGGACACGATGCGATGTGAAAACAGATTGATTCGAATGCCCACGAGATGAATAAAATACTCAGCATGAGTTCATATCACAATTAATAGCAATTGTTATTATACATACACATACATGTACAAGTTGATGTGTTCCGTTAAAATGATGACGATGAAATCATATCAAACGTCAACGGTGGCATAGTATGGCCTCGCTCGATGATCGAGAGAGGAATGGTAACAGAAAAGTAGAGGCCAAATAAAATTGGATGGCTCAACAATAAGTCATTCCAGGAAAGACAGTGTCAAGTAATCACATCAGCAGCAATCACAAAACACATCCACACACAATACGAGATCAAGTCAGTTCATCGTTTTTCTTCTTGATTATTTCGATAGGCAAATCAATCTTTCCATTTGAAAGTGATATGAAGCCCATAACCATTACATTCATTAGGTAAATTTTTCATCTCTCTCTCTCTCTCTCTCTCTCTCTCTCTCTCTCTCTCTCTCTCTCTCTCTCTCTCTCTCTCTCTTTATGCTCTCTTTTTCAGTTGCCGATTACTGATGATACATGGATTCCTGCTGACTCTTTACTTATAAGCCTCATTCACCTTGTCAGCTTGATAGGTCTACTCAATCAAATTAAAATGTGAGCCAGTCATGGAAAATGGAAAAATAAAAGTATCATAACAGCTGATTTGCCATGAGAATTCGATGATATCCGCCAAAAGGTACCAACTTACTATTGATTATACTCAAATTCGCTGGACATGAAATCATCATCATTATTGCTCCCACGAAAGATGAAGAAATATAGACAGTTGCTTATGATACTTTTGATGGGAGGAGATAAAGTTTGTTAGTACTCAAAGAATGGTCACTCCTTGATGTAAGAAAAACCTTCTCTTTCTCTCTCTTCCGTTCTTGGCTGCTATCATCTGTATGCTAACGAATTAATTTACTGGAAAACAATCAATTTATTCAGTTTTTTTTCTACTCTTTAGCGTATTTTTCCTTCAAAGAATGCTCGATTCAATTCATTGAAAAGGTTATTAGCAATTATATGGCGAATAAAAGGCATAAAAGAATTCGAATAATTCAGATTCATGGCAAATGGTTTTGTTTCCGGTTTTCCTCACTAATGAGTTATTTTTTCGCTGTTAACTTTTGAATACCTTGAAATCGATTCTTCCACAATTATTCTCAATGTTGCTCATACATTTCTTCTTCAATAAAATTAATTATGCATAAAACAATTCCTTACACATGAATATTTTTCAATCAAAATTATCATGGGACAACAATGCATTTGCAAGTAGTGGTAAATTTTTCATGTAATCAAAATACATAGAGTACATTAATCAATACTAACAGCATCGCTTAATAAGTTTCTCAGATATCCATCGATATTTTTATGTAAATATTCATTCATTATATTAGTTCAACATAGTATAGTAAATTGATAATATATATTTACAATCACCTGAAATTCGAGAATTGGTGTAATTTTTTTATCGTGCTTCTCTTCTCATATTGAAGCAAATAGCAAATCAACGACATTCACAATCACGAATTTTACCATACAAGCACCAATGACTCAGCAAAAGGTTAACAATTGTGTTAGCACGTTACAAATATATATGTATATATGTATATCGAAGATCGATATGTGTGTGTATAGAAGAAATAAATAAGAAAAAATGATGATGATTGAATCTTAATGCAATCATGGACATGTAATCACACAATTTGGATTGATAAAAATGGAATGGAAGATAAGTGTTTGCATCCAGGAAGAATGAGAGAAAGAAAGTTCATTGAGGATAGAATTTCTCATTGAATCAAAGTCTCAAAGCAAGAGAGAGAGAGAGAGAGAGAGAGAGAGAGAGAGAGAGAGAGAGAGAGAGAGAGAGAGAGAGAGAGAGATATCGATCTTTTTTCATCGTGAAACAAGAGATTAACGGTATTTTGGAGAGCGCGTAGACTTTTTTTTTGGTGGGTGGACATGATCGAAACAGCATGGACATCTCAGGTTCACAGTTGTCAGTAATGATATCTTTGATTACCTCTCACATGGACTTGCTCCACGTCTCGTGGCATCTCTTCCATCTTTTTCCAGTGTTTAGCTAGCGAGTGAGAGGTTCCAATTTCAATTGCAATCAGAACCCATACCACTATGTTGACCAGAGCACTCCAAGTGAATGTTGTTGTACCGAATTTAATCATTAAAATATCACAAACAATGGCAACAATTAATAGGAAAATTGTAATCACCAATGGTCTCCATTTGATGGTGAACACTGAATATAATCCAAGCAACATGATCAATTCGTGTAATAAAATGTCATATATCAGTGGATTCAAGATGATATCAAAGAAGCTGGTCGATTCTCTTGGTGATGCGAGATAGTGAAGAAATGGCAAAAGTATCAAATGGGCGGAAAATAAGGATATAAGTAGATATCGCTGACCATTGTAAGTTAATCTTGGCACACATAAGGACTGATTATTGCCTGGCAGGTCATCACTTGATCCAAAGCGTTCGGGATGTCGTTTACGCTCCCAATATCGAACTTGTGCACCAAGCATTGGGAGGAGGACAAAAAGTGATAAAATGAACGTGGAATGGCTTGGAACAATTAAAGAAATTTCGATCAGCTTATCTTAGAACGATCCATAATATTGTAAGATTGTATCCAGAAGGTGAGGTTACACAGCGGTGACATCGAATTGTGTTCACTTCAGATTGTTCAGATTATCTTTCCGTTTTTGCGCAAGACTCCTCTTCCGTTTCTACTGCTATGCTGCTGACTTATGTGAACCATTTTGCACACAAACATTCCTTTCCTCTTCTCCATTGCCACTGATCATCATACGGTTGACTCTGTGAGTTTATGAGAGAGGATCCAGAGAGGAGGTAAAGAATTGCTCTTTCCTTTCGCTTGCTTGGTGTGTGTGTGTGTGTGTGTGTGTTTGTTCGAGTTGATGATGCTTCTGGTGGAAGTAGTAGTAGTAGTAGAAATGGCTCACGGTTGGAAAGATAACTAGGTTGGGCGGGATGATACTGGAGACTCAATTTCTGCACGACAGAGTTTAATATCATTTTTATATTATGGTAACAAAAAGTATACACCTTTCCGTAATAACATGTACATCAAAAAATCATGCGAATTTGATTCGCTTATTTACTGGTTTCGGTGGAGTAGGAGATGCTGCTGCTGAAGAGTTACTTAAATCGAACCTTCGTTTACGATTCGGTCTCTCAGACTTATCGATCTTGTGAGGAGACCAGATGACTTTACCAGGACTTCTGAAATTGGTTCTATCTTTTCTAGCAGAATAGTCAAAATTTCCATCTTGTACTAGGCCCAGTATTCCAGTTCCACCTCGAGGAGGTCTTCCAGCAAAAACTCGCGCAGAGGGTGATTCCAACTTATCTTTCAGATCTGGAAAAAAGAAAGAATGATTTGATCAGATTTATTGTTCAAAAGGTTATTTTTGGTGACTTACCTAGCATAACAGCAGTCTTAAGGAAAGCTGCAGTGGTTTCAAAAGTCATCTGTTGAAGAGGAGAACTATTTCCAGCCATTGACATTCTATTCATTCCCCTTACTTTGCCATCAAAAGTCATATAGTCGGCTATTAGTGACAAATGACGAGGATCGACCTCTATTCCATAGACGGAGAAAACATTGGCTATTTCTTTGGATAAAGCGGCTCTTGCAGCTTCAATGCCATAAAAGTTAGCTATTGCATGAGTATCGTTACTGTGAACCTTGTTGAGGTCAAAAACTCTATGAAAATCTGCTAAACCAGTAAAGCTGACACCTTCTGTTTTGATCATTTTATCGTAATCAGCCCCACGTTCTTGAGCACGGCGATCATCAACAAGGAAAGCCCGTTGAACTTTACCAATCCTATATACATACGCTTTCTTGGCCATTTCTCCTATTATTGATGGAATGTCAATTTTGCTGTTCTTGAGAGGAAATCTGAATACAACCTTACACCATTCAGCTTTTCGGGAATCGAAATCATACTTATAAATGAGAGGATCCTGAACTTTAACCATATCTTCGCGTTCAGCTTTGATGACTGCCAAACGCGCCATCAATTCACTATTCCCTCTTACGAATTCACTCTCTTGTTCCTCGTCTTTCTTCAAATCATCATCATTGAGGGTGAGAACATCGTCAGCATTCTCATCGTCTGGCTCTTTGATAGCTTGAATTTCCTCTTCCTCTGGTTCTTCATAGTCAAGCTCTTGATTTCTTCGAGCTTTAGTTCGGACTGCATGAGTATCCTCTTCAACAGCATTATCCTCATCATCTGAACTACCATCATCATCGCCAGTTGGTGGAGGAGCTGAAGAAGTTGGTTCACCTTCTTCATTTTCACCAGTAGCCTTTGATCTGTGAGTTTTTATCGAGTCATCATAGAGTTCATTATATTTCTTTGCGATAGCTTCTGCCCTAGCTATTCCGACCAGAATATCCTTGATGAATTTTTTTTCCATGAAATCAAGTATAGACTTAGGCTTGGTGTAAAATTTCTTCCTGTAGGCTGAATAGGGAAGGAATTTGAATTTTACATAGTAAAATTTTGAGCAGGTCAGTCGGTTTATCTTCAACCTCTCTTCTACTGTGATGTTTTCCAAGACATCCGATAGTTTGACGGCAGAGAGTTTGCGACGGAACCGCTCAGCTTTTTTAGCTGCCGATGCCCCAAGGTTGGGAGCAAGAGGTAAATCCATACTAGGAGTAGATATATTGGGAGATGCAGTCATGAGTATTTCTCTCAATCTTGGAATTCCAAGAGTAACATTCATATCTCCTCGTCCGGCGAAGTGAAAAGTGTTCAGTGTCATTTGGGTAGAAGGTTCACCTATGGATTGAGCGGCAAGCAAACCAACAGCCTCACCAGGATCACAAGTGCAATTCATATATCTGGTATAGATTATTTCTTTGAGATCAGATTCAGAGATCACGCGACGTCCTTTCCATTTTTCAGCTCCAAAATCAGTACAATCGGTCTGTACTAAACAGTCTTTAGAATTTTGAATATAATTATCTATCTGACTCTCTAATTTCTCACTTATCACGCCAAAGTTATAGCCAGGATGGAATTTACTCATCACAGGTCCTGGGCAGGGTAAAAAGTAGAAATTGAGCCTTTTTCTCTCTCGTCTCGGGATGGCTGCCCATGAGTCCATTATTTTTTTCGATGACATGAGATCGAGAATCTTTCCAGGATTAGCTTCAGCCCATTCACGAGCTTTGACGTCAAAATATTCTTGGAAACCTGATCCTCGACGCACCGCAGATCTATCAATACCATTCATTGACTCCCAGCTTCTGATTTGTTGCTCAAATTTATTGATCTCCCCATGATGACTGTATTTGAACATTTTTTGGAGATCATCTTTACTCGGCGTCAACAAATTTCGATTGCGAATTAGCAAGGACATTGCTTTGGGTTTAAGAAATTGACTCTTAAGAATATCGATTCCATCTTCACCGTAAAGATTTTGAATGAGACTTCCATCACTGTCACGAACTGTGCCATCATATTGGACGGTAAGCCCCTCTAAATGCTTGATGAGACAACGTTGCAAATAACCAGATCGTGATGTTTTCACAGCAGTATCGATTAGACCTTCTCTTCCAGCCATACAATGAAAGAAGAATTCTTGTGGACGAATTCCAGTCAAAAATCTACCTGTGACGAATCCGCCAGCTCTCGGTGAAGTGTCGTAAGGTAAAAAACTTGGAAGAGTACGGCCACTCATCATAAGAGGAACTCTTCGTCCTTCGAGTTCAATTTGGCCCAACAAACAGGAGATTTGGAGAGCATTCACTGTTCCTCCTTTAGCTCCTGATTGAATCATCATTTGGAGATGATTGTTGGGAAACTTTTTGACAAGACCATCTGGAAGACATGCTGTAGTGATTCCATTGTTAATTTCGTCAGTTTTACCTTTCATACAACTGTCCAACGCTTTCATTAAAGCAGGATCTTGGCTCATATGCCACTCTTGGAGTTTAGATTTCAACACATCTTTACCACAGTTTGCATCAAGGTGCAAAGCTTGAGCAGCAACCTCATCACCAACAGATAAAGACTTTTTGATGATCTTCCGTCTAATAGCATCAGGCTTTGGTTCAACAAGAATGTCTTCTATTCCCAAAGTAATGCCTCCATGGATTTGAAGATAAAGAGTGCATAATTTGGAAAATGCTGACAAGAGGGAATTCGATACAGCTCCACCATATAATTCATAACAACAATGGATCAATCCATAAGGCGTGTTTCCAATATTAGCTTTGTCAATAATTCCAGTCAAAACTTCACCTTTTTGAATGATCACAGTACTATCACACAATTCGGAAGATTGGATAGGAGAGAAATATTGAGTAGCAGTCCACTTTTTTGGTTGAGATTGCACCAGAGTTTTGGCACTCACTTTCGCTGGGATGCATAAACTTGGAGGTTCTTTTCCTGTTGGAATAAGATTGAAGATGAGAGTGGATACAACTTGCTTGCCGGACCAAAGAGGCTTTGGTTTCCAGATGGCTGGCTTCACAGTTTTGATGGGTTTGTTCAAATTGGACAATGCATAAAACACTAGTTGCTGATAATCTTGTTTAGAGAAGAAATTTCCTCTCAAAGTTAAGAGAGTGGATCCAACGATATGATCTTGAATCAAACCACCGAGAGGCGAACCATCTTTTGGTACGAGATATTGCTTATTAACGCTGACTATATTGTAGGCTTCTGATCTTGCTAATTCATTTTGAGGAAAGTGTGCATTCATTTCATCACCATCAAAATCGGCATTGTAACTTTTGCAATTGGAATAGTGAAGACGAAGAGTTTTCTCTCCTCGCAAAATCCTCGCTCGATGAGCCATTATACTTGGTTTATGTAGGGTTGGCTGACGATTCACTAATAGAACATCACCAGATAAAAGATGACGGTTGACAGTTTTAGTGCCACGACCATGTTGCCCCAATAGGCTACTGATACGAGCTCTTTGCTCTTTATCATCAGCTCTGAGGTTCATCACGGTACCATTCTCGAAAACCACAGATCTAGCTCCAGGATGAACATTTGGACCGTTAAGAACAGCTCTCTTGAGTTGATCGATATTCCAAGGAGTGACAGGCTGTGGATAGGTCAATTTGATTGCAAAAACTTCCGGTACACCAATCTCATCTACTGATATATATGGATCTGGTGATATGACAGAACGAGCAGCAAAATTGACTCGCTTGCCCATCATATTCTTACGAAAAAGTCCTTCTTTTTTTTCGAGAATTTGTCTGATACCTCCTTTTTTCTTTTTTGTTCCTCTGTTCTCGGGCAAATTATCCATGTCAACATCATAAATTCTGTTAACTAAAGTTTGAAGACGAGTCCATCCATAATGAAGTTTTTTGAACGCTTCCTCCCTAGTTTCTTTCTTATTCTTGTCCTTCTTATCGGCATCAACTTTCTCTTCTTCCTTTTCTCTTTCTCCATCCTTTTCTTTTTCTTTCCCTCTCTTCTTAGGAGCTTTCTTTCCACTGGTAGATACTTTTGATGCTTCTTTTCCAGGTTGCTCAGAATTGTCATCATTTTTATCCAGTTTGTTGATTTCGTTTATCAATACTTTTAAATTGTCACTAGCTACCATCATTTCACGTAAAAGACTAGTAGCTTCAGATTCGTAATGTCTTCCATGCATGAAACTGAGAGGACGATAACGAGGTGGTATCACAGGTATAGCAGTCATGAAGAAACAATCTATGGCATTTTCATCGGTTTCATCAATAGATAATATCTTGAGAAACAATTTCATTGCTTCTCTTTCATTCTGCCAAAGTTTTCGTAAATGATCTCGAGCTATCTTAGGACTTAAATAAGATTTATCATTGTGAATATATTCAAACTCTTCTACTTGATTCTTGATTACTTCATCATCATCTTCTACTTGAACTTGGTCAATAGCTTTTACAGTTTTATGTTGCATCAGAACCTGAGAATTATTTGATAATGCCATGGAAACTTTTTTATCTGCACAATTTTGACAAACTTTCGTGATTTTTGCAATTTGCCCCTGAATCAAAGCTCTGATGAGCTTCTGTTTCATTTCAACGATGTTCTTTACCAGATGAGCATCCGGATTACTTGAGTCAGCCTTTGCTTCCGTAATCTTCTCCTGAAGAAAATGATTTAGCTTGTTCTCCAGATGGATGCGAAAATCTTGAGTATCAGTTCTTTTATGTTCGTCATCATGATATTGGATTATTCCATAGCCCTTATTGTGAATATCTCCAACCACATAGTCTAGTCCATGATCAAGGGCTTTAATTTCAGCCAGTGCAATGATAAAATGTGGAGGGTATAGGAGAAGCTTGTGACAGTTGAAGCAGCAAATCGACAGAAGCTGTGATAAAAAGTGGACCACAAGATTGAATCAGATTTTGAGCATTTATTACACAGAAATTGGGACCTTACCTGGTATGCTTGGCGGATAAGAAAAGGATTGAAAACAGGAACAGGAAGAGGAACATGACCAAAATGGCCAGGACATTCATCTCGAAAAGAGTCAAATTTACACGTTTCACATGTTTCACCACGCTTACTTGGTCCTTGAATCATCAAGATTAGAAAAAATTTGAGATCAACAACAATGAGGAACCTATGATCAGTCTATACACAATCGAAAAACATCAATCGGTGACAAAAACAATTATCTTACCCAATCTTGGATCATGAAGTCCACCCTTATTTGCGATACCAGCTTTATCGAAAGTTTCTACATTGCTAATTTCCACTACACTAAGATTTTGAAGTTCTTTGGCAGTGAAAACTTTAAAAGACACCGACGATAGGGTCTGTTGTGTCAATAGTGAAATATTCATCTTGATTCATCAATTAAATAGAAAAATATCATGTATCACTAACAAGTCACAAAAAAAATTTAACATATTTAACGATACGTTCAGTCAACGTGTTGGATGATCAAAACATGTGACTTAAAACATCAACACAAACAGAAAGCGGCAAAGTTCTACTTCTTATACTGGCCACCAGTCGACGCTAGCATATTTTGATAGAATTAATATGAATTAATTTAGCTTAATTTTCAATTTATATAGTTTATCAAGATAAATTAAATTAAATATAATTGGTTCTGTGATGGACATGGATAGAAGAACTTAAGCGCTTCACAGGAAAAAGCTGATTTTGGAATGAATTTCAACGATGCTATGATGAATATCGATTGTATTTATGGTTTAATGGTGAGTAAAAATTAATTTTAATTATTTTTAATCGGTATTTTTTCCATTAAATGCAGAAAGAGTTTTGATGAAGAGAAAGTCTCACCAGTTTGTAGTATTTGGGGTTAATATTTATTGCCATGTACAAAAAAATACATCAATTGATTGTTGGTATATTCACACTATTTGTTCATTACTAATTTTGAATTCTTTTTCTTTACACTTTATCGTATGCTCATAAGTGTTCGAATTAGATGAAGATAGAGATGAATTGGAATAATTATATTTGCTTGACAATGGTCCCGGACTATATAAATTAGCTTTACAAAGACTTGGGCTATTATGTAAATTTTCGCTTAAATACAAGTGGGGATAATCATCGATATTCTTCGATTTGTAAAGGATAGGACTTTGGCTGAGTATATTGATGCTCATTGGTCGACTTGTGCGCTGGTCCATGTCCAAATTATTCCGATTCTGTACAGAATTTTTTCTTCCAAATGAAATAATTTGTTGAGCTTGATTGAGTAAATATTTACGAAATAGGTAAGAACCGATAATCGCAAAGCACATGAACAAAAGCATGGTAAGAGTTGAGAGCATTTGTAAGAAATGATTTTTGATTCCATCTAAATCTTCTTGATGATTCTTGATGATTTCCTTGATATGGAAAGAATTGCGTGAGTTCATCAAAATATCTCCTATCTTCCATACACTGTCAGAATAATCAACTGAGGAGAAAATTATCGAAAAGTGATCTTCCTGTTTGCATGAAGTGTCGAATTTGTTTGAATCGAAAGAATCTTGATAAAGGATCAGCAGAGCTCTGAGTGCTTCACATATTATTTGAGTTTGATTTTTGGTGAGAGATTGTTCAAAGACCAACATCAATGAATTCATTTGATTGAAAGTATTTGCAGATTCGAAAGACAAGGCTCTGCTCTTGGGAGCAGCACAAACACAGAAGGGTCCTTGATTTTTTGAGCATTTGCACCATTTCATGGGACAATTGGAAGATCTTGAAACGACTTCCCAATAGTCGTCACCATGATTGTTTGAAGAGCAAATATTTTCATCCATTTGCTGACAATTCAATCCCTTGAAGCCTCTTTGACATATGCATTGATAACCGTTGATCAAATCAATACAAGTACCTTCATTGGCACATGGATTTGGATCACAATCGTTGACATCTGATTGGGAAACAAATAATCGATTAAAAATCATTATCACTCATCAGTTTTAGCTTCAGTTTAACAGGAAAAATTTTCGAAAATCCTGCAAAACCGCTAGAGTTTGATTGGTCTCTGAGACTGTGGGTAGTTTTCATTTTATGTTCATTTTAAACGATATTAATGAGCAACTTTAGTTAGAAAATTTTCTCGAAAGCTAATTTGTCCACATGCTAGCTGTTGATCCTCTTGATATAGGAATCAGTCAACTTTATTCTGGCCTCTAATCTTTCTCAATTGCAATTTTTTACCATAGTGGCTCTATCATGTTCATCATGAATGAAATTTTCTTCTGATAATGAATTGACTATTTTACACAACTAATTGAGGTAAGATAAAGAAAGATAAACTTTCACTCACTGTGTTCACAATGAACTCCATTGAAGCCCTTCATGCAATTACACTTAAAAGAGCCCATCTGATTTTCACATGATTCCGTAGTTGATGATATACAAGGAGTCAAAGAATGTCCCAGTCGACATTCATCAATGTCTGAAGAGAAATAGAAAGATGATATCAATGAATTAGTGTGCATACTGCAAAGGACCAAGAGTTGTCTAAAAACATGTATCAACGGTGCAATCGTAAATATAGACAAGTTTCGTTCTGGAGCCGGAAAGAAAAATTTTCGATTCCAACATTCTCGGTCCTTTGACTCGAACTTTTTGTATCCCAATTTTCATGCTCTCTCTCGATGGGGTCATACAAACTTTAAATTGAACTTACCATCCTGACATCGCTCACCAGTGAAACCGGGTGGGCAGATACATTGATACCCATTGATAAGATCAATGCATTTTCCATCGTTGAGACATGGATTAGGGGAACATTCATTGACGTTTATCTCACATCGGGTTCCTGTCCATCCAGGAGAACAGTCACATGCGAATGATGAATTGTTCATCTCAAAGCATGTTCCACCATGAAGACATGGAGTAGTAGCGCACGGATTAACGACTGTATGGAGAATGAAAATTGAAGAAAAAAAGGGAAGAAGAGGAAGAGGTTGAAATAGCGAAAGAAATGCGATTGAATTTGAAAAATTATCATCATCACCACTAATTAAGCCCCAAAAAGGGCTCGCTCAAATGATCTGTGATATCTCATCGATCAATTTGCCCTCAGGATCAACGCTTTCAACATGAAAGTAATTTGGTGAGGATAATGGTGATATATAAAATCTCGAGGCCAGTATAGTATTGAACAATGTTGAGGCGAATTTTTTTCCCGTTTCGGCTTGAGCCATCGGAAAAAGAAGAGGAATGATTACACATTAGTTGCATTTCTGGAAGTGACCTATGTGATAACATATGCAGATTGGTAGAGATTCAGTTTTTTTCTCATAACTAAACGTACACATGAAGCAAGATATTGAGCATGAAAACACAACATTCTTACGATCAATTGCAGTGAGAGAGAGAGAGAGAGAGAGAGAGAGAGAGAGAGAGAGAGAGACGGAATCGACAGGGGCATCTTATAATGTTGGCTAGCATTTTTCGGCTCACTAAAAGTATATATATACACGAGATGTTCATTTCCAATGATGCAACCTCAATGACACACAATAGATAATTCTCCTACAATGAACAAACTGGAAGCTGATGATTCGAAATACTGTAAGAAGGTAAAATTCCGGCTACCAAGTCCATAATCATGTCCATAAATTCGTGACCACAAATGATCAGTGGAAAAGGTAGAAGCTATCGGGCTCTCTCTCTCTCTTTCTCTCTGGTAAGCAATAGCCGATTGCTTCAGGTAGTGAGGTCTAGTGGCTTCGTGCTTCCTAAATTATAGTTCATCCATGAGGGCTACTGGAGATTGATACTGTTTTTCTTTTCTCTCTCTCTCTCTCTCTCTCTCTCTCTCTCTCTCTCTCTCTCCTTTTCTTCTTCTTCGCCTCCTTCTCAGCACCGACCAAAAGTTTTTTTTCTCATAAAAATTAGCCTTCAAATAGATTTCAAAAGTTGTCTACGTTCGGTTCCTTTTTTTTGCTCACTTGTTTTCCGAATTTGCAATGTTACTTCTCGCTTCAATTTGTTCAAAGTATCTATTTTTTTTCCTCTTCTCTTCACTTTTTTTCCTTTTTCCGCTTTCCGCTACTTTTCTCATGACTCTTAACACCTTTTCCATTCAAACATCAGTGGATCAGAGGAAAAACGGATGAGAAAGAAAAGAAGAGGACTTTCATCGACTTTGGCCGCGAAAAAAAATTGACTCAACATCAGAACGACCAGTAATTCCAGTTTGTAATCCAATCTGACATCTCGATCTGATTGCCAAAATAACACAACATGATGAATTTGATTCTCAGACTTTTTTCGTCTCACTCCTACTTCTCACTGTCAGATTATCGTTGAATTTCACTTCATTTCTTGCCCAAGAATGAAGTAGTTTTGGTTATCACCAAATTCTTACTCTGTATCGGAATTTTGATAGATAGATAGTAATCATATTAAAAGCTTCCTCCTCTGTATCACATCAAGTATTATTCGATTCGATTGGGCCAATAATTCACTTGCTGAAAGGTGACTCGATCAGTCAGCAATCATCAAGCGAGATGAACGATCTGAAGCTTACCTATTTGACAATTATTGCCCTCATAGCCTGGCTTACAATGACACTTGTATTGATTTGGTGCTATATTTCCACATAGGCCACCATTGAGACACGGTTGATGTGTACCACAGTAGTTGAGATCTTGATCACACAATATTCCACCCCAATTTCGATAGCACAAACATTGCCATGGCTTGAGACAGTAGCCATGAACACAGCCGGGATATAAAAGACATTGATTACACAATGGACCATTATAGCCCGGTCTACATTGACATTGATCCGGTTCCGAACAGTAGCCATGTTCCATGCTACATCCTGATCGACAAATGGGCTTTTCACAATTATCACCCTTCCAGCCATGAAGACATTGTTTTTGTCCACTATTGAGACACGTGTAGTGGCCAAATATATCGTTACGTTCTCGACAAAATTCGGAACATTCGTCACCATAGTAGTAGAGATCACAATAGACTCTGTTGATTTTGAAGAGGGAGAAAATAGAGATGCAGAAAAATTTAGTTTTTCAATTGAATAAAAGTATCGTAATTTTTATCCTTTGCATTGCCATTTGCTTTTTAAATTATGCTACTGCACTGTACTGGGACACTTTTCATTTGCCCCAATGACTTAGTCCACAGAGATGGCATATCTCTGGCTCCGAGTATAGGACGCGTTTACAAAAGAAGCGAGAACAAAAGATTGGGCCACAAAAGGCAAACCGTTTCCCTGATGTAACTTCCCATAGACTTTGTCCCGATGTGGAGCGATCTGAGGCCATCTGATGTGAAATGGATGAGCTGCGCTTCGATAGTGAAAATAAAGGAACAGGACATGGAGAAGAAGAAAGTCTCATCGGCCACATTGGGGACAGAGATGTGGTTAAGAGATAAAAACAGAGAAAGGAGAACTATGTTTACTAGCTCATGTGGCCTGATTTTACTCGAAACGGGATAGATTTTGTTCATGTTGGACCATTTTTTTGTGCACTATACCCCGATGGAGTCATCAAGTAAAAATTCATTTGATACGTTAAATTGGCCATCTTCTCCGGGAGGAGAGGAAAAACGGAGAACTGAGAGATGCCAAGAGAGAGAGAGAGAGAGAGAGAGAGAGAGAGAGAGAGAGAGAGAGAGAGAGAGATGCGTGTGTAATAAATTATCCCCTTCTAGGAACCTAATCTCAATGGCAATGAAAATTGAGCCCACAAAAAAATGATAAAGAAAATTTGTCAAAGCTATCAAAATTGATGGTATCTTACCTGTATCTATATACAAGATGAGAACGAGGTGTTTTGAATGTTTTGTAGAGCCAGCTACGCGATGATTCGGAGGATCTATTCGTGGGCAGAACGTTGTCATCCAAGTGTATCTGTTTTTCGAGTGGCACGATAAAATCAGAGGATTTCGAGAGCATTGCAATGGAGACTATCAGGGTGAAAGATTTCTGTGGAGAGAAGAGAGGGAGAGAGAGAATATATAAGTCACCATGATGAGACTAAGAATTGGAGTAATAAACTTTACGAATGAATATATGAGCTCAGAAGATATTAGCTGAGAAAAAATTCTCATTCATCTTGTGTGAAAAGGCTGGATTGGTTGCAAAGATGTGGATCATTTACATTGGAATGGATGGAAAAGAATCGCCAAAAAAACTTATATTGTCAGCAACAAGTCCAGCTTAAGGGAAAAATTCTTCAGACGCGTGCAAGTCAAGATGTGAACTATTTTTGACTTGAACCACAAAAAGACGAAAAAGAAAAGTTAAAGTATAGCCTAGGTCCTAAGTTCGAAAGAAAAAACATTACTCGTCAACTTTGTCCGTAAAAGAGAGGAAGAGAGGTGAAATGAGTAGCAAAAAATACACTCCAAAAGCTATGCTAATAGAAGAAACTTATGAGGCCTCAAGATGACAAAACGAATGAATCTTTTCTTCACTGGCCTAGTAGTACACACGAGACCAATTTTTACCATCTCAGAGGCATCTTCATGCATGAATTTACGCCTCTCAATGGAAACATAGCACTTATCTTCACCCATCTTTCTGATCAATGGAATCGAGACCTTTTCGGGATCTAGTCGATCATCATATTGCTAAAAAATTTCAAGCTGACTTTCTCGCTACAAGCTGACAAAAGCCGATTCCAGGACAAAATATTCCCTGAAATCTAGCCACATGGTAAAATTCACACTCATTGTCCTTCCTGGCGATGGCTTGATGAAGTCAAAATTCAGTTCATTTGGCATTCTATGTAAAATTTTCAACAACTGAACAGTGGTAGTGACTTCTTCCCCTGGAATTCTAGATCCAAACTCACTCGCATCAGGTGTGTATAATGATAATTGAATCAATAATTTTAGATAACATTGAAAAATTTTAAAGTGACAAGTAAACACCTCCAAATAGATCTGTTTCAAAATGTAAAAGCATTCAAATAATTTGATTGCCTGAAAAATGTCGGCAAGCGCCCATCATCTAAGCAAAGTGCCCATATCATGTTGCGAATATTTTTCATCACTCTTAAAAAAAGCGTGTCATACATTGTGCACACTCTTGTCTGAATACAAACAGACATACACACACACAAATAATGGTAAGCGTGGACAAGTGTCTCTCATCAGCTTTATTTAAATTTCAACGCTTCCAGCTCATGGCCTGTGTCGATTCAACCTGTTCGCACGCGCTGCGTGGGCGAACTGAATCGGCCATGGCACGCGTCCTGGATGCAACAGATGCGAACATCTCGGAGGTCTCCTAGGAATCCCATCGCGGGATACCACCATGTGACGCCCCCCAACCACCTCATCCGCCCTCATCGTTCTGTGGTATCCCTCGAGCATCCCGGAGCAGCATCCGCATCTCGGCTCTCTCTCTCTCTCTCTTTTGCTTTCCTTCCCCTTAGCCTGCCTCACCGGTCATGGAGAATTGATTAAGCGTCAAATTTCTCAATATTTAATGAGATTAGCTTTCGATAGCTTTTGGAATCATCATTTCACGATAGCCTCTCCAGGCGATTGTTTCTCTTTTTCACTTTTTCCTCCTCCTCCTCATCTTCCTCCCCATCCTCCCCCACCACCACTTCTTTCTCTTTCTCTCTTTTTTCCTCTTCACTTTTCATTTTATTCTCTCTACGGAGCTTGCCATCATTTACTCTGTAACATCCTCCACTCGGACGGCCGATAAAGAGGCTGATCAATGAAGCTTGACACTCTTGGCGCCTCTTCAATCCGATGCCCCAGGTCACTCATTCAAAAACATGATCATTCGAAATAGTGTTTCATACACTTCTTTTCATCCCATTTTACCATAGACTTCAGCTCTATATTTCGCTTTTCGAGATAAAGTTGAATAACTAAAGAATCAACAAACTTTGTCAAGAGATTTGCATGACAGTTAATCAAATAAGCTGACGCAATTTTGAAGTGTTTAGGGTAACAAATGTCCTATACAATGAATAGTTGGGCATAGTAATGATAAGTGAAAAAGAATCCAATTGAAATCCGCTTATAATCCACATTAAATCTTCAATGCATTGATTGAAATGAAAATGATTTAGCTAGAATTATCTAATGGTGAGAAACCTCTCCATTTCATCAGTGGAGGAATTTTAACATCTAAAACAATTCAAGACTAATCTAACGGTTTAATAAATGGAATGATGAATCCTCTAATATCCTCTAGTATCACAAGATTCACAAGTTGAAAAGTATCGAGAAATATCTGATTTTCTACTCACCATCCAGCGAAAAGTGAAAGGTAATTTCAGATTGACTGCCGTCGATATTGGCACGAGAGGAGATGAAATATTTCCATATGTACACGGAGCACCATGAGTGTAGGTGTTGGATTCTTTGAGACACATTGAATAAATAAGTCTATGATCATCATTGGAATAGAAATTTTTATGCTCAAATTCAACAATTTCCACTTCAAAAATACCGGAAGATGAACATTCACCAATAAGACACCACATAAAGATGCACCATGCAACACTGATCGAAAAGTTTCCCATGTGACGTTTCATCATGATGCTACAATAGTGTGAAGAAAAATCGGTAAACGAAAAAATTATAGACAAAATGAATCAGATCATTGACAAGCTGATGAAAAGTTGGCAATAGAACACTTCAAAGTATACAAAACTCATTTGAATTGAGTCTAAAACTGTCTTGACGCGTGCAGGAAAGACAAGTGCGTGCCGCCAATGGGACAGCCGATATACACTTGGGCACCGAGGATAAAAGAGAGAAAGAGAGAGAAAATGATACACTGACTTTTAACGGCAAATAGGATCATGTCCCGAAGACCTTCACATTCAACTTGGTGAGCCAAACTTTATGGGCCGAACTTGAGCCGGTCGACTCGGTTCTAGAACTGATCTTGGTGCGCCATCTCGGAATAACGGTTCTTATTCAAACACATGAGTAAATACTCGGTTCGAGGTATGTAGAATTATTTGTGGAACGATGATTACCATTTCTGAACCATGAGATCAATTTGCGAAAAGAATTCTTATTTTGGTTGAGTAGATTGAGACCGAAGTGGTGCTGTATATCACTTGGAGAAAATTTTCCACCTCCAAGGCAGAGAAGTGAAAAATTCCATGGAAATAATTCATCTGTACACTTTTCTGGCTCTTATCGTTCTGGAGTTTGAATTCTGAGTTGGTGGGCAAACCTTAAAGCTCAAAACTATTTTCTTTTAATTTGGCATCACTTCAGCGACTATTTAGGAGAAAGAAAGAGGAAAAGAGATATCGAGAACGCTGGTGATGTCACTTACAAGACTCCAGAAGAGTAAATAAGAGGCAGAGAGAGGAGTAGATTAAATAACTAGAAAGAGAGAAGAGTATAAAATATTTATTGGAAGTTAAGCCATTCTTTCATGTAAATACATTTGGCAGGTGATATGATGCCATCAATATGACACTCATCACTTACTGGACACAAGCCACAAGGCATTCGCATTAGACCATTTGGTGCAGATATTTGTTGAATTGCACGGTAAGTGTAAGTATTACCATTTGAATCTAAACTCAATTGTTTTTCAACCTTTCCATCGTAAACTAAAGTTTCCAGTATATTTTCAATATCAGAATTTGATAAAGGAACTTTACTTATGCCCAATTGAATGATATGATCACGAATCTCTTCCAAAGTTGCAAGAGATTTGAGTTTCCTTTCAATTGGACTGCTATGATTATAACCTATCTCTGTTTTTCGCTGTAAAAATTTGTAACACTGCTGATTCAATACTTCAACAAACTCTGATTCAAATGAATCATTAGAGTACCATGTACCACCTGTGACTGTTCTATCAGGCTCTGTATCATACAGCATGTATACTTTCTTTTTAAAACCATGATGAATTGATTGGACAGTTTTGATGATCTTCTTCTTCTCCATATTTTTGAGCACTTTGTTGAGAGGATTCGGTGCCAATTTAGACTTGTTGCGTATCTCTTTGATCCATATACCTCGATTAGCTGAGTCCTCAATAATTGAGAAAACTACTCGCTCTTCATCAGTCTCGAGAAGTTTACGATCTTGACCCCTTAATCTATAGATTAATTGGCCATTATCTTGCTTAAAGAGCTCAATCTTGTCCTCTTCCAACAATTCATTGATAACACGAGCTCTCGTGTTAACGTTCACATTAGATGTAGCTAATTCCAATGATTTTCCATTCAGACCTTTCTCATTTTCCGTTAATAATCCAATTATTCTACCTTTAACTATTCCTAGATCCAGTGAATCACTATCTCCAGCCACTTGTGATTCATCCATAATGATGCAATAAAAAACGTACTGCTTAACCCAACCAAGAGCTGTGTTGAGATAGCGAGATACACATATATACATATATATGAATATATACGAATACCAACTTGAATAGTTAATTAGATAATCAGATCATTAATTCACTGAGCACAGTGGGGAGATAAATTCAACAGATTGTCAAAAGATCACAGTGAAAAAGAAAGGCATACACTAGGTATACACACACACACACAAAATCAGATGGCAAAGATAAACAAAAAAGCATGCTGCAGTGAGAGAGAGTCTCTCAACGCTCACTCTTTCTCTCTCTTTACTCACTCTTACATCCGAAAAGATGTGAAACTTATCATATTTTTCTTTTTCCCTTTTCACCTTAGGAACCAGAACGAAATTTTTTGAAAAAAAAGCTTTTTACACCTTTATTTCCTCTTTTCTTCACTTTGAATTTGCCAGACATTCAATCACAATCACTGCTCGACTTGCATATTGAATTTCACCTCTCTCTCACACACACACACACACACTCTCTCTCTTCGACTTCCAAAAACTGATCTCAAGCCATCTCACCTCACTCAATTATTGGTGCCGTTTAAGGATCACCAATTATCTACCACCTCACACTCACTATTTATCATTTATTACCATCTTTCGAGAAAAAAATATCGCTCTCAGGGATATACACTTTATACGTGATATTCGAAGAACGTGGAAATACAGATCGTCAACGTTTGGAATTGGAATTGGAAGAGAAAGTCTCTCTTTCTTTTTCTCTCTCTCTTTTTTCCAGAGCGGAAGTTGTAAAAAAGCGCCCTCTATCCGCTTGGAAGAAGGCTTGAGATGAAGTGTGTTGGCTGTGGTGATGATTGAAGCGATTGAAGCTGCTTGGAAAGTTAAAACATGAGGTTCTTTTACATTAGAGCCTTTGAGAGCTCGGCTTTCGTTGTGTAGTCTGTGTGTGTGTGTTTAATCATTTTTGTTCATCATTTATTGAATTATTTTGCTACTACTATTCCTTTTATTTGTGTGTCTCTGTGTCTGTGGAATTATTTAATTTTGCTCAATCACTTTGCCTAGATTGTAAAGAAAAATGGTAATTATCACTATTTGTTTATTCATTTTCCCTATTAATTATCCGACAAGATATACTCTCTCTCTCTTTCTCCTTGTGGTAGTGATACTGCTACTTACTTTGCCACCACACCGCACTCATGGTGTGTGTGTATATGTGACTATGTAGGGTTCGATTTGACGATTCATATTTTGCTACTTTATATCAAGGGAAAAAGTAGATGAGAGAGAGAGAGAGAAAAAAAAATTGATTGTATTAGTGTAATCATTGTTATGATTGTGTTTATGTTTGATCACGCTATTAGTAATAGTATAACTATTGTTTATCCCTAGTCAAGCGTGAAAGATCTCAACGATAAAGATTGGCCGGCTCTTGGTGTGGATAGTGGATCCACAACAACATCACCAAGTAAAATAAGTAAAAAGAAAGCCTCTAAAAATCAATGGAGACCACTAGTGATTGAGCCTCAAAGTAGCGATTTGGATGATAGACGACATGCGAATAGGATATCTAGAAGAAAAGACGTCCCCTCTGCCACGATGACTAATAGTACTTCAGAAACAAATGGAAAAAAAAGTGATGGTAGCAGTAGTTTATCGAATCGTGGTAGCTCATTTGTTAATAATAATAGTAATAGTCCTCCTGAAAAATCTCTAGTATCAAGTCGGGGGAGTCGTCGTGGTGGTCGTGGCAGAGGAAGAGGAGCTGCCTCTTCCTCTGGATTATCGATAAGCAATAGTACCAATAGTTTATCATCCACCGGTGCCAGTGGTGGTGGTTCATCATCACATCGAGGTGGAGGTAGTAGATCTCGTGGACATGATTCAGGTCATGTAACACCAAATCAGCATGGTGAAGATTTTCTAGGAGATATTCAATACTACGTTGACTATTCACCACTGTCCGAAGCCTCATTGTCTTCTGATATAGACGTTAACAGTGCAACCTTGAGTCCAACGGCGGCTTTTGTAGCCCCTGGAATCGTTCCACCGACCACCGCTTTTGTGCCTACATATTTTCCTCCATATGCTCCACTTCTAGATCCAATTTCTTTGAAGAAATGTATAAAAGCGCAAATTGAATATTATTTTAGTGAAGAAAATTTGCAACGTGACTTTTTCTTGCGTCGACGAATGGATGAGGAAGGTTATTTACCAGTTTCGCTTATTGCTTCCTTTCATCGAGTCAAGACATTAACCACCAGTGTTGATATGGTTATCGAGGCCCTCCAAACATCGGAACAAGTAGAATTCAATGAAGATGGTTCCAAATTACGAACCATCTTGGAACCAACTAAATGGCCTATACTGGACCAAAGGACTCAATAGAAAAAGTATATATATATATATATAAATATATATGGACAGTTAATTAACGAATTGATTTTGAATCAATATATCAAAAAAGAGCGAGAGTAATCAAAAGTATGAAAGTTTGGATCAAAAGAAAAATTGATCTGTGAAAATTTTGGTATTCTACAAGTGCGAGGATATGATGTTCAGCACGTCACCTCATCACCTCATTGCCTATCATCTTGTCTGTACATCATCAGAACTGATTGAAAGAAGGTGATTCTCATAGTTTCTATCACTTGGATAAGAAAGAAAAGACCATCATTTATCATAGTTCAATTCACGTACAAGGCTCGATAAAAAGTGAGTAGAAGGGAGGAAGTAACGAAAATAAGGTGGCTTGAGAGCGAATTATCGCTAATATTTATATATATATATCTTTATGTTTCACCCATACGGAATGTTATACCCCTATGCATAATAATTTCATGATAATCGTTTCTCAAGCCATCATTAGTTGAAAGTCATCGTCAGAGTGAGAAAAGAAAAGGACGAATGGCCATATCCCGATGATCAGTTAGATGTGTAAAATCTAACCATCATACCTCTTCTGCCTGTGAGAAAAGAAGACGAAACAATCAAGTCTCATTTTTTGGGACATGCTTGTTTATTGTGAAAGCATGCTCAATATTCTCGACAAGACTCGAAACAAATCACATAAGGCATAACATTGAATGCAAAGCGACTGTCAAGATTTCTTTCGTGATCATCATCGAACAATTCCGAATTTCGGAATCTGATTTTTTTCTGCCATTCAACACACCACTTCTTTTGAATACATCTTTTTTTTGTAATCGGTCGTGTTATTCACACCTCAACGAAGTTGGTCCGAATGAGAAGAATATTGATTCCTCAATCATCCATTTGACCCTTAATCGCGGGGCGTTAATCATGTCTCTTCTTCTTTGACTCATTATGGCATTGTAAAGTAAAACATTCTCGTTGAATTTATTCTTATTTGGATACTTGTAATTGAATCGGAAATAATAAGTACGCTGCCTTGGGCACATCTTTTCCCCAGAACAAAAAATGCTGTACTTTAAGCTAAACAAATTCTAACAAAGTTGTGACATAGAGGATGGTAAATTTGAAAAATAAATTCTTTCATTTGAACGAACAATCAATGGACGGTGAACATAGAGTAGAAAGATTACGCTCAAATGATCTCTATTGTGATATTTTTCCTCCTAAGCGAACAAGTAGCGATCGACATTGTTATTGAGATTACTGAATTACTGGACATAACTTCACACATTGGACAAGGTATCAACATTATTTTTAACATTATTTTTGGACGAGATCAAACCATAGATTCGGTTGGCGTACCTTGTCGCTCCATCGGATATCTGCATGATGAAGACGATGACGATGCTTTCGATCGAATACTCGATTTCGATGGTGATACAAGTGGGGTGGTCTCTGTTGGCTCCGGTTCGATGTCTACCCACAGATCTTGTTTACCTTGATTGCGATGGAGTTCAAGAAGGAGAAAGGAAAGAAATAGAATTGAAGAATTGAAGGAGAAAGTACAGTGTAAGGAGAAGAGAAGAAAGCCTCTCATTCTAATACGCAAGTTTATCGACCTCATACCATGTGTTGTATGCTAATTTTAACGATCTTCCCCCTTAACTTCGGAGCTCTATCATTTTAAGCCATCATGAATTATCATTTCAAGCCAGACTGTGATCAATTTTACAAGCAATGTGTGGCAGAGGTCTCTATAAAAAGGTCCAAGCTGCTTCTACTTGACTACAAGTGAACGAGGCAACCGGAAGTGGGAAAGTTTTATTATCGAAGAAAAATTGAAGAAAGCAGTATAGCTAATGTAAGTCAATTAGAAACTAGTCTTGCTAATTTTTTTAACTGGTAATGTCGATTAACTCCGAAAATTTAGATCTGAATCTATTGATGACGCATGTATTTCCATAGATACTCAGAAAATAGGCAATGATTCAGAACCACCTGTATTTTGGTGTCAATTAAACTTAGCTTCAGCTGAGAAGCAGCTTTTCGAACAAAAAAAACTAGACTTTTTACAGCAACGAGTTGTGATGTTTTTTTTACTCACCATTTTCTACCACATTTGCCTTATTCAATTCGCCAAGTGAGGCTGTTGGACTCAGATGAGTTTTAGCCATCAATTTGTTGATATAAAGATCGATGAAAGTTTTAACGATAGGTAGATGACGACTTCGAACAGCTTTCAACAAAGGAGTATCACCATCCTAGCATGAGTGAACCATGGTGAGAAATTAATTTTGATTGACCTGGCATTTAGGCTCAAGAATAACGATTTTTACCTGATTTGCAAGCTCCAAATTGGCATTGGCTTTTAGAAGTGCTTTCATCACTCCGACATGTCCTTTTTCTACCGCCCAATACAGAGCAGTTCTACCTTCCTGAGAAGAAATTGATAGAAAAAAATTACTATAATTGATTTCAGAGAGCGAATCTTCCGTCAACTAAGCTTACTTGATCTTGATGATCCACATTTGCATGTGCTTCGATGAGAGCTTCAACAATAGGCACATAGCCAGCCTTAGCTGCATGAATTAGACTTGTATTGCCATCACGATCACACAAATTAACATAAGAATTGATCCTGAGTAGAGCATTTACAATGTTGATGTTTCCTCCCATAGAGGCTAACATTAAGGCTGAATAACCATCAATATCGCAGGCATTTGCATTGGGTCGATACGCGACCAAGAGATCGACAAGGCTTTCAAAATTTCCTCGAACAGCGAGCAATAAAGGCGTCCACCCATACTTGAACCGAGATTAGAAAATTGCCAATATATTAATATACAGTATGTAGAAGTTAATTCAAATTTGGAGGGAAACTTAAGGAATCAAGATGTAAAGATAAGAGCATTTACCATGCCAATCGCGTCAACATTTGCACCCGCCTCGAGAAGCTTTTGAGCTATTTCCAAACATCCTTTCCTACAAGTCCAAATTAAAGGAGTAGTTCCATACTGGTGGGAGACAAAAATATCGATACAGAAAAAGTGAAGAAAATTTTAAATGGATTATAGAATATCTACCTTATCAGGGGTGTCAGGCTTGGCTCCATGTTCGAGTAGAAGTACTGTTATTTCTAGAAATCCTCTTCCACTGGCAAAGATTAGAGGTGTCATATGATTGTAGTCGAAAACGTTAACTGTGGCTCCTTTTTTAAGTAATAATTTGACTGCATCCAAGTTTCCTCGATAGGCAGCCCAAATGAGAGGTGTCCAGCCTCCCTGAACAAGGGATGAGAGAAGAATGTGAGAAAAAACCCTGGTCAAATAAAATTCTTAATTAAATCCGAATCAAAATTTGCACTCACCAAATCTTTGGTGTCGATAGGAGCTCCAGTCTCCAAAAGTTCACGGAGTGAGTGGAAATCTCCATGTTCTGCGGCCGAAATAAGTGCTGCTGATCTGTCCATACCTTGAAGGGAACATTCGAATCAAAGAACAATTGGATATAATTTCACTTATGATCTGATTGTGCTTTATGATCGTCACGAATGGAAAACCTCGAAAATTACATCAATCGATTAGGCTGCGCTTGTGCATGTGATGCACATCTCTATGGCGAAGGCGTCTCATTCGAATGTCTACCACAATCTCTTATACTCCACTGAAACATATAAAAAATTTCATATCCGCTATTCAATCGAGGGAATTTTTCAGGGTAACATGTGACGTTTCCAAAATTATAGATTTCCTAGTAAAGTTTCCCAGAATTTTTCGTCCTAACGGAACTGAGAGTAAGCATAGAGTTTTCGGGATTAAAAGAGTCAATGTCATCTCTCAATAATAAATAATGGTATAATTGCAGGTGAGAATATCAGCGATCGTGCCCAGTTTATAAGGTATTTTTAAGGGATTCAAAGGAGCCTTGATGACTGGAACAAGATTTACCAGGATATTTACAAAAGAATTCTATTGGAAATCTAGAGAGAATCTTGGGAGGTCAATAGAATTTTTTTCCTTCATAGTTACATAAATTAATGAAAAATATGGACCTTATTTCTTCAGTACATATCAAGAGTTATGTTCGAAAGCATCAGTTGCTAGAAAAAAAGGATCACATTCAGCTGATTCATCATCTTGATCGAGTAGACCGATATTCTCTGCAAACTTTCGGCCTGCTTTTACACCTCGAACCCATTGAACTTCAATAACTCCCTTTAAAAAGCTTTCGTTGGTGACCGAATTTTGCACTCCCGCAGGGTCAGATTCACAAGCTTCATCCAAGGTTTGAAGAAGTTTTTCCATGGAGCCAATAGGAATTCCAAAAGATTGAACAAATATCAACAATTGAGAATAATCGCTTTCTTTGAGACCGGCTTCAATCAAAATGGGAGAGCTCGATCTAAGAAGCTTGAGTTTTAACCAATCCGGTAGAAGAATAGCTTCTTCTGAACTTCCTAGTATGTAAGAGACTGGCATTGGATTTGATAGCCACTTTAGGACCAGTTCATCCCATTGCTTTTTAGCGACCTGATTCTGAGGAGGATCAAAGCAAAGGATGCAAATCATCGCATGCACAATGACAACATGTAACACTGCTTGATGACCATCAGCCCATTTGACTAGAATATGGTCTTGAGGACTTGCCGAGGCATCGTCATCAGGCTGACTTTCTGCCACAGCCATGTAGTCATAAAAAAGCTTGATACATGAGGAGAGAAAGTCATCTCTGTAGTGGTTGGATGCTCCAGCCAAATAACGGAATGTAACTCCACGATCGTGTACAGAGCGGGCGATTTCTAATATTGTCTGTTTGTCTCCAGGAGTCCCAAATTCAGCCAAGAACTGGATATAGCAACAGAAAGCCTCTGAATCAGTTTCAACTTTCGTGGCGGCAAGAAGATGGGCACATGCGATGTCTTTGATTGCTTCAAAATTGGCCACTGTCGGTAGTTTACCGATAAGCCATGCCTCCGGATGAGACTTGAAATGAGATGGAAGATTTTCAATCATATTCTCATCATAATACAGAATCATGTTGAGAGATTTGGACGCTAAGACTCTAAGATTTGCTTGTGGGGAGGACAGAAGTTGTAAAAAGTATTCCATTGCTTGTTTTGTGACGATAAGATCGGTATTCAGGGAATTATTGAAAAATTCTAAAACTCGACAAAATTTCTTTCGTCGCTCTTTTCGTCTATTCTTTTCGTTTTGCTTTAAGTCGTTCAGGACAAGTAGGAGTTTTTCCTCTTCATGGACATATCGAAGAGTGAACTCACTCAAACCAAGAACTGGTAATGTGGAGAGATTTTCACTGTTCATTTCTATCAAATCGTTGAGCCATTGCATCGGTTCAAGCTCAAGATCGGAAGAGAATGATGTCGTTAGAGCTCTTTTCTGTTGTCTACCGATAATTTCGAGAAGAAAATCTGGATCACGACTCTGACACAACCAGTAACCAAGTTTCAGGTGACTGTTGAGGTTTTTCAGATCCTCCAGTAGAGCAGCTGGTGGATGCCTTGGTTTTCCTTGAGGGTCGAAAGTTATTAGCTTGCTTAGAAGTAAGCTATTAGATTCGGTGATCTGACGTTTGCTCGAAGCAGCAAGATGAGATTCAAATTGAAGGATCTGTGCACGTTCATTGACGACAATTTGGAGTTCATGACTTTTCAAATCTTCATTTTGTCTAGTAGCTGGTGGAAAATCAAATTGACTGGTGATGCACATCTCAATGAGAATCGCTAGAGTTGGATATGTTTCCCAAGCGATATGTCCAAATTTGGAGGAATTGAAGGCGGTGATGATCAAAAGTTGTATCCAAACTTTCCAGTAGCAATCGATGATCGCCATAGAGGGAGGCTCGTAATCACTTGGTAAAGTTATATTCTCTGGAATTCTGTAGATTGTGCTCTTCAGAAGAAGGCTGAATATATCGTCTTTTTTCAGCATAAGAGTGGGAAAAAGAGGATCACCATCGAATGTGGCTGCAGCTCTCTTTATCAAATTATCAGCAAGTTCGATCGCCTCAGAAGACTGAAGGGGATAATCTTTGGAGAGGCCCATTTTCAAAATTCTCGTTAAACTATCCTCATGAAGAGGAACCTCAGTTGTTAATCGGAAGAGAGGATTACGATCATTTTCCGATGGCCAGCCATCTTTATCATAGTAACACTCAGCTCGTTCCATTATTAAACACTTGTTGAGACAGTGCATAAATTCGTTTCTCTCGGGCTTGAAAACTTTTGTGACAATTTTTTGCATCCAAATAATGGATAATCTCTGTATTTCCGCAATTTGTGTTTGAGTCTGACGAAGTGTCTCTTTTCTCTCAGGTTTCGAGAGAGATTCTTTCACGGATGGAGTGATAACAAGAAACATACAAAGAGGTATGAGATCGGCTAAGGAGGTCAATATTCGAGTTTTAACTTCATGTGATTCAATCTCATGAAACAAACTATTATCCTCTGTCAAGGCGCTTACTAGTTTACCTAGATTGAGATGTTCAGATTTCACATGACGAATTATCTCTCGAATTAGAGTTCTAAAATGTCTGAGATAATCGTCTTTAAGAAGAAACTCGTGAATAAGCAAGGCGAGAGACTTTGTTGCATTGCTCGAAGAATGTTGAAAAAGTAAGGCTATCAATTGTATGTTTGAACTTGCTCTGGATGAAAATTCATTCAGAATGGCACCACGCATCACAGTCATTAAGTTTTCGTTATTTTGTCCTAAAAATTCTCTTATAGACAGCATTAAGTGATTGATTAGCTGCTTGTTCTTAAGTCTCATTTTAACCATAGCAGCAACAACGTCTGCATCATCTTTGGTACAATTACAGCAGATTGCCAGCAATAGATCCTGGGCCGAACGAGATAACTTGGGATTTTGTAGCCATACCTCGATCTTGTTAGCGATAATTAATCGAACTTGAGGAATTCCAACAGTCGACATCAGCAATTTGAGAAGATTACGATTGATCTCTGATGGTGCCGATCTGCGAGTCAATTGTTCGTTGATAGTTTCAACAACATAATCGGTGACAACTTGATGGTTACTGCTAAACCTAGGGCATGTCTCTATCTCTGCATCAAACTTTTCTTTGATCTCATTAGTGATAAGACTAGATGAGGATGTCTCATCAATACTGTCCTCATTCAGGTGTGGAGGACTGGTGGACGCTGGCGAGTCATTGGCTCCTTTAGAAGTTCCTAGTCCAGTTCCAGCGAGAATATCTTGACTGAGAAGATTTTTTGGAGGCATGCGAGTATTAAATGCTGTCATAATGTTGTTGACGAAAGCTTTGCAAGCATCATTGTCAACCCAGGCTCTAGCACCCAGAGAGTCTTCAATGTATGCCTCAACAAAAGCTGGATGCCAACATTGTTCATTTTGATGTGTGGCACACAGGATATTAGCCGCTAACAGAGGTGCAAGATCGGGTGTTTTAAGTTTAAGAGAAGCTGATGGAGTACTGTTCTTCAAAATAGAACACAGAGCATCGATCACATTTTCCCCTAGAAAATGTTGTGGCCTAGTCTTGGCAATATACATCAAACACAATGATAAGATGGAATCTTGCTTTGAACGATTGTTACGAAGTTTCTTGACAGCTCCACAGAGATACTTTTCGATGCGAGTTTCATCATTTGAGCTCTCCGCTTCGATAACTTTTTTCAACAACGATTCACTATCCACTTCGATAGCATTATCTTCCCATTCACCACTCTGTCTCTTGAACACTTTGGGACGCTTAACACCCACCAAAGCATCTTTACTTGACAATGGTGGACCTCTTTTTTGGCCGATACCGGAGCTTGATTCACCTAAAGCGAAAAGATTGCTCGCTGGCAGAGGTGCTTTGGATTTGCCTCCTCTTTTTACACATGAAGCTGAGCTCATGTTCACAAGACAATGATCATCAAATTGAATGAGAGATCACACACAACTAAAAGACAAGTAGATTGATCAAAATAATAAGCAAAATAGTGTGTTCAAAATAAGACCCAACATAAACACAATTAAAAAGGGACTGACATTTAAAAAGCTGTCAAAATATTGTTTTCATTTTGTCCGAAAAGCTGCTTCAAAATGCACATGCAAAAGAGAGAGACTTTCGCCTGGAGCTTGATCATAAAACTGTCAAGTAGATGTACTTCAAAGGGGGCGCTTCAGAGTACGTTCTGGAAGAATTTTTGATGATAAATTTTGAAGTTAGAAATATTTGTCAATCTTTGGATTGAAAAATATATATTTTGGGTGATGATGGTAAAGTTTCTAGTTCGATTGCTAACCATATCTAAAATTCTTTGGAAAAAAATGTTCCCACCAGGAACTTGTAGATTTTCATTTTGACAAAAAAATATGAGGCATCTAATGGAAGCTATTCTCGAATACAATTCAACTTATAGTCAGGATTAATTAGTATCTGGGCATTATTGTGATCGAATAATTTAATTTTTATTGTAAGCTAGTCAGGACATTGTGAAGACAAATTGTTCTATGCTGCCTAGATTTGACTGTTTGAATTTAGTAATTCATGCAATTTCAAAGAAAAAAATCTTTCCTCGAGGCTTTGCTGAGTTTCAGGATTTCAGAATTTTTTCGTTGTTCTGAACTTTTCTGTTCATTTTTAGATTATGACGTCCATTTGGTACCCTCTAGTCAAATGATAAATTATATCAACCCAATTAATTAGCGAAAAAATTTTCTTCAACTTATTGGGAATCACTAGAGGTCTCCCCTTACCGGTGAAATTTTTCCAAAATTCTGACAGAATGATTCTGACAGAATCTCAGGTTTTGAAAGTCTCCCACTTTTGATCAGCTGTTTTTGTATTATTGTTGTTAAATTGTTTCCTTCCATGTGTAAGTGTGATTCATGGCTCAATGATTGCTCAAGTTTCATTTGGTGTTTAAGAAGGGATGAAAAAGTGTGCCACAATGCAACAGTTATCTTGTTGATTGTCCATCTGAATAGACTTTTCAACTTTGTATACATTTCGACAGTATTTTGACATGGCCAGCACAGGTATCGGTGGAATTGAGCGGAAAAACAAATTGAAACAAGAGTTGGAAAAGAAAAATATATCCGATGCATTTCAGGATCTGAACAAATTGAAAGAGAAAGCCAGTGATATGGCTAGATTAGCTCAAGGAATGGTGGAAAGATTGAAGGAGAAAGGAAACATTGAAATATCTCAAGATGAAACGGTACTCTTGAAATCTTGCCTACTCAAATTGGGAATCAAGGAAGGCCTAGAGGACATTGTTACAAGAGAAAAGTATGCCAATGAGAATCAATACTTTCGTGATCTAGGCAAGCAAATTGCCATCATCATCAAAGACATGATGGCTGAGAATGGTGGTATTATGGCATTAACTGATGTTTTCTGTGCTGTCAACAGAGCAAGAGGTTTTGATGTAGGTATAATGATGGTGTTCATTTTCACTGCTCATAAAGTGTTGGGAGCTTAGTTTTATTCAATGATTTTTGTTCCTTTTAGCCACTTTCATCAGAAGATCTACTGAATGCATGTCACACACTCAAAAATCAGAGATTAGGATTCAAGTTGGTCAAGTACGACAGTGGTCTGATGGTTTTAGAGAGCGAAAATTTCAATGAAGAGGCAATGAATGAACAAACTTTAAATTTAGTTAAAGAATATTTCTTATCACACTCAGCTGGACTAACCTCTCAACAGCTAGCCTTGGATCATGATTTAAGCTTGTCTCTGGCAAGACAAAGACTTCTCAATTGTGAAAGTCGGGGACTCATTTGTAGAGATGAGTCAATTCAAGGATTGTCTTTCTATCCAAACAAATTTTTGCACTCAAATTGAGATTTTAAAGCTATTGAAATTATTATTCACTTTGTTTAATAGAGATCTGTGTTAATTTTTTTTGTAAAATCAACAGTGATAAAATTATAGCATAACTTGAAACAATAATTGACACTGGAGGGAATCCAGAATTGTTACTAAAAAATTTTTTAGGTATAACTTATGTGGTGGTCCTATTGGAGTGTTTAACTACAGTAAGCACCAGAATTAGAAATGGAAGTTACTCCTTTATCGAAAGATAACATTTTGCGTGTAGAAAGATTGTGATCACATTTGTTCAGAGCTATGCCCAGGAATTTGATCAATTAATCATTCAAATGCGGGAAAAATGAGCCATTTAAGCGAGAGTTCAAAAATTGAGACCATATTTTGAAATCATGAGTAACCAATCACAGTTGCAGAAGCTTCTCTTCTCTTCAAGCTTCCTCTGATGAGAGCGGTCATCACCAGACCAATAAAAAGCATTGTGGACAGGATTCCATTGCACATAACAAAGCCAAATTTGTTGACCATAATGGTAGCTAATAAACTTAACAATATTCCAAAAATCTGTAAAAGATGGATAATTAGTCTGAGAAAAATTTGCTGTGGACGAAGAGATTGAAAATTTTTAACCAACCTGAGCGGATAAATTAAGCAAGCCCGCAGAATTTCCTTCCGGCTGTGGATATGTGATCTCGGCTGCATACTCAAAGCCAATTGGAAGGTAACCAGTCATAAAAAATCCAAGGAACCCTGCTACCAAATGAGACCAAGGCAGTGAAACGTTAAGGGTAAGAGTGAAACCTAGAAGGCCAATAGTTGAGAACAGGTAAAGTATCAAAGTTGTCTCCTTGAAAAGATGAAATCTATCCAAAATCCAGCCACTACACATTGCACCAACAGTTCCAATCACCGTAATGATTGCACCAATACGACCGGCGGCAGCTTCCTCTCCCGGATAAGCTGAGGCAATCATTTGATCCAGGATGGTTGATATGGCATAAAAAACGCCAACATTGATCCCATAGCTAATTGCCAGTAGAATCATATTGCGTTCTGTTACCAGATATCGTAATGATTGGAAAAAGCTTATCTCTCCTTGTGTAATGTTTGCTTTAGCTGCAAATATGCTTGGTGGTGAAGGTGGCTTGTCATCCAAGAAGAGAAGAATTAGCAAGAATAAAAAGCCCGTTAACAGAGCGGTTCCATAAAAAATGAAAGACAACTGACTAGATATTTCTTCAGCCGTAGACGATGTGACAATCAGTGGAGGTAAAAAGAATCCGGCGCAAATGCCCAATTGATTTCCGAAAACCCCGATCGAAGTTGCAGTTGAAACTTCCTTCTCATCAAACCAAACGGCAGCCAATCGAGGAGGAATACTCAACACAAATAGATTGGCAACAGAGGCCAATATTTGGCCAAGCATGGTAATCACAAATCGTTCTTGCTGTAAACTGAAACACTTAACAAATGCACCGGCAAAATTTGTCAATGAACCGAAAAGTATGGCCACTCGAATACCTTTTGTATCCAAAATATACGAAGCGGGTAACATTCCAGGCACAAAGACTATCATGTAGATCATGGAGGTGAGATTAACTAGGAGATCATCGATTCCATATAATATCGAAATTTTACGAGTTATGATGGCATATTCTAGCCATTGAAATGCATTGGACGCAGAGTATAGAGAAAAAAGGATGAGAATAAAAAATCTTTTCCGATAAGTTCGAATTTCTTGAGGAAGTTCTGTGGTCTGTGGTTGATCCATCTTTTTCTTCTTCTTACACTTGTTTCTCTTCTCTTTGTCACTTTTTGCACAATTAATGTTAATGTTCACTACAGAGTTGGTAATCAAGTTGTCGTCGCCTTTGATGGATGTCAAATAGAGTACACTTTGTGGAAAATTTTCTTTCCCATTAGATGCCATCATCATTAATGTATGATCAGACTTGGTCTGACTATTCAATGAGCTCATAATGGCAATGACATTGAGATAAATATGAGATTATCGAATTTGAATACACTCCCTCCACTTGCACTTCGATGACTTCCAATTGTGAAGATAATATTCAATGAAAATTGCGAGAAAGTTGATGATGATCACTGATGTCTGATGTTTCGGAAGTGAATCGATGATATGGTGTGTTTGTATATTTGGGAAAAAAAGTATTCAAGGAGAAAAAGGATGATTAATGATTATCACGTCGAAAAGTAATGCTTATTTGACAGTAGATTTATTGAAAGCGAATTGCTAAAGTGAAACAGGGGGAGAAACGATTTTATCTGATCGACTCACCTTTCGATGGTATATCACATATTCACCTGTGAGCATGAAAAGTATTTCGCACACACACACATATAAATTCATGGACCTCTGTATTTTCCAAAATCAATCACCAGTTTAATCGTCTCTCATCCACAATTCAGATCATCATTCACCTCGAAATCACAATCGTAGTAATCGTAGTAATTTGAATCAGATATCAAGCTCCCTCAAAATGTTTGAATGGGAAAGGAAAGGAAATGAATTTCTTTCTCTCTCTCTCATCAATGGAGCTGAATTACATGATTTAGATATCATATTTAATAAAACATCATTAAATTTTTTCCACAATCTCTCCCCCTCAAGCTCTCCGTCATCCCACTAGTGTATATCAAACATTTTTTCAAACATATTCACACACGTATTTCTCTATTGTTGTTGATTCTCGATTTCGAGAGATGCTCATCATCAATCCAGAAGTGCATTGCGATGTCGCAAACCAGGAACAGATGAAGAGGGAGAGATGAGATTTACCGGGTTATAAAACTCTAACCAACATGCGATTCCAGACATGTGTATGGGTGATGAATATGGCAAGGAGTATAAGTCATGGAATTTTTGCCTCTGAGTAACATCTCTATGTGATAGATGGATGTATTCGATTGGCCAATCGTATCTTCCGGTTACAGTATGGTGATTTCCGCTCCAAGTGAGGGCCAAGATTTGACAGATATAAAGTCACTTTGAGCGCGAAAGTCTCGAAATTGTTTAGGTACACAGATTTTGAACTGGTATGTAAAATTTTCCCTCTCGATCAGGTTAGAAGGATGGAGTATTTGGAAAAAGTTAAATCGGCTCATCTCTCACTAGATGAATTGTCCAGAATACAAAGAAAGCTGATTCGTCTACATGATTTGAGCTCAAATATTGATAGAAGGAATAAGCTTATTAGCTCTCAAAAGTTGCCGCTTTTGAGAAACCTTCTCAGAGGCTACTCAGCACTGGGAGAGACAATCAACCTAATTCTTTTCACAAGTAAGTATGTCCAGTCTGATCCACAAGATTCGCAGATCTTGGTGGGAAAATTTTCAATAATCACATGGAGACACTAGACATAGCAGTGGGGAGATAGAAAATCATAAAAATTGCTTTAAACTAGTTTGTCACTGAAGGTATAGTCTTCGGAAATTAGCCAAAGTTCATCACCTTCATGTTACTCATAGAATTGGACTAATTTTTATCACCTTTCCGAAGGAGAGACATGATCAGAGGTTTTGACCTCCTCATTAATTCAACATTTTTGCAAAGCTTGTATCCTTCTGAATTAGAATTTCCTCAGCATCCTTGACTTGTCCGAATGACAATCAGACTAAGAAACCTTTTACTCGATTTTGAATTAGGACAATGGTCATTGGATCCCTGAGTCCTCTTGACTTTAGCGTGTGAATGGAGCCTTGGAGCTCATCCAAGATTGAATGAAGGAAAGAAAAACTTTCGCTTTTGTTTGAAAGTTGACTGCAAGAGAAAATAACCTAATTTTTCTTTAAATTTCGCTTTTCACTCATCCAATAAATGAAATAGAAAGATGGTACCAAGGGGCCACTTGAGTTGGACGAAAAATGGAAATCATTGAGAAAAATGAATGGATCTCAGCTTTAATGAATTATAAAAAGAAGGTGGTATAAGATGAATAGACGAGCTGAAATGAGATGGATGGAAGAGAACGACAGAGAAATCTTAGAGCTGTCGTCCAAATGAGATGAGCAGTGATACATTCATGTTTCGATATCAAGTCAAGGGAACTTCAGTGGAAGGAGCGTAGACAAATTTTATTTTCAATCGGACCCATTAAGGGTGATGAATTGAAAAATAAATGATATCAATGTTATTCGTTTAACTCCATTCCAATGAGCTCCAATAAGATATTAAGATTATGATAAGTCCACTAATTTGGAGTCGAATAAATGTGGATGAGCGAAAATGATTGATCCACTTTCACTGGGATTACTCATGAATCGTTATAAGATGGCTTGGAACATCAAATTTCACATTGCCCATAGTAGATAACCATCTCTTTCTCTGATGACAATGGGCTATTGGTCGTAACTGGGAATGGTAAATGATGGAACATTGGAACAAGAAATGTTTTCAAACTAAAAGGCTGATGAGCTCCCAATGCTATGGTATAAATTTGATCAATTATCCGAATTAGGTTAGCTTTCTCTTGACACCAGCTCTAGTAGTTCTGGCAGGCACTTTTTTCTGAGATAATTCCGTCTGATTAACTTTAGTTTCACTCTTACGAGGTTTCTTACGTTTAGCATTTCCCATGCTGGAACGTTTCTTTCTTTTGTTAACAGGAGTTTTTTTGGTATTCGAGGTGGGTGTAGTATCTTCTTCATCATCCATATCCTCAGCCAATTCTCCATTATCATTAACCTCCTCATCATCAGGAACATCGCCACCTTCTTCTTCTTCTTTCTCTTCCTCTTCGTTTTTCACCTTCTTGCTGGCCGCGGGCCTTCCTCTAGATCCTCGTCTAGTTTTGCTTTGCACATTGTTCGATTCAACCGAAGTACTTTGACCAGGTTTCTTTTTTCTTTCATTCTTTATAAAATCAGCAAGCAATTCTTTACAACTGAGATGTTCCTCTGGTTCCCAAGTATTATCATTTTTACCATACCCTTTCCATTTGAGAAGATATTCCGCTTTACCGTTAGTGATACGCTTAGCCACAATCTTTTCCACAATATACTCTTCTTCCTGCTTTTTTGCCTTACTAGGCGCTGCCCGTTTTTTGGCCATATCCGGTGAGAACACTTCTCGATTCGCCGAGTGATCACCAAATCGAGAAAAATAACCAACAATAAATCCCCAAAGACCAATGATGATCACAGAATAGCGCGCGTAAAAACACCAATCAGAATGGTAAATGCCTCAACGATAAATGGGAACCGAAAAAAAACAGTAACCAGAATAATCACACACACACAATATCAGCGGCAAAATATAAGTTAAAATGGCGCTCTCTAGAGTTCACAACAAAAGAATTTTCACTTCTACTCAACGCTCACCCAATTACAGTGAGTAGCAGTACGAAGAGAGAGAGAGAGAATTTAGATTATGATTAAACACACACAGTATTAATTGATTGTTTTAATTTATATCAACTTTATCAGAAAATTATTGTTTCAAATTAGAATATCACACTGATCAATGATCAGATCTTGAATTGAATTGAGGGGAAAAAAAGAATTGGCAACACACACACACACATACAACTTGTAACAAATACAAGTCAAACTAAATGATTGACACATAGGTCACCAGGTGGCATTGGCCTCTTTTCCGGGCATGCGCATTGAGGGCTACAAAAACGTGTATCATTTGTATCACGTGCAAAGAGTGGAAAGAAGTGAAAGTGTTGCTTCCTGATTGTTTTTGATTGGAAAATTGTTTATTTGTTTTTGTTTGTTTGGTGATAGTTTGATTTAAGGTGTTTTAGGGATTTACTGTGTGTGTGTGTGTAGTTGTGTGATCTATTGGATCATGACTCAGCCCAAGAGGAAGGGACAAAGTGGGGCGAGAAGGGCTTTCATTACCCGGCGTAAAGCGATGCAAAAGTTACAGCTGTCGTTGAAAGATTTTCGACGTCTCTGTATTATTAAGGGAATCTATCCTGTGGAACCGAGAAAACGTAAAAAGGGAATGTCTCGATCGAAAACGTATTATTTGCTTGATGATATACGATTTTTGGCTTCCGAACCGATTATTTGGAAATTTTGGGAGTATAAAACTTTTTTGAAAAAAGTTACGAGAGCATCTCAGCGTAAGGAAGATTTTTTGGTCCAAAATTTGAAAGATAATCCACCAATTTATCGAATGGATCATATTGTTAAGGAAAGATATCCATCATTTACTGATGCACTGAAAGATTTGGACGATGCTTTGTGCATGTGTTTTTTGTATGCCAATTTTGCTAAAAATCGTGGAGTTCCACAAGAATTGACCGACTTGTGTCGCCGCTTGACTTTAGAATTTATGCATTATATTATTGCTACTAAATCTTTGCGAAAAGTTTTCGTTTCGATCAAAGGTTACTATTATCAAGCTGACGTAATGGGTGTCACTATAACTTGGATCGTGCCTCATCAATTTGTACTCAATGTGAGTTGATCTGACTGAGAGTCTTTTCTCACTGACTAATCTTTCCATTTTCTCTTTAGACTCAAAAAGATGTAGATATGAGAGTTATGCGGACGTTCACAGAATTTTATGTCACTTTGATGGGCTTTATCAACTTCAAATTATTTTCTTCCATCAATCTGTACTATCCTCCAAAAGTAAGTATTGATATTCATTCCTATTAATATACCAATTATCACCGTCTTGTTTACTTCCCTTCCAGTTAGCTTCTCTGAGTGCTGAGGAAAAGAAATCACTCAAAGGTGATGACGAAATTTCCATACAATATGAATACATAGCAGCTCTCAATAGACCTATACTTCATCAAATCAAAGAGAAAGAGGATATTGAAGCAATACCTGATGATTTCAAAGAAGATGATGATGATGATGAGTCTGCAAGAGAGGAGAAAAGACTCACTTTCCATCAGCTTAGACAGTTAGAGAACTTGTTTAAGGGTCTCAAATTTTTCTTAAGTCGTGAAGTTCCCAGAGAATCTTTAGTTTTTGTTATAAAATGTTTCGGTGGCGAAGCATCATGGGACAAAATGTGCTTCGTGGGTGCCACTTTCGATGAAAATGATCCATCTATTACGCATCAAATAGTCGATCGAGAAGTCATTCCTAATAAGTATATGAATAGGTACTATATTCAGCCTCAGTGGGTTTATGATTGCATAAATGCACAAACGCTATTGCCAGTTGAGAGGTATTTTCATGATGTTACCCTACCTCCCCATCTATCACCTTTCGTTCAACCTACTGAACTTGACTATGATCCTATGAAAAAGTTGCCCACTGGTAATCTGGAGTTTGGTGAGCGAAAGGCTGAGGAAAGTGATCATGAAGACATAAGTGAGGATGAAGAACTCCCTCAGAAACGAGAAAGAATTATTAGTGAGTCTAAAGATTTGAAGATGCAAGTAAAAGAAGGTAAACACGAAAAAGTAGATCTGGTAAGGAAAAAGGATATGGAGAAAGCCGAAGAGAAAAGACTAGCAGTAATGATGATACCCAAGAAAAAGAAGAGGCTTTATGACAAGATGATGTATGGTAAACGACGAAAAGTTCGTGAAGCTGAAAAACTTAAAGCTAAACGTGAAAAATATGAGAACAATCTTAGAAGTAAGAAAAATCAACAATCATCATTTGGACAGAATATTAAGAAAGGTGTCAAACGTAAGCGTTAATAATGATGAAGATCAATTCTTTACAATTTTCAATGATTTAATTAAGGGTAATAAATGTATTTATGCTTATCTTACTACAATGTTCATATCTTGACGTGATGAATGACACGCTTGTATTAAATTTCAGTCCATTTTTTCTTCAAATGAAGCAGTTCAAGTTGTACAATTTCGGAAGGGAGATGAAATTATCCTGTCCACAATAGTACATAATTATGCTTTACATGAGAATTGGTTTATAAAAGGCTAATTAAAAGCGGAAGCAAAGTCCTATCTAAGTCATCTTTTTGCTATTGAATGAATGGACAATTGACTTGTCCATCGCGTTGCTCATAGTAAGTTGCTTTATTAGTAGTCTAATGAGTGGCTATTAACCGACTGGAATCCTTGTTCTTAGGCCTAATCAGTTCAGTAAAGATGGTAAATTAGAATTATTTGAGTGAATTTTCTACTCATTCATTTTCTGTGTTGAGAATGGACTCAAGAGACTATCCTCTTTACCGAAGATCAAAATGAATAGAATGGTTAGGTTGAAGGTGTATGAACTAAAGTTTTCGTTATTGCGATATTTTTACGATTAATTATCTGTGATTAATCACACTTTCAACATAGTTAGAACTGAATCTAGCAAGAATAAAAATTCATTCTCTGTGGGAATGAGCCTTTTAGAATGAGTTTTCTTTCGAGATTGAAGATGTTCTTAGGGAAGAATTACCGATTCTACTAGCAGATTTTTTTAACTTCTTTAGTGAAAACAAAGTTACAGATGATTAACTCTCAATTCAGAATAAGCCTTCAAGCACTCTAACTTTTCTCAGCATGATCAGTATGGAATGAGTCTGATTGCTCTACTTACTTGGGAATCCATATATTTTTACACTTTTATTTCTATTTTCATTATCAGTGTCACTTAAGCTCTACCTGTCTGCATGAACACTTGAAGTCATTTTGTGTTTAGCTTGGAAATGTCAAAAAAGTGTCATCTGAGAAGATTTTTCCCACTGGATGGACAAAGATTACTGATTTCCCAAAAGCAAACTGTAAGTTTGGAGAGAGTATTTGCTAAAGAGTTCTAATACATCCCTCATTAATGATAATTGTGAATTTTATAGGAGGCATCATTATGTCCAACTATTATTAGAGAGAGAGAGAGAGAGAGAGAGAGAGAGAGAGAGAGAGAGAGAGAGAAAAGTAGGATTCTCCACCAAATAGAAATTAAAGTTGAGGATGGACATATATGGGTGAATACTGAGAACTGAATTGACTGAACGATTGTCTGATACACTTGTTCTGTAGAATATCCTCACGCTCCAGATAATAGCGGAAATCACTTTGATAATCTATCTGTCATATCGTTCGAGAAACTTTGCTGATATGAGGTAGTGGTAATTTCACATCAGAATCAACGATTTGTGTTTTTTTGTTGATTTTTGCTAACAAATATGTTACAAATTAATCCGTTGGATGTCAAAGTGTAAAAAAAAAATTTTCAAAGAAGAATGGCCATTTGATTGATATTGAAAAGTAATAATCTTTCTGACAAGCAAAAGTCACTCTTAAAAATCTATCTCATCATAACTTCAAAGTGTTGATACCGAACGATTGAGACGAGTGATCAACGATTGTTTGTTGGAAGATTGAACAGAAATCAAAACTATTTCAACATATCATCGAGATGTTTAACAAAGGATCAGAATCAGATAACATCGTCAATTCGAAATGGAATCTGGTATTCATCATAATTCCCAACAACTTACGCAACGATATAAGTGTGGGATCCTGGTCAATTATTCGTCTTGACAATATTCTCTCCGTAAAATCAGATATCGGTCAAGTTGGATCATAAAGAGAAGTGAATTGATTTCTTACAATATTAAACACTGATTTAGGCTAATTTGTGAATTCCCCATCAGTTGGTCAAAGCTTCGAGAAAATTTCTGAATTTTTCATTTTAATTACACCAATAGCAGAAGCACTTTTGGCATTCTAATTCGTGAATATAGTCTTCACATAGATGCTCTAAGGCTGCATTTTGATCCAATTTTGAGCATCAGTATTGGATTTATTTAAAGATTGCTTGAAAGATGTGGAATATTTTCTTCTCACTTTTGACCTGAGACCAGCAGCATCCAGACAGGAACAAATTGAAATGAAGTGTGATACAAAAATTTCATTCAGTGTGACTTGTTGATGATCAAGGCTCCTAAAAAAGTATCAAGTTAGTAATAAAATTTGAAAAGATGAAAAAATAAAACTGATTCTTTCCACTTTAATTGGAAATAAGATTTCACGTTCACTTTCAGCTTCAATATTCGGAAGGAAGCCACAATTACATGCTACAATTATACGTCTAGCCAAACAATTGTCAAAGGAAAATTGGAGTAATCTATTCGAATTCATTTTTGCCAATCATATCAAAAAACGATTCATTCAAAAAATTTGATTCACTTTGACCATATATTTGACTTGAAATGACCAAAATACTCTTGCTCCCATTATCGGTTACAACGTAAAATGTTTCCACCATTAGAGTGGCCGTTAAACTTCTGTTCCTGAATCGACTTATGCTATTAATGTTTCCTGCCTGACAGGCTTCTTCAACAAG
>QZCP01000020.1:48810-112927 GCA_003956705.1 Brevipalpus yothersi | reverse complement strand
CTCTCTCTCTCTCTCTCTCTCTCTCTCTCTCTCTCTCTCTCTCTCTCTCTCTCTCTCTCTCTCTCTCTCTCTCTCTCTCTCTCTCTCTTTAAGCTCCTTGTTCCCACTATTTTTCTTGGTCCAGTAATAGTAATCATTTTCGATGAATCTACTTCAGTAGGAATGTGATGCTGTTTTTTCCTCCATTCTTTAGGCTTATGATTCTCTATCGCTCTCCATCTTCTCAATCTGTAATAAGCTGTATAACTGAAAAATGGCCAGAAAAGAGGTGTTCATGTTAAGTGATAGATAGAGAGAGAGAGGAGTGATCTCGATTCAAAGAGTGAATATAAGTGAACGAGTGAGTGGAATGAATGAGAAGAAGGAGAGATCGTCAATTATTCCCAGCTGTTTTGTCGAAGATCCATAATCACAATTTGAGAAACCATTTTCCATGCTCAACATAAGCCTAAAAACGATGAGAACGATCCGATCAAGCGTCCGATCAACGCTCACTTGGATATGATTGCCTTCATTGTGACAACACCTCTTCATTCATCCTTCTCAGGCAAACACTCATTTTTTTTCCTTTACCCTTTCGACTTTTCTCTCTCTCTCTCTCTCTCTCTCTCTCAACGTATTTTGAGCCCCCATTCAATATTATCACACTGAACACCTATCCAATGATACTTGCATACTCACACCAAGCATTCAAGTATCATTTCGAGTGAATCATGAAAGTGATGCTACAATCGAGAGGAAGATGACTGAGGAGAGAGAAATGTGTCTGGACACTTGACACCCTGAACTGAGATCTTAAAGAGTTTTCGAAATAATATCATGTCGCCTCAAATAGGCCTCATACAACGTGAGATGCCTCTTGATCATTGGCATAATGACTACAAGACACATTCTTAAGACTTATCTATCGGAGCCATCTGACCTGTTCTGATTCTCTTGTGTTCATCTGTAATCATGCTGGATTCAATTAAGAATTGAGTGTGGAATCTCAGATTGTTGCTGTAGACAAAACTTTCCTGAGCATTGTCCAATCGGTTCGAGGTATGGCGAAACATTCATTCTTGAGAATTTTGGTCAATAGAATATGAAATAGACTATCTTGATCAGAATAGTGGCCTCAGTCCACCAATGGAATGGTGTGAGAATATATAATCGAAATTAGTACAATATTTTCAGCGATTATCGAATGAAAGAGAATTGACTCATCTGTGATGCAATCTTTGGCATTCAAACAGTAGTAAAAAATGTTGAAGTTCATTAGATAACTTTAAAGTGAAAAAAGAGAGCAGTAATCAGAAACTTTTTCATTATCTTCTCTGACACTCTCTCTTTCTTGAATCGGACATTTTTTCTTCTACTCCTGAAGCAATCAGCCTTGTCTGTGAAAAATTCAAAAAATGTTTCTAATCAATTCTTGTCTGTATGAAGTTCAAAAGTCAAGCGGAAGCTGTGATCATCTATCGAAACTTTTTGGAACAGGCCTTCTTTGATTTTGTTTTCAGTGATTTTACTTGAACAAGAGCCAGAAGCAATCGGTTGAATGGTTGATTAGATTGCGATTTATACATGTTGGTGTTTCAAGTTTGAAAAATCGATGGATACGCATGAATTTTTTCGGGAAAATTTGATTTCAAAAACATCATTTCAGGCAAATTCAACACATCTATCTCTCTCCATCCACTTTATATGACCAATCAGTTTGATTGTTGCTTTGATTTTTTTGTCGTACGTGATACAGATCAGGTCATTAGCCATCTATCTCTCTCTCTCTCTTTCGGAATGTTTCGAAATGGATAGGAAACAAGATTATCTATTCATGTTTATATTCCATCTTTCTCCTACATCCCTTGGCAAAACGTGAACTATAACTCGGAGGTTTGTCATTCGTATATTGAATGATGATCAGTTTGATTTGCAAATTTTGAAAAATTTTTTATGGTTGATTAATTCGTTAAAAAATGTCCAAAAGTGTAAGTTCAAATTGATACAATATTCAATTGCCGTTATTCGGTAATATGAGGCCAATAGAGTGTAAGAGATGGGAGACCTTTTTTCCGCATAATATTCCTTTCTCTCTCTTTCAAGGTATTTGATATGATTTTGATAATTATCTCACTTGTTCAATTGGCGGTCACTTAGCGGACAACTTGATAAGGTGTTGATGGATATATTTCGTTCAGGCTAAACATCATCATGTTCATCATGGATGATATTATGTTCGACCTCGATCGCGGATGAGATTTGATGAGATGAGATGAGAGAGAGAGAGAGAGAGAGAAAGAATATTCATCTGATCAAGGCCAACTTGATGACATGAACAAATACTCAATTAACCATGGAACAGATGAGAATTTATTCTACTGAGGCAAATGAACCGATCGAAATTCCATCTATTTTACTGGAGAGGAATAAAATTGAGAAAATAAAGAATCAGCATGAAAATTTTCTCTCAAATTTGGAGACATAAACAGTGGCTATTCTTGTCTGGAGAGAAAGTTTCTAATCGAATAGCTCCAAAATCATTTCAACCAACTCTCGAGTATTGAGGAAAGTATGTGAAACATGAATCGTTAAAAGTAATCGAATTTTTTCGTTCCCATCTCAATTGTCGTTGGTCATTTAGGAATGTTCACACTCTTGAAAGTTGGAAGAAAGAGAAAGAAAGGAAGAAAGAGAGAGAAATATCATCTAAGCTCGAGAATTTCCAGCAGTTTCTGACAAGAATCTAGTTGAAAATACTAGAGTTGACAAATAAATTTGTCTGTGTAGTATTGTCCAAACAGATTATATTCCTCACCTTCAAATCCTCATATTTTGATATATGATTGATTTAAATGGTCAGGAGTGTGATTCGAAACCCTTTCGGAACGAATTAAGCTCTCAAAACGTTCATGTAGACGACAATTTATTCACCTTTTCAAGGCTCACACTTTCAATCTGACAATTCGGATTATGTTTTCCCATTTTATCGTGCTCGTTTGAATGTGTTTGAGATCTAAACTCATGTTACCAGTTAATAAAAGTTCTATTCGAGTAAGATTCACACGAAGAGAGAAAGAGAGAGAGAGAGAGAGAGAGTCCAATAGACAAGAATCGTTTAAGCATGACGATTTCGATGAGAAGTAGTCGAAACATCGAGCGAAAGTTTGCTGCTCCCAGTTACTGATGAACGTTGATGTAGCTTACTTGTGATGAATGATGTATCATTTTGATTCTCTCTACAATTTTGAGGCCGATTGAGTGGAAAAGACTATAAGTTGCTTTAAAATGACGATTATGAAAGCGAAAAAATAGAGAGAAAAAGATAAATAGATAGAGAGAGGCCATTCAAAGAATCGGGGAGGTCCAAGAATGTAGGCGAAAATGGTTGATCACAAATTGGATGGAAAAATTAGTCAATTTCTTTGAAACTTATTCTTTTTCCATCTCATTAGGGAGATGTTTTTCTTTCTCTTTTCAAGTTCCGATTCTGAAGAGATTAAAAGTTCATTCTAAATCTTTGAAATTCAAGCTTATTTCCACTATTGTTTTCCACTAATCATCATTAGCTCTGATTGATGGAAAATTGTCTACCATGATGTTATATTTTTCGAAAATTGTTCAAGAAAAAATTATAAACTTTCTCTCTCTCTCTTTCTTTCTCTTTCAAACTAATTCTATTGAATACCAACAAATTAGGATCAACTCATGCTTGAAGCTTGATTTCTGTTTACCAAATCATCAAAATGCTTTTTTGAGCTGGATGAACAAATATGCATAAATATGAGACAGCACTAAGTGTGTACACATTAATGTGCTTCATGATATTCATGAAAATTTTGTCCAAAAATGTCATTGATACAGTTGCATCTAAAATTACAGTTAGCCTAAAGTGTTTATGAGTTTGAAATAATTTTTTTTCTCACAACATTGCCTCCAGTGTTAAGCTCCAAGAGATGAGAGAGAGAAAAACTTTCACTTCCACTTTATTTCATCTCTAAATAGTAACTTGTAGCCAAAATGCATATCGATGTGAATAGAAAGAGAAAGTTGAAGAAGAAGAAGAAAATGAAGAAAAAAAAGGAAAAATAGTATATATACTTTCACTAATAGATTCATGAAACTTCTAACAAGATTGTGAGAGATCATGTTGATTGCCACTCTATTCGGAAACAGATCAAGATAACTTTCTTCAAGTTAATCAAGATGAAAGAGAGTGGAAGAGAGAGAAGAGAGAGAGGAGAGAGAGAAGATCAACTGGCTCAATTGCTTGAGGGCAAATTTCGTTCTGATCGACTACCATTTTCGCTATTTGGAGCAACTTACTCACGATTGGGCAGCTTATGGCTAGTAGCTGGACAACGGGAAGTATCACAATTTGAAATCGAGAGTGATAATAATTATACGAACAGCACGTGGGTAAGTGTATTGATAGCGCATAATATGTATATTTGATACTTCCGATGATGATGGAACTTGTTGGTGAGACTATTTTGTCTTCAAATAGATGAATAATAGACAAGTTATGTGAGTTCAATTAAAACAAAAAGAAAATCATTAATCACAACTTGAACTATGATCCGATGTGTGTGACACGCCGTTTCATTGAGAGTCTGGAAAAGAGAGAAAGTGACCTCTTCCCTCAGTTTTTGACTCATTTTTTTCCGTCACAAAATACTCTATAAGCATATTAATTGTCTCAAATGTCGATGTTTTGGAGCAAAAAAAATGCTCAAATCAAGCTCAAAATGATTCATGATCTCTCGGCAATGATCCGTCTGATCTCATGAAATGTTGAAAATCTATCGTAAGCTGAGATCATATGAATTTCCGCCATCTCTCTCTCTCTTTCCGGAGGTAACTTTTCTCTTCTTCTATCTTATGGATCTTTATTTTTTTCTATCAACTTTTCTGCATCTCCATCTACGAAAACAGTCTGCTGTGATGATCTTAGCCAGATGTGGCCATATAAACTTAATCAGCCAAACCTCTTCTTTCTTTCTCTCTCTCTTTTTCTCTCTTATTTCGTTTCAACGCTACCGTCGATTGACCCATTCATCTGGTTTGTGTATACACACACAAAATGTTCGCCTTCGTTCTGCTTTTCAAGATAGAGAGAGAGGAACTTCATTCATCTTCAGTTTTGCTCTTAACCAATCATCACAAAAAATGCCCCATTTATTTCGGGTATCTTTACGGAACATCAGTTAAGAGAGGAAAAGAGAGAGAGAGAGAGAGAGAGAGAGAGAGAGAGAGAGAGGCATGTTGAGAAGCTGAGACAAGTTCGCGCGTGTGTTTGTATATGAGTATGAACAGGCCGAATGATTTAATTCTCGTTCTTGATGCCGGAGGCCGGAATTATGCTCTAATTTGATGCAATCGAGAGTGAAGAAAACTTGATAACCATATATATAAATATATATATATTTTTTATCAGCCCACAACCATTGGTATTCGGAAGAGAGGCTTCAACTCTTTTACTTTGACCCATCTTTTTATATGCTCTCTCTTCAGTTGTGGACAATCGATGAGCGGTGAAAAGTAGGAAGATTGGTGTATCAATTCACTTGATGCCACCGGAATCATTGGATTGCTATTGTTTTCAAGATCATCACTTAGTGGTGCAAAAATGCTCATCCCAGATCATTCGACCAAATAACCTACTATTTGTTATCTAGATAACAAATATATATCTCTCTCATCAACTTGATGGATATAATGATTTTTGATGACTGAAAGTGATAAAAGTTTTTCCATTATCTATTCTTCTCTTCTATCACTTTTTAGGGGAGAAAAATAAGCAATTTTTGAGAGCAAAAATATGATTGTTTCCGGTTATCAAAATTATCAAACTCATTGGCTATTGTTCAAAAGTGATACTTACCGGTCAACAATCAATTCAACTCAAACACTTAATGTTTTCCACCCTCACATGATGATGAATCAAAGCCTACTTTGATGGTAATAAACTTACGGTGATCTCCCATATACCACCTGATATGCTTGATTCTAAGTAGCTAAGCTTATCGAAATTCAGTAGCTATCGAAATTTGACCCTTCATCACTATCTCAATACTTGATACAATTTGATCTGATTAGCTTCCATCATTTTTTATGAACCACATCGAATCTTTCATCGCTCACATTCGATTGTTTGAGAGTCAATATTCTCTCTCTTATTGATTGGCATTTTGGAGGCCTCAATTCACTCTTGATTGAAAGTAGAAACTCAAGTTTTTACTTTTTTTTCTGCCCATTCCAAACATTGTTGGCTGACTGAATAATTCGATGAAAAAAAGTGGAATCTTTTTGGTTACCCAAAATTATCTGTAACCAAAAGCCACAAGAAGACTTCTTTCAGCATGCTACACCTCGAAAAAGGATTGCCTTTCTTCATTCTGATGGAAGGGGCCAGTTCTAATAGATATATTGAATATGAAAAAATTGTTCATTCTTCTCTATGAATTCAAATTTAAAATTCGAGTTTAGCCCTCTTGATGTGGAGTAAAAATTTGCCAAACTATATCTTATAGCATACTATTCATCTGAAAGAGAATTCAAATCTGAACTAGAAATTTGCCCGAGTGACTTGGTTTCAATCTTGATCCACAAAATACCTTGGACCCAAGCTTCCCGAACTGAATGATTTTCATTCAGCCCAGCATAAAAGTACATTCGAAAAATTGAAAGGGACTGTGTGTTTGCATGAAACATTAGTTGCAATGGAATATCATTGAAGATTTTGATCAAACTTTTCATTATCTCCGAGGATTCTCATCATTATTTCCTACCCAATTCATCATCATTTGCTCATGGCTCTTGGGACTACCCTGAATAAGATCTTTGTTTCTCATTGAAATTTTTCTATTTCTCCCTATTTTCCAGTATTTTCACAATTCTTTCGACCTCAGCAAATTTTGGATTTGCCAATCTTTACAATCACATTGACAGGCCATACACATCTGGCCCTCACACAGAATGTGCTCTGATTGTGAGTCAAAGTAAGCCTTACGGCCCCGAGCCAGCAATGGCATCAGGTCTTTCATACTTAGCCAATTATGTACCAAGGTGAGTGTGTTAATTGAATTTCGAAGGATGGTCAAAATACAAAACTCTTTTGAACGTGGTAGGAAAGAAATAACATAGTTATTATGAGACAGTATACAGTATAGTGTACAGAAGATTTCAAATATTTTCGATGATTAGAAGGGAAGGCAATGAGAATCTTTTCACTCAACCCAATAACTTTCTTTCCGATTGAATTGAATTTCTTTTCTCGATTTTGTGAATGAGAATAATAGTGGAAAAATGTTGGAAAAGAAAAGCAAATCGAACAATGTTTGAGTGAAATGTTGGAAAAATTTTATCTTTCACACACCTACTAAACAAATTGGAAGAAAAAAAGATGAAAAGTTTGTCGGAGAAAAATCGAATTGATCATGTTCACAGTTGATTTGTTTTGGTTTTCCAGTTTTTATGTGTGTGAATTAGTGTCTTACGTACTTTTAAATCAGCTTGATTGCAAAACTTTTCGGATTAAGTACAATTTTGAAACAATTGGTCAAAATTATGCAAAATTTATTCATCAGCCACCAGTAACCATCATCACTCACCTAATTTTGTTAAGAAGAAAAAAGCTCTTGGCCTTCATTATGCTTCTTCAAAACGTGATTTCATCAACCGAGAAAACCAAATCGTGCCAAAGTATTAAGAGAAAAGGAATTGATTATAATATAAAGATTTATCTGTGGACAAGTTGTTCTGATTTCCAAATTAATTGTAGAAAAAAAATTCAAGCTCAAAAATTTGGTGAATTGAGGCTGAGAAACTGAGCCTCAGAAAAAGAGTCTCTTGTTATTAAGGCTAAAATATTATCATTATTATAATTTATAAGAGTTATTCCTTCATATCTCGGTTATTTTGACCGGAAAAAAACATGACCTTCCATTTAATTTTTCCAACATAATGTTGAGAATTACTTTCGAAAATTTTGATCCCGTTATCTCAAAAATTTATTCATTTTTGTCTACTTTCTTTCAATCTAACGAAAAAAAAACAGCCTGAGAAGAACAACGTATCATCCATCGGAAGGTCAAGTTTGCATCTCTTATGAAGATGTTAATCGAGCTGTGATGGAAGCCAAAATGAGACTGGGAAGCTTTGTACCAGAAGAAATTAAAGAACTTTCATCAGATCAACCCAAACCACACCATGTGGCTGTTTCTGGTGAAATTCTTCTCGAAGCAACTCGCTTACTTGCCAGTTGGTATGATTTGTCTCGAGAAGCCATTCTTTTTGGCCTACCACGAATTGATACCTACAAGACATCAATAAAAGAAATATGTCCCGCTTTCTTGCAACCGGTCAAATGTGAAGTGGCCAAGTATCGTACACTCACCGGAATGTGCAATAATTTGGAATATCCATCATGGGGAAGTGCCAGATCGGCTATAGTTCGATTCCTTCCTCCTGCATATGCTGACGGTATGTTTGAGCATCTCAATTTCGAAAAAATTTCACGAAATTCGCTCAACTCGTTTAAATTCGATTGCTTAGGATTGATTTGATCCAATAGTGCGGTGAAGTTGGATGCGGAATAATGATTAGCGAACTGATTTTGATTCTTTCCAATCAGATCAAATCCCCGCAAAATTCGGAAGAGGACATATTAATTGAAGAGATCAGAAGACTAGATTAGTGTCCTATACATTAATCAACATAATGAGCCATGGCTATGTTAACTAATTAATGAAGATTTAGCTAAACACGTGCAGTAAGATTGATGGTTCGATTGGCACAGAAATTTCAGCTATGATTCGTTTATCAGACACCATCTTTTTATTTTTCGAACACACATTCTCATATCGAACGATGGGAAGTGGTGACGATTCAGAGCTGGTCACATATTGGGACGATATAGTGTCAGCTAATATCATCGAGGCAGAATACAAGTGTTGACGATAGAATTCTAGAACTGTCATGAGTTTTTAGATCATAAGGACCAGCTCTTTCACGACTACAAAAGAGAATAGAAAATGCTAAAATAACCTCTTAAATCCTGATTGTCCGGTTATTCAAGCTGAAGAAACTAATAGAAATCAAATACTCTTTACAGGAATTGCTGAGCCTAGAAGGTCATCAGATGATGATTCTGAATTGCCCTCACCACGATTGGTCAGCTTTTATTTGCATCAAGATATAAGTGCTCGAGACGTATACATTACAAATGCATTCATGTCCTTCGGTCAATTGGTTGATCACGATATATCACAAGGTGTAGCTGCCACCGATGAGTTTGGTGAAAATTTGAAATGCTGTGAAGAAGAACATTCATCACATCCAAGCTGTTTGCCGATCAAAATTCCAAAAGACGATCCATTCTTCAAATTTTTCAAGCGTGAATGTATGAACTTTGTCCGCACACTTGCCGGCCTTAAGCCCGGATGTCCAATGGGTCCACGATCCCAGATCACCGGTATTTCGGCATACATTGATGCCAGCTATATATACGGTTCAACCCAGGAACTTGCTCAAAAATTGAGAGAAAAGAAGGGAGGACGTCTTCGAAGTACACAATTGTATAATGAACACGGAATGAAAGATTTGCTACCAATGAAAACTGATGATCCTGATAAGGGTTGTGAACGAACTGGTCGCCATAATCTGTTTTGCTTTGAGGCTGGAGATACTCGAGTTAATGTTCAAATCACACTTACAGCTCTACAGACAATCTGGTTGAGAGAACATAATCGTATTGCCGATTATTTGGCTCATGCTAATCATGAATGGGATGATGAGACTGTGTATCAAGAAGCTCGACGAATTGTGATCGCAACTTTCCAACATATTACTTTCAATGAATTTTTGCCTGTTCTTCTTGGACGAGATAAAATGCACAAGTATGGACTTGATCTTGTTGCCAAAGGCTATTATGAGGGTTATGATCCGAAAATAAATGCCGCCATGAGATTAGGATTTCAATCAGGAGCTTACAGACTTCATTCACTGGTTCCCGATGTTGTTGAACGATATAATAAATATCATGAAAAACTTGGTAAGTGTATTTCGTTGCTTATCGCTCATTTTAGTGACTTAATTGAAATCGAGATGATGAAGAAGGCAGGAAGGAAAAGGAAAAAAGAATAAAAAAAATCGATGAATAAGAAAATAGAATTCCAAATATAATTAGCGAATAATCTGAACTCACCGAAAATCATTCTTTCTTCCGCAGAATCAATTCGACTTTCCCAGCTTATCCAGCAGCCATACGATCTTTACAAGCCTGGATACATGGATTCCTTCATTCTTGGTCTGATCAATCAGCATGCCAGTCGAATGGATCCTGAAGTGTCAACCGAAATAACTAATCATCTTTTTGAAAAGCCTGGAGAACACTTTGGTCTAGATTTAGCTGCCATCAATATCAATCGAGCTCGTGAAGCTGGAGTACCGGGTTACAATGCATTCAGAAAATTCTGTGGTCTTCCGGAAGCCAAAGGATTTTACGATCTCATCGGAACCATGGACAACAAAACTGTCCACCGTATGGCTAGCATTTATAAGCATGTCGATGATATTGATCTATGGAGTGGTGGAATGTCCGAATATCCATCACCGGGCTCATTGGTTGGCCCAACATTTGCCTGCCTGATCGCTGAACAATTTGCCAATCTGAGAAGAGGAGATCGTTTTTGGTATGAAAATTCTGGCTGGCCATCATCATTCACTCATGAACAACTCAGTGAAATTAGAAAAGTTAAATTTGCCAGAATATTGTGTGACAATACTGATGATATGTACACTGTCCAATTGTATCCATTTTTGATGCCAGATCAAGTATCGTAAGTATTTTATGTTTGATTTTTTGGTTAATATTATGAGTGAAACCTCTCTAACAGAAATTTTATTTTATTTTTTTCAATAGCAATCCTTACGTTGAGTGTAACAAGCTGCCGATAATGGATCTGAGCGTTTTTAATTATGGCTACAAGTCTTGAACATGAGGATAACAGCTACGATTTTATGAGAAACTTAACCTTTTCTCATAGATTCAATCAATTTTGATAGATTTGCTTGATTTTTTTGCTTCTTCGAGAAAAGATTTCATGACCAGATGAAATGAAAAATTAACTGTGCAACAACAGCCTGCATAAAGTTTTAAAATCTTTAAATTATTCAGGATAATCAAGCTGAAGTGTAAATTTTGAATAATTTCATTGTATAAATTTTCTTCGCACTTTTAGGCCAAATATGGGATGTTTACTGAGAACGTCTATGTGAAATAAATACTTTTCGACCCTTTTTGTCGGAATTCCGAGAAAAACTTGTTTATATGCTCCAGAATTCTTGAGAGACAGTCTTTAGATCCTCGTTTTATTGGCAATATTCTCTGAAAGTTCTTTAGGATCATTTTTCAAATCAAACTTATGGTCAGATATTAATGATTTTACAATTTGTAATGAGCTTGGCTTATGTCCATTGCGTATAACTATAGCATCACATCGACTTGGAAACATACTCGTCTTATTCAAATGGGACAGAGGAATAAACGGACAATCTATATCTAGCCATATTCCAGCTGTATTCATGATGGGTGGACGTGAAGGCAATTTAAGATGACTGGTCAGTTGCATTTGGATTGATGATTGAATAACAGGCTGAATTACGGGTTGAAAATTATGATAACCGATCATCGTCTGTAAGTGTTGCAAATCTTGTAGACTTGGCCTCTGAATGATCGGTTTCAAAGTGGTTGATGTTGATGGGCGTTTTTTAGTGGGCCTGATAGATGATGGAATGGTTATATTTGCCTTAAAATAGAATAATATTATGTAATTTATTTCAATCGAGATATTTGATTTATTCTCACCATTTGATTTGAAGAATTGTTCAATATTTGCTGTGACGCTATGGTTTCTTTGTTGGGAGGTTTGAGCATCGATAGCAACATTGAGGGTGGAAATTGTTCATTGGGTTTGGATGGACTCTTGGGCTTACATTCGAATGATCCTAATATTGTTTCGGGACAGTCTTGATGGGAAACTTTCTCAAGATGATCTGGATGGAAACCAATTCGTCTCAAATGTTGATGGAGGGAATGTAAGGTGCTCGGATCCAGGGAAGGCTTCCTCGAATGAATCCATATCGCTTCTGGTGATTAATATTGGATGTGAGATTCACTAGCACGGTATTGATATTATACAAGAGAATTAATTGTAATTCTACGAACACTAACCATGATGGGTCATCCCAAAGAGTCCAGGTCTACAAGAGACCACAACAGAATAGCTTTCATAATCTGTTGCAATGATCCAATATGTATGATCTTTGGGTCGAGCTTGTCAAAATATGAATGGATCAATCAATAGGATTGCAAAGCTAAATTTTGTTTCTATCTTACTGAAATCGTAACGAATTCTCATGATACCACTTGAGCGATCAAAAAAGATTCCAATGCCACTCAAAACTCGACGAACATTCCTAAGTAAAAATTCTACGCTCAGAGTGTGTAGAAAAATTCGTTCATCAACAAACTTTTATCTCTACTCACCACTTACTACACCCAATGTTCTCAACGAAAAAGAATTCATCTCTGTAAAAGTGATGATTAGTCATCGAACATCGAGTTCCAATCTCGTAAATGTTTGGTATTCGTTCGATAGTGTACCATTTTCCCTTATACTGGAAATTCAAGTTCCTTAGATTACAGAAGTGAAAAGATTTTTCATAAAAATTGATGACTTACCTTCTCTGGATTCACTGGATGAGCGTAACGAGATAGCGCTGGACATCGTCGAGAGGCCACAAGCTCTAGGAGGCTCAAGTTTTCGAAAATGATCAACAAAAAAGCTTGCACAATCATGGCACAAGAATAGCTGTAGATAAGTTTGTAAGAAAATTGTCCACTTTGCACATTTTGATCAGTAGCTAGCTTGTGTCATTCGATTAAAAGTTGCCAAAGAAGTTCTCAAGCCTCCAATTCATTTGAGCGGCTGCACTCGCTCACTTTGCGGAGCTAATTTGCATGAAAAGGCCCATAATATGCAAATTCATGGATCGAATTGCTTTTTAAGCAATTTAGGAGTAGAAAATCATGATTAGTACTGAATTTGAAGGTGTTCACGCCAAATCGAATCAAGGCATGACATAGATTTATCCTCACATCCAGTGCTCGTATTAGAGCTCTTTGCTTAAAATTCTTCCTTCAAGAATTGAAGCGTAAGCTTGAAAGTTCGGGAATCTTTTAAGGTCAGAGAGGCGAGAATCGCTTGAATTGATCGTCGAAGATAATATTAGTCAATCTAGTTAGATTTTAATTGTTGAAGCTGGTGTAATGAAATGCTGAAATTGTTTCTCTGGCGGAGATGGGCTGATAGACAAGTAAGATGAGGCTTTGCTGGGCCTACCAGAATTGGAAGATAATGAGAGATGAACGAAGAGGCTTTTGAAGAGAACAGTAACGTTTTATTAACGAACAGATTTAAGTAAGAACATGAGTTGTATAAACATGAAATTTAGACAATTATTAAGAGTTTTGAACAGAAATCACAAGTTTTCATTGGCCAAACCTTTGCTCAAGTGAACGAATACGATCATTGGAATCTCACAATTGAAGACTTTCCGGTATCAATCTCCTCCGCTAAAAGCGATTCACTACCTTTTTGTCTTTCGATAGAGTTTTGAATCATTCGATCAAAGAGAGAGCGTTTCAGAGCAAACCTTTTTTCTTGATCTTCTTTATCTTCATCTTTCTCGTTGAATTCGCTGAACAGAATAAATTTGTCAATTCCATAATTCGTCAGGCTGACTAGTTGGGTCTCGTCGTAATCGTTGGCATCGTCAACAATACAGCAAAGAATTCGATTTTTGGATGACTTTAAATTGAAAATGGTGTGGAGATCCGTAGTTTCCATGAGCTTGGAATAGGAGGATAGAATGATGAAAGAATTTTCGATGAAGCGTCGGAGTTTTTTTCTCTTCATTGTGATCATCTCAGCAACCTTTTGTGGATCTAGATCATCAATTGATCTATTTCCTTTCAAATAATCGAGACAAGTTTTCCAAGCACTGGTAGAAGCGTCGAAATTTTGTCGACTGGATTGTCTGTTCTGAGGCTTAGTTGGATCATTTTCGTTTCCTTGTTGGGATGATTTTTGAAGATCTTCGAGATTTCTCACAACCTCACGACAACAGGATTTTTTTACCATGTCCTCCGTTACCTTGTTGCCTAAAAATACGACTTTTCCTCTGAAATCACTACGAGATACTGGAATGGTCTGACTATCATCTCCAAAACCAGGAAGAATGTTTTGACTTGTTGGAACTGATTGTTTCGATGAGGACTGCTTTGTGATGCCATCGAGACCATCAGAAGAATCAGTAGAGTTACCTCTGTGTAGCCCTGCTTCAATTTTAGATAAATCATTATACAGCCGGTCCAAACATTGGTTTTCTGAGAGGACAACGACACAGCCCCTGGTATCCTCATCTACACAATACTTGAGAGCTCTGTAAATCTGCTCAATAATCTCTTGTTTAAGGAGGTGCCTTCTATCTGATGACTTAATATCAAAACAGAGAATTTTTGAGCTGATTTCATCGTTATGAATAACAAAATCCAGAGCTTTCTGAACAGCGTTAAGGTCATGAGAATCTGATGAGAACACAGGTTGAATCGTAATGCTGGAAATATTGACAATTTCTCTTGGAGTAATCAGATTTGACCTAAGAGGACTTTGGGGAAGATCAATCAATCCTTTGGCTTGTAAGATGTAGGAATGTAGATTTCCCAACCGCTTTACAGATAAGTAATAATCCATTCGCTCAACAAAATCGATAGAATTCTTAACTTTTATGGCGAATTCGTGAACGATACAGTCGTTTAACTTCTTTGAAATGGCTTTGGCTACAACATTCTCAATAAGAATATTCGGATCAGTTTTGCGAATACTATGGTTGACAACATAGCCAATATCCGCTCGCTTCCATACGGATTTAGGATCATTCTCGTTATTGGGTCGCAAGACTCGGTTAATGAGCACAAAATCGCCTGTCTTGAAACTAAATACTCCTGATGAAGAGCCTGTTCTGATTGAGAAACATCGAAAATCCACAAACTTATCATCTTCTCTCTTGAATAGAATGAAGAGATCTTCAGCTGAATTTTCCCGACAATTTTTGATCTTATCATGAATATCTTGAGCAAAATTAGCAATTAAGTATGGTAAAAAAGCTACTTGATAGAGTTGCACCTCACCAAAAGTTGTCACTTGAGAGAGATCACGAATTTTGGAACGATAACTAGAAATGTATGAAGTTATGGGATTGTTGATGGAATCTTTGAAATTGGGGTCTAATTCGAGCATTTCATGCATTAAGCAATCCATATCTTTTGGCAACTCCAATTTGTCAAGAGTATCATCATGTCTCAGAAGTGGACGTGATTCGTTTGTTGCCACATCAGGATCACCTTCTCCATACAATCTTGCATCATCTTCATCATCCAGATCAATATCCATAATGGCATGATTTCCGGATGATTGTGGTGGAGGTGATGGAGTATCTGGCTTCTCTTGCTTAGTTCGTTTAATGGGTGGAATCTCATTATCATCATCATCTTCGTCTTCACCGAAAATCTCAGCCATACTTAGGAATGGCCTTTTTCCGTCACCCATTTTCACACAGTACACAACCTTTGGCGATGGAATGTATAAACAGATATCAAAATTATGTCACACAAAAACAGCTCTACAGAGAGCCTCTATCAACACTTAATTATTTGTACAAAAAAGATTAAACATAAACAAACATCCAATTATCATCAAACAATCATTAAAAATAAGCCGAAAAAATGTTAACTTCCATCAACTGCCTTCTTCTTCTTTACACGCTTGGTAAACATTGTTTGAAAATGATTTTAAGAGCGCCAAAATGCGCCATCTCTCAAAGGCACTTGTGGAAATTGGAGGAAAGAATATTCCTTGGAATATGTGAAGATTTTCAATTTCAAATTCTCAAGGAGAGGGAATTAACACGGCTTCTTGAGAATGAGAATTTCTTTTGGAACAACTAATTTTGCAGTGGGCGGCCAATAGAAAGGCGAAAAAATTTTGACAAGAATAGCTTTTTTTGTGGAAATTCTTTTTATTAGCTTTTTTTCAATTTTTTAGTATTCGAAAATATTTTGGACAGATATTTTTTTTGTCCCTATTGTTTATTGGCGAGAAAATTCGAAAAGAAATTGGAAATGGAATGGAGCTCAAAGAATCGGAAAGAAAAGGCTTTGAGGACATAAAATGACTCTTGATATTAACAAAATTGTTTATGTTCAGGCATTTTAGGCATCGAAAGACTAGACTGATACAGTGAAATTATTTTCATTTTGTGAAAGAAAGTTATACAAGAGGACAAGCTTCAGGGTGCTTTTGTTTGAACATCCGATCGGAAAGTAAATATAATCGCAATGCCAATGTTCGCTGATTTGAAGTAGAAAAACGATTGATTTGGAATATTTTCCTGCTTATCACCCCAAATGTTTCCACTATTGTGATGGTACAATGATGAAATGTTAACGCTCGGTGCCTCTTGAAATAAAGTTCTATGAGGTGAGAAAATATTCGTTCTGAATGTATCTCCACCAGTATACTGGCGAGTTGCTCACCTCATTCTCATGACCATTAATCTATGGAAATTCTTGTGTCTAATTGTGATTTCATTAGCCTACCCTAATGTCTTAAGTGTCTCATCAGAAGAAGAGCTTAGAACGAAAAAAGTGGTGAAAATATGTGCTCAAACGGAAGAGAAAATTGGTCACCTTCTTTGGCTGGTAAACAAATTTCAGGTATTGTTATCCAATGATCTAGAGTTGGAATGAAAATATTCCATTAAAAATTTTTCATCCCCATAGGTTGACCTATGGACTCAACCTAGAGCAGCAAATACCTGTGTATTGGCTGCAGTGGATGAAAGCGATGATGGAAGCTCATTTCTGGAAGCGATGAATGCGAGTTCGATTACTTATGGCATCAAATCCACCTCTCTTCAACAATATTTGGATGAAATCCTTGTTGAAAGTGAATCAGATGCAATAGTTAACAGCAGTCAAATTCGCTCAGCTACCACTCCAATGATTTTCAAAAACTATCTTAGATACTCCAGCATCTTCACTCTACTGAGAGACTGGCACCGTAAGAATGGGAATAGATTCGTTTTGACTTCAATTGGAAGAAGTGTAGAAGGCCGCAGTATTCTAGCGACTACATTTAATTCAATTGGCCCAAAAAGAGATGGTTCCCAAGATCGTGCTTTGGTGATCGAATGTGGTATTCATGCAAGAGAATGGATATCTCCTGCGATTTGTCTCTACATTATATATGAACTACTTTTCAACAAAGATAGTAGTCAAATTTTGGAACAATATCGTGTTCATATTATTCCTATTCTCAATCCTGATGGCTATGCATATACATGGGAAAAGAATCGAATGTGGCGTAAGAATCGATCAGGTGGCTCAAGGTGTAGAGGTGTTGATTTGAATCGCAACTTTGATGTCGACTTTTGTCGAGTTGGCTCATCACGAGATCCATGTTCAGAGACTTACTGTGGAAGAGGGGCATTTTCGGAGCCGGAAACACGAGCTTTCAAAAATTTCATGTTGGCAGCTCATAATAATGTTCCTATCCATGTATACTTTTCAATCCATTCTTACGGTCAAACTTTCACCTATCCCTATGGTTTTACCGAGAAACACTTGCCAGACCATCAGCAACGCTACAAAATTAGCAGAGAGGCTAATAAAAAGATGCAATCATTATATGGTGAAAGCTACACTTTCGGGCAAACTGCTAAAGTAGTCTGTAAGTAGAAACCATGGAATCTCTAATCATGTGTTCAGAAGGTGATGAGCGTGGTATATGAGGCAATAGTTACCCAAGCTATTGTCTACTCATTGTCGAAAGATTGATAAGAATAAAAATGATCCATTGTCAACTCATCTCGTGTGGATGCTCTTTATGCTGGAAAGATGATGAGCAGTTTTTCTCCCATCTAGAATTCTCTTCTAACTACATCTGTTTTCTCTCAAAGATCAATAAGAGAATCATAATTTTTTTTCCATGAATTCATAAACACGATAAACTTTCTGGATCTTCAATGCTGATCCTCAATCACGATCCGATATTTTTTAACCCGAAAACTTCACCCAAAGCATTATTTTAACTAAGAACCATTTTATGCAATTTTTTTAGATGCATCGAGTGGAGGAAGTGACGATTGGACTCAAGTTACTCTTAGGCCGAAAGCAGTTTACGTTCTCGAATCAAGAGACAAGGGCCGCTTTGGCTTCCTCCTTCCACCCAATATGATTTTACCGGCAGCCAGAGAAGCAATGGCAGCGATAAAGAGTATCATAAATTCATTGAATGATAGACCGGAGAGTCCCGAATCAGCACCCATTCCAGACGTAAGCGGACCTTTCATAGAGCCATGAACATTTCCCGTTACCCATCGTTAGAATTGATGATTTAATCAATAAAAGGAAAGCTATTTTTTTTAACCAAAAATCATCTTCTACAAAAAATTTTCTCGCATCAACTTAACTCGCTCAATGTTCAACAACACTTTAAATTGTTACATCATTTCTCCAAAAGTGGTTAATGATTTATTGATACATCATTGTCACCGGGAAACAAAATTCAATTAACGGAACTTTTAAAACTCCAAAACTTTACAACATTGTTAACATTCTGAAAAAAAGTTTACCCGTTTGAGGGCGCTGAAACTTGGCATCAGAAAAAATTTGAGTTTGAGTTTGATTAGCTGATTTGAAACAAGAATAATTTGTGTCCAAAAGATCTGTCTTGATTGTGATCAAATTATTTTGTGATCTTGTGAATTGTTTTTCTATGTTGTAGTGATCAAAAGAGAATATTTTCGGAAAGTGTATCAACGGTGAAGGTGTGTGTATCCATCAGCATGATAGAGCGGCGATTAATATTTCGATTGGATTGGTGACAGTAAGCGATTACCAGTGGATTTAGAACCACTGTTAGGAGGAGAGGAGGAGGAGGACAGCCACTGTAGTTCCAGTAGCCGCAAAAGCAGTATTTATTCATCATCCAATATGCGGGAATCATTTTTTTCAAATAACAGTGGCAGAGGTACTCGAAAATCTCAACGTCAAACTGGATACTCAATACCCATGGCTGGTTGGCTGTGTGTATCATTTGTCGGCTTGGTGGCCGGTTATGTGGCCGGTATTATCGATATTGGCACTGGTTGGTTAAAAGATCTGAAGGAGGGAATATGTCCAGAAGCATTCTATTTGAATCGAGAACAGTGTTGCTGGTCATCAAATGATACCATGTTGGAAATGCACAATTGTGCCCAATGGAAAACATGGCCTCAACTGTTGGGTATTAACAGTCCAGATAGCTATGTTGGTGTGTTCATATCATACGTTATATATGTACTTTTTAGTGTAGCTCTAGCGGGATTGGCCGCTTTATTGGTGAAAACATTTGCACCATACGCTTGTGGATCGGGAATTCCGGAGATCAAATCAATTCTCTCTGGTTTCCAGATCAAAGGGTATCTGGGAAAGTGGACATTGATAATCAAATCTATTTGTGTTTCATTGGTGGTTGCTTCTGGTATGAGTTTAGGTAAAGAAGGACCACTTGTACATATTTCATGTTGTATTGGAAATTTTTTTACTCATTGGCCCTGTTTCGCTAAGTATGGTAAAGATGAAGCGAAAAAGATGGAAATACTTTCCGCAGCTTCTGCGGCTGGAGTATCTGTTGCCTTCGGTGCACCTATTGGTGGCGTATTATTCAGTTTAGAAGAGGTGTCCAACTATTTTCCTCTCAAAACACTGTGGCGATCGTTTTTCTGCGCCTTGATTGCTGCCTTTGTTCTCCGAAGTATCAATCCATTTGGTAACGAGCATCTTGTAAAATTTTACGTCGACTATACACGACCATGGGTACTATTCGAATTGATTCCGTTCGTTTTTCTCGGTATTTGTGGAGGAATTTTGGGGACAATCTTAATCAAAGGTAATATACGATGGTGTAGGTATCGAAAAGATAACAAATTAGGCCAATATCCGATCACCGAAGTAATAGTTGTTGCCGCAATAACCGCCCTCCTCGCCTTTCCAAATGAATTCACTCGAATGGACAGTTCAGATCTCATTCGTCTACTCTTCTCCCAATGTGGTATTGTGGATTTTTCCGATCTCTGTGATTACAAAAGAAATTTCACTAATGTTAACAAAAAATTACTTAACAACGCTGAGGCTGGTCCTGGTGTTTACAAATCAATTTATTTACTGGTTCTCGCCCTAATTTTCAAATTGGTCATAACTGTGTTCACTTTCGGCATGAAAGTACCCACCGGAATATTCATTCCATCCATGTCTCTCGGTGCGATCATGGGTCGTGTTATTGGTATATTCATGGAACAGCTTGCGTTCCGTTATCCTAAATTATGGTTTTTTCAAGGCGCTTGTTCAACCGGTGTTAATTGTATGACGCCTGGACTGTATGCTATGGTTGGTGCTGCAGCAACTTTGGCAGGCGTTACTCGGATGACTGTATCGCTAGTTGTGATAATGTTTGAATTAACCGGATCTGTTGAATTTATTGTTCCTCTCATGTCTGCTGTGATGGCTTCCAAGTGGATGGGAGATGCTCTCGATAAGCAAGGGATCTATGATGCTCATATTCAGCTAAATGGTTATCCTTTTTTGGATAGTAAAGAAGAATATTCTTCAACAACTGTGGCTGCTGATTGCATGAAACTCACCAAAATGCATCAAACGCCATTAATATTGATCACGCAAGATGCTATGACCATCGAAGATTTAGACAATCTTTTGTGCAATTCCAATTATAACGGCTATCCTGTAGTCGTTTCACAAGAGTCACAATATTTAGTAGGTTTTGTAAGCAGAAGAGAACTACAATCGGCATTAAGCTTTGCCAAACGAACTAATGAACTCTACAAGAATACGCGAGTTATATTTTACGGTGACTCAGAGAATATGGTGTCAGGTGATGGATTACCTCAACCATTGAACTTGAGAAAAATAGTGGACCTCTCACCAATAACGATCACCGATCGAACTCCGATGGTAACTGTTATCGACATGTTTCGTAAGCTCAGCTTAAGACAAGTTCTTGTTACTCATAATGGGTAAGTAATAACCATCACACTTTGTATAGCCATCAGGAATCATGTTTGAAATTAGCCTCACTGACGCATTGATAATTTCCTTCGGAATTGATTTTCATTTTTTTTCTTATTCACAGACGCTTGTTGGGTATAATAACCAAGAAAGATGTCCTTAGACACATTAAACAGTTGTCCAATGAGGACCCTGATTCAATCTTATTCAATTGATGGGAACAGCCAATGCGTGGGAGCCCTCTTAATCACAAGTCGTTCTTGGAGGAAATCAAATCGATTCTCAAAAAAAAAGTATTCGTTAAACTTGCTGGCCTCCTTGCCCTTGATAGTATGGGAAAGAAACGCGAGTAGAAGCGTCGATTGCGCACCCACGTTTAACTTGTAAGCCAACAAGACACCGTGCAATGGTTACAGAAAGGAATTTACTCCATTTCCAGTAAACTTTTTTTAGTGAACTACTCCTTGCTGAATGAGAGTTTGTTAACAGAGTTATCAATCATCAATCGAAGCCAATCTTGGGATCATTTTAAGAAAAAGAATTTTTTTCCCCAATAAAGAGAGTTATATATATATATGTATGTATGTACGGTTCATGATTGTTTGATCCGTTTCCCAAGTAACCAGCTGCTTTAGGGCCTCGAGAGTCAATCAAATTATTGTTTTGGCTTGAATATGATGAAGATCCACAAAGATGACTTCTAGATGGACGTGAATAATATGGTGTCTTTGTATGCACGGTGAAGATATTGGGTGAAGATCAGGAAGAGATGATAATCGAAATCGAATGACGATGATAGCAAGTGATGATAAAGAGAGAAAGTGTATATGATAGAGAGAGAGAGTTATATTTCCATGGCTTTTGTTTCATCATCCGAAAAATCGCTCATGGAACTTTCTTCCGAAGAGGAATCATCATCTTGCTCCTTCAGAGCCTCTTCTGTGGCGTATTTCTTTACAAACTCTGTGAAAGGAGGAAGGAAAAATAGGAATAACCAGGAAGGCAGAAGGTAGATGATGATGAAGAAGAAGAAGAAAAGAGGCAGAGAGAAAAAGAAAGATAAAAAGAGAGAGAGAGAGAGAATGAAAGGGAGAGAGAAAGAGAAAGAGAGAGAGAGGAAAGAAACCATGAAGTAGACTGTATGATCATGATGATGATAGAGTGGTAAGGACAAGGCTATCTATCACCTTATCGCCTTGCAAGATCGGGTTTACCTGTAACTTTCCTCTTGTATTCTTCGGGCTTATGGATATACATGGCAGCAGCGTCACCGTTCAGTGGATCAACCGGATTTGGGTAAGTAAGTAATTGAGGTAAAAAGGATTCGAATATATTTGAAAGATCGTATAATGCAGTCCACGCTTGATTGATAACGTCCAAGCAAACTGTACCGGAAACTTCATCGATATTGGGATGATATATTTTGTTCATGAATCCAATGGAAGGAGATTTGAATGGATATTTTTCGGGTAAATCAACTCGAACTTTCCATACACCACCTTCATACGGTGTGTTTTTAGGGCCGTAAAATTTGACGCAAAATTCGTTTAAACCACCAAGTATGGTCACCTCGTGTTTGCTTTCAATCAATTTGAGAACATCAGTATCCATTCTTCTTTTTCCTGGACTTGGTGAAGACATGATGATGCTTGCAGTCTAATTTGATTCAGATGATTACTTGCACAACAAAAAAACTAATGAATGGTATGGTATGGTATGTATATGATTATGTACTTGGATTGGTTGATTGGGTAAGAGATGAAACTCTACTGAAGAGTAAAATATATGTATATATATATGTATGTGTGTGTGTGTAATCAAACAATAGTGGAGAGAGAGAGAAGGAAGAAAGAAAGAGATTGCTTTGATGCTTCAAATGTTACTCTCCGAATGGACTCTTTTGCAAATTGATAATTGCTTAGTATACAAACTCAAAAACTACAGTATCTGATTGTTGTTGATGTTGGTATGATATTTAAGGTACACACACTTGTATCATTCACCACACAGCATTCACACACACACAATATATCCACACACACACACTTACATAGAGTAAAGAGAGAGATAGATGGAAGAAGTAGCTTGGTGAAGTTAAGAGCTGACTTGGTGTTGTGTATGTGTGTTGATTAGGATGAGCGACCTCACAACAAGATGTGAAAAAAAAGCAGAGGAAGAAGAGTAATAATAAGCGATAGATAGATAGTGGCTAAAGAGGGCCACTAATAAGTGAAACAACAACAACAACAATAATCAGCTCAATCCTTTTGCCTGGCTTCTTCTGATGATGAGATGGTGTTGGGATGAAAAGAAAGAGAAAAGAGAAGAGAGTGAAAAAGAGAGAGAAAAGCTGAGCGATATGCTAAGCATACATATTTTCTTTCTCACAAAGTTGTTGATTGGTGTGTGTGTATGTTTATGATGATGATCCCAAAAGTGGTAGAAATAGAGGACCGATCAAGGTGATGCACAACAGTCACCACACACAATTAATGAATGATGATGCGGGGAGCAAGTGAGGAGCAGAAAGAGAGAAGAGAGAGAGAAAAGGAGAAAGAGAGAGAGAAAGCTGATGAAGAGGAGGAAAACAAAGTGATCAAATAATCAATTAGCTTGAATACTGTGAAACACACATACACACACACGTTGTATGCACAGACAAATATTCAATCAAAATAGTGTAACATCATGGTTTACATTAATGAAAACTAAGATAGCCACAAGGTAAAGGTTAAAGTAGAGAGTAGAGGAGAGAGAAAAATTTCACATGAAATATATTCCAATTCTTCTTCACTCTTTTTCACTCAGTAATATTGACCCAGATTGTGTATACGAATAAGAATTGATCTTCTCTCTTCTCTTCTCTAATAACATGACAACTCTCTCTCTCCCTGTCAAAGGCTCCCTCTAGTTCTCTCTCTCTCTCTCTCTCTCTCTCTCTCTCTCTCTCTCTCTCTCTCTTTCTCTCTTCTCTCTCTTCCGCGGAAGGTAAATAAACACAGCCTCGTGCTCTCTCTCTCTCTTCCTTCCTTCCATCTGTGGTGCTGGACAATTTAAATTTTCAATACCCCAATACAATCCCGTTCTGATGGCAATCAATTTTTTATACATTGATCCTTGGTTATTAAGGTGTGAGATTGTATCATTATGGGCTGGAATTTTTGGTGATCAAAGGAGGCAAATTTAACCTTTTTTTATTCTTTCCACGATCAAGAAAAGTCACACACTTTAGGACTCGTTCTTACTTCATTTCTCTCTCTCTTTCTCTCTCCCCCTCAACTACAAGAGAGAGAGAAAAAGAGAGAGATTCTGGTTAATAGAGGTGGGTCCACTTTTTTTGGTTCCTTTCGCCATCTGCTGAGTGGCCTTTAAGGAATATGTATTAAATGAAAATGAAATATTTTCGCCCGAACAGAGTACCTATCAGGCTTGTTTGCCCGAAAAAAAAGGACTGATAATAGAGGCCATTAACGTCAGTAGAACTGACGCTGAAAAGAGGCAATCTTGTATCAGCTCATTTTTTTTCCTCTCTCTCTTTCTCAACAACACACACATATTTTTCTACGTTGCATTAGCATTTGCACCTAGAAAGCTGCAAGAGAGGACCAAAGTTTGCCAATTATGATGATGATTATAACATATCATCTCACAGTCAATTTCAGCTACAGCATGAAAAATGGTTGAAAGATGGATAGAGGAGAGGGAAAATTTTCTGCGCTTCATGATTCATTCCTCACCAACACACACACACCAACCACCATTCAATCTGGCCTAGCAACATAGGAAGAGTAGGATCCAAGTATCATGGACAACTCTGTGCGCCCATGTAAGAGGTGGAGAGGCGAAGAAGGGCTTCGCCAATTCAAAGAGAGAGAGAGAGAGAGAGAGAGAATCCAGATTCCATGAATCTGGTGATTCTTCGCTGAGACTTTCCCGATTGGAGTCATCAAAATTGAGTACTATTCGCACGCCCGCAGGCGATTTCGATTTCGATTTCTAAGTATATTTCATGATAGAGGGCGATCGTGAGCTTGTCTTCCTGGATTTATTCTTGATCCTTGATTCTTGGTAATGATGAATTTCAATGCATCATCCTTGTCAAGGGTACTTGAGTGGTGAGCAGAGAGAGAGATGCAAAATTTCATTCAAACAAACGCTCTCTGATCTCACCCCACAGTTATGGTGCTATTGCACTTCCTCATCTCATGCCTCTCTCTCTCTCTTGATGAGCCCGGAATCAACACTTTTATCAAGTATATCAAGAGAGATAAATATTGCTTAGCGACTAAACTAGACGTCTTGCAAAATTCATTTGAGCTCCAGTAGCAGAATACTCTCAGCATACGATTGATGTTATCAATTTTCTTTCACCACAAAAACACAAGATCTTCTCGTGTGTTAATGATTTTGTCGCTCTTCAAGTCTTCTATTGCTCTTCGAGCGGAAAAATTTGATATCTGTTTGATGAAAATAATTGGGGAAGCTTTGGATTCGATGAACTTTCAGGAAATGCTTTAATTATCACTCGAATGATAATTGCATTGCATCGTTTTTCGGATATTCTCTTTTATCAAATGATTGCAAGTTCAATGGGAAGAGAAATGCACTCATGAGGGAGCTTAGGATGACGAAATTTGATTCTTTCATGTCTGAACCCAAGTTATTTAACTGTTCTTTATCAAGAGCTATACTTGAAGCTGGTAATCCATGATTAGTAGATTGGGAATACTTCATTGGCTAATTTTTGGATCAGATAATTTTTATCGGAATGAGTTTAGATTAACTGTGGTATCATAACTCTGTGTTGAGAATAGAATTGCTAAGATTTTAATGCATCTCAGAACGAGTAAGTTATCCGATATCACGCATTCCTGGATTTGCACACATTTTCTGTACTTTTGGAGGAAGAAAGGTGACCCTGAAGTCATATTTTCTCTGCTATGATCGAGATATACACCAAAAGTTTTCCAAGGATGTTTAGCTATGAGAGGGAGAGAGAAAATGAGAATGATTAATCAACTTGAAGCTCACAATTAAGTGGTCACCAAGGAAGTGGATCCCAATGAATAGTTATTTTGGCTTATTCATCAATCATCAAAACACGAAGAATCTCAAACGTAAAAAGTTCATCGTTTCCACCTCTCCTGGAGGCTTGTTACTTCACATCGAATGATGACTGCTATCGAAATGATTCAGAGAAAGAAAGAAAAAAAAACATTTTGCTGACCAAGTTAATCTATTGGAAAGTTGACAAACGAAACTTTGCAAAAACAAGGAGAAAGATAATTAATAATCCAAATAGTCAAATGCCATTGATAGCGACAAGTGAAACTAACCATTTGATGTATGATTTCATTACAATGTCGTTTGTAAAAGGCATTCGCTCTTTCTCTCTTTCTCTATCGCTTGGCCTGTACTTTTATGCCTTATGGTTATGGTAAGCCTACACTTTAGATGCAATTTCGATATCGTTTTTCTTTATTATCGTCTCATGAAAAAAATAACTTTTTTATTAGTTTGAATAAAATTCCAGCGACAAAAGAGAGTGAAAAAAATTGCAATCACTAGTCAGCATTCATAAAAATCGGTTCGATAATTCAAAGAAAAACTTTCATCATCCAATAAAGATAGAGAGAATAATTTGTATTCTTATTGATTGTTCTAGCATTCAAGATTTATTCATAGATTTGAAACTCTTCCGTATATCGATACTGAACAATTGTTGTCGTTGTCTCATCAAATGGTCATCGAATGATCGGCAAGGAAGAAGAAGGTGAAGAAGAGGAGAAAGAAATTGAAAGAGAAGAGAGAGAGAAGAGAGAGAGAAAAAAATGAGAAAACCTGAGGCAGACAGCTCATCAAGAGGCTAAAGTGGAGACCAGGTCATTCAAAGAATCATTCAGACAGGTTATTTAGTCGCTTCTTTAGTTCATTTAATTGATTTTGCATAAAAATGATGATGATCTTCAGATGATACTTTCTCTCTCTCTCTCCATCCATAAAATGGTTGTAAGGCATCGAAAATTCCCGCTATCATTCGATTTTAAGCTTACATGTATCTACATGTATATACTGTTTTTCCCGTCTATCTACCTCTGGTCTTTTCCTCATCCCAGAGGCTAATAGTGGTCCAACATTTTGATTACTATTCAAATCAAATTTTTATCCTCATTTTATCCGGAAATGTCACCAACTCGATGAATTCTCCTGATTTTTCGACTCCACTTGCAAGCTCCTCTTTACTTGGTGACATGAGGCCATTCAATTTCAACAACATGATGACCACAACAAACTCTTTCTGACCATCATCAAACAAAAAACAGACTCATCAACCTGCAAAGCTAATCAGACTACCTCTAACAATGTGGTCTGGATTTAGAATGATATTCCATTTCAGTGCTGCAAGCATTTTGATATTCAAATGATGAGCTAATTGTTTTATTGGACAAATTAGGATCGATTGACCTTTGATTGACTTTTTTATTCTCTTCATCTCTTCTTTTAGGTATCGAAATGGTGATAGTGATGGTAGTGATGGTCATTTTGATTGAAGATCGATAATTTTGTTCCATTCCAATTTAATAAATACTTTCAGCTGTCAATTTCATAGATATTTTCAGATGATCCATCCATCTATTACTATCATCAAGTGATAGTGTTTCTCTTTATCTCATCTCGATTAACACTATTTCCCGAATAGGTAACATTTCTATTCTTCGGTACAGAACGAAAATTGATCATCATAGCTAATTTGGGCAACCAAATGATGATGTTCACCGCAAGTTTTCAATCGATCTGGAAGCTATTAAATGAAGCATTGTGATTGTGAACATTCACTTGGCCAAAGCTTTAAGCTTAAGTGAACATTCGTTCCAAATATTTCAGCAACCCCTTGGAAATATAAACCTATAATTTCGATTTCGATATTTCACAATATTCCCCGAAATATATAACCATTCAGCCTGAGTGAACATATTTGACTGTCAAAATAAACTTATCCTCATCTTCAAATTGACAATTATTTGGTAGTGAATGATGGTGATCTGAACGTGTTTGAGAATGTTAATCTAGAGCCCGAAGTGAATAAATATGACATCTTTTTTTCTTCTTACTTGACGACTATATAACCACCAAATTGTGTATGGTGAAAAATTTGACTCGCTTGGGTCAAAAAATGATTCAAACAGTGACAAAATATGACGGAATGTGTGAGCGAATACATATTATATTACGCTTGAATAAGGTAATCTGACCAGATGAAAAAATGAAAGTCCAATAATGTGTCCCTTACGGTGTTTGATGGTATACTTCACTATCGATGATCTATGATCGCTTCGAAATATTTTATAAGCTTGTCAAGTGTATGAGAGGAGAGAGAGAGAGAGAGAGAGAGAGAGAGAGATACAAGTCATCATCAATTCATTTCTATCTGTTTAGTCGGGAAAAAAAATTTTCTTTTTCTTCATTTAATTCCTCTTCGATCGTCTTCTTCTTTTCGACACTCAAGAGGACGAAGAAGAAGGAGAAGAAGATGATGAGAAGATGAGCAAAAAGAAGGAGAAGGTGAAAGAGAGAGGCGAAAAGTTAACAGGGAAAAAGAGAGAATTTATTAAGGAAAAAAATCAGAGTTTCAAGTAAACTGTGTCCCAAGGAATGATTCCCAAGTGAGGAGTATGTATGTGTGTGTGTATAATGAGAAGACGAGGAGGAGGAAGAGGAGGAAGAGAAGAAGGAGGATTCAAGTGAAGATGAAATAAGAAAAATGAATGAATGAAATATTCTTCCAATAGCATTCAGTATTCCCACAGCGAAGGCTACGGTAGTTACTTGTGCTACTGGAGAGGGGAGAGAGAAAGTTCGCCCACCACCAATACCGAGTTACCACGGAATATGTATATACTTTTTGAAACGTTGGCACTAATTACATGCTAACCTTCCACTACTTTATTCAGCATCATTCTCTACTATACACACTTACACTTGAATTTTATCCTCAAAAAAATAAGAGAAAACAAATTATCCATTCAACAATGATTCCTCTCACTATCTTTCTCTCTCTCTCTCCTTGTTTTTTATCTTTTTGTTTTTTGCTTCCGAAAATTAACGTATGCAAATGTGAATGTAGGTATGTGTGTGGGAGTGTATATATGTAATTCTTTGACCATTCTCTATTCGTCCATAATGATTCTGGTCCATGGCACCCAATGATACTTAAATTATGAGCTTAAAAAAATTGATCATTCTGATCGTTCAAAGGCTGTTCCTGAGCCTCTTGTCGAGCATCCAATTTGTCCTGATGAGTTTGCTGGTGTTGTTGCTGGAATTGTTCGCTAAGAGAGGCTTGTTGGGTCTGTTCGAAAATTTGTGGAGCTTCAGTTTGTCTGAATTGTTCAATTGGGAAAGCAGCCTGAGTGGTGGCGAATATTTGTTGCTGTTGAGCGGGCTGACTTCGAAGAACAAATGGCCTTAGAACGCGTTTTCGTCCCGAAGTTTTACCTCCCTTAACGGGTGCTGGATTGGTCTTGGAAAAAGTGTTAATCGGAGCGGCAGGAGCTGCTGCGTAGGTGACCTGAGCTTGGGGCAATCTAGGAGCACTGAATACCTGTTGCTGTTGGAAAGTTTTCACCGGAGTTTGGCGGAAAAATGAATTACCTTTGACCGGCTCTCGGACAGCAATTCGAACTGGTGTCTTGATGGGTGCTGATGGCAGGGGAACAGATTTGATGGGTGGCAGGGGGGCAAGTGGCAGTGGTTGCTGGAAGGTTGGAGCCTTGATGGCTGGCAGTGGAGCGGGCTCTGGGTTTCGGAAAATTTCGGCAGCTACCTGTTGCTGGGGAATATTTTCAAGCTCTTGTGATTGCTGTTGAATTTGTTGTTGTTGAATTTGTTGCTGCTGGAATTCTGGTGAGAGGGATCCTTCCTGGATGACAGGTCGAAGGGGTTGAGCGGGCAGAGGCAATGGCTCAGGATTCAATGGTCTGGACAAGAATGAAGCTGCCGCTGGATTTTGGACTGGAATCGGGGCGATTGGAGCAATTGGGGCAATAGGTTGGACTGGTGCTCTGAAACCAGTGACTGATGGCATTGGTACAATTGGAACGGCAAGTATATTGGCCTCAGATTTTTGTGGACCATATTGGCGAGCAATATCTTCCGCTTTCGGCTGGCTGGTGTGCATAATTACTCCCGAAGGATTTTGAGTTTCGGTACCTGGCTCATTGGTGATGATGGAAGCACGGAAACCATCTCCATCGGCAACATAGTGGACCACACGATTGATGCCATCAGCACCAACCAAAGTATAGCTACCGGTAACTTTTCGTCCGTCACTAGATTCTTGGCGACTGGTTCCCTGTGAATCGTAACCAAAAGAATATGGCTGTGGAGGTCCCCAAAGAGCATCCAAATCTGGGCCAGCACCAACAGGCTCTGGAGCGGGTGCTGGTGGAGGTGCGATGAAGGGCAAATTGTTGTTATCACCGGTGAATTCGGGTGATAATGAACCTTCTTCGATTTGTTGTTGTTGTTGTTGCTGCTGGATGGGCTGTTGGGGCAGAGGCAAGGGTTGCTGCACTGGAGCCGGAAGTGGAGGTGGAAGAGGTGCTGGGGCAATGAAAGTTTGCTGTTGAATCTGTTGGGGCTGTTCAGCTGGTAGAGCTTCTTGTTGTTGTTGTTGTTGAACGATTGGCTTAATTCGAGTGGGTGATTGGAATCGTCCTGTCTTGATGGTTTTTCCCTTTTGAGCATTGGCTTGAGACAACACAAGACATAGGAACACTATGATGAGTTTGAAATCCATTTTGGCTTTGTTGAAGAATCAAAACTGATATGTTCAGATAGACACACGTCCAAGTGGTGTAGAACAACAAGACAAAAAAATTAGAAAGTTTTTCTCAATCAAATTTTCACGATCGAAAACAGAAAGAAAAAAACACTGACTCGAAAAAGAAAATATTCACCAAAAATTACACCAACGTTGATGCAACAACTGAGACAAAAAAACGTTGGGACACTCTATCGTAAATCTATTTCTTGGTAGTTTTCCTTCTTCCAGCTACTTACTCTTGTCTATCAGTGAAAAAAACTTTTCGTAAGTCAAAAATTCCGACTCTTATATAGTGATTCTCGATGAGCATCGAGATGCGCGGGATGACCTCTCACTTTCTCTCTCTCTCTCATCTCACTTTCTCTCTCTCATCTTTCTTTCTTTCTTTCACTTTCTCTTTCTCTCTCTCTAATTTCTCTCTCATCTCTCTTTCTTTCACTTTCTCCCTCCATCATCATTTCGAATCTTACTAATACCGCCTGTAAAACGTCCCGCCTTCGTTCCTTAACATGGAATGATGGCAACTATACGCGAGAGAAAGTAAAGTAAATCATATTCAGTAGGATATCTTGTCCTCCACAACGATTCCAAGTTCCATGTTAACCATGAGATTTTGGTGAGTCAAATTTTTCGACCTCTGTAAAGGTTTTCGCTCCTGATACTACATAGCGTGGCCTGATATCATTCGTAACGATTGATAAACTTGCCATCATATTGTCGTTGTCAAAATAAGCTGGATGAGGACACAAGTCGTGATGATGGACTCCTGTCCTCAGTCCTATGAGTGATGATGAGATCTAGAAATGATCAAAAGAGCTGAGTGATCATGCATAAAAATCTTGATCAACTCAGTTCACAAGCCGAAACATTCATTCTTCGAAGTAGCCCGGGGACACTGTTACCCTTCTGCTCCCAACAAGCTCAGATTATTTTTTACATTGCTCTTGATCCTTTAGAGTGGGAATACCGAGCTAAATTTGAATAACTAGATTCTTGCTCAAGATGAACAATCACTGTCCTTGGGAGATATTTGTGATGAAAAATTTTTCTCACAAAAAAGCAGTCTATTGTCAGCATCTTTCGCCTCTGGTCTGAATAAGATCAACTGATGAAAGATATTTCTATTGGAGTGTTGGTCTTCACGCCTAATTCCATTGAAATTTTTGCTCGATTTTATAAACCTAATCATTTGAGGGGGCAGACTTTTGCTCTGGAATTCTTATTGTGAAGATACTCAATTAATGAGGATCTCATTGGGCCCATCTTTCATTATTTAATGATTTTTTCTTCAGACACTTCTTTCTGGTGACTAATTTACTCAAATAATCACGAAACCTCAGCCATCATTCATTCGTTTTGACTGTATGATTTCATCAAGTGAAGTGATAAGATGTAAAAGATCGAATCACTCTGAAACATCAACATCGACACAATCCTGACAAGCAATCATATCTTGAGGCTATACGAAGAATGATAATGTTTTGATGGTTAGCCTTCGTTTGCCGATTTTCAGGAACAAAAATCCACCAAACTCATCAAGTGAATGAAAAATTGAGTGATAAAGTTTCCTAAAATCTCTCGATACATGTCCAATCAATAGATGATATTTAAATACAAACAAAAATGATTGGAGTAGATGCTAACCCTTTCTCGTGATGAGCTTGATTCTCACCTCAAAACTCAATGACATATCGATCTTGTCACTTGATTTTGGGGAAAAACTCGATTTCACTCGACAAGTATCACCAAAATGCTATTCCTTTTACCCAGAAGAACAGTACATACATGTACAGTAGATATTCTTTCGGAAGGTATGGTACAAATATTGATCAATATTTAAAATGGTTAGTTCTGTTCTCATCCTGATCATTCTTATCAGAGATTTTCTTCACTTGCTATAGTCCTTTACGTTGGTTATCTTCTCTCTTCTCCAGTTTCTTCCATTTCCTTGGCATTTTTTACTGAACTTTATGGATATTCAACTTGAATGGGATCTACTAGCAAATATTTAAATCATTGAGATAATAATATTCCTTTGATGATCACGGTCTGTTTAGTGACAAATGAATGTCTATTGGCCTTTCTCGTCAAGAAAACCTTGTGTGGGTGGTTTTGCATTATTCTTGAATGAGGAAGAGAGAGAGAGAGAGAGAGAGAGAGAGAGAGAGAGAGAGAGAGAGAGAGAGAGAGAGAGATTGGATAAGTCAAAAGGTGTCCACTTGTGATTTGAGAAACGAAAACTGCACACACACACTTACATACATATACACATACACACAAATTCGATAGTTAAGTGGACCACAAAAGTTTTTGAATATTTAATGAACACTCATCTGTGTGTGTGCCTCAATACCATGATAGTGGCTGGAAAAAGTTTAGTTTTGTTTGTCGGAAGTTGAAATTGACATTTTTCTGGGCTCAGTTGAAAGTAAAGATGAACACTAAAGTAGACTGTGACAGGCATGCATATTAATTTGATCAAACATAAAAAAGATCACACCCATCGAAAATTGGGCATCTTTGTTCCCGCCAAAAAGACTGGAAACTTTTTGATGATAATAAAATGAATTTTATTCTCAATCATTTGTGGACATGAAGATTTACCTTTATCGGACAACAAGCTGGTGTATAAACTCGATGATACAGAATACATGTAAAATTGAATTGGTGATCTCCTCTGTGAGTATTTTAATTGAATGACTGATAAAATTTCATTCACAGGACTGAAGATCAATAGATTCAGATGGATCAATTTTATCTCAATTTCTTTGGCTTGTGAGAATCTGGCAACTTGTGCAGTTCTCCAGATCAAAAGTTCAACGCTTACTTTTTTCAAATTTTTCAAAGTATCAAGCAACTTTCGATTATCAATACTAATCAATGATGACCATCAATCAAAAGAAAGGAATAAAGACTGTAACGAATGCGATTTGTTTGATCTATTTTGTACAAGAAAGGATTTCAATTCTCATAAGTTTGAATGGATTATCGGATGTATCAGATTTTTACCTTCACTTTCTCACTCTTATCATCAACGAATGCTGGTATGCTTCCCAATGCTGAATGATGAATGAGAAAGGTATGAGAATTTTACCTGAAATGAAAAATTTTCTGACAAATAATCTGATAAAAGCTATCTGATTTTGTCCACACAATAGTGATCCAATCAATTTGGACTGAGACTGGAAGAAAAAAAGGTTTTCTTTTTGCACTCAAAAATAATTCAGAAAGAAGAAAGAGCTCAAATATAAACAAGTATAAGAAGAAGATGAATGACAAATCGTGGGAGATCATTTATCAGAACAAATATTCCGTAACTTGGTAAGGTTGATGAATCACTCTTGTGATTATCAACGTTTGAGAATTTTTCAATACATACAACACCAAAATGCTTTCACTTTTACAATAATCTGTGATAAAAAGATGCATAAAAGTGAGCCAAGATCATCATCATAAGGGTTAAATTCAGAAATGATTCACAATTCAATGTCATTTGAAATGAAAAATTTTTTACCTCAAACATTGTAAACAAAACACCTAACAACTTGTGTGATGAATGTAATGAATCAATGAGTTAATCATGATCATATTTCTCTCTCTCTACATGCATACTAAATTCGTTAGAGAAAGATAAAGGAGTTGCCACTTGAGGCCTTGTTGGGGTAGTTTTAATAACTAATCGTAAATTACGATCATCCATCGATCTGAAACTAATTTCGATGATCTTTATTGGTCCAGAAGGGCATTTAGACTATTAGAGAGGATCAAAACAATCAAGTAAAAGTGTAAAATATATATATATATATATATTTATAAATACCCACGTATGTAACGTGGAATGATGCTGTTGATGATCAATTTTTCTATCAAAATCAGGGTGTATCAATTGGAAACTCAACATGAACATCAATAAGCTTCCATACTTTAGCCATCAATTGGCTAGCCTTAAATTCGTCAATCAATGGACTCATCGATTTCGGTATTGTGATGATATCATCATTTCATGATGATGCCTGATGATGATTCCTTGCAGCAGTTCCGCACCATCACCAGTGATGATGATCTTGTTACTCTCTAAATTTTACCTTCTTCTCAATCCTACATCAATGTTGAAAGCGGAAGAAGATTGAATGAATGAGTGAGTGAGTGTATGTGTGTGTAAAAATGGAGGAAAATTTTTTCTGGAGTCAATTTTGGTTATGATTGTGTGTTGGTTATGTGTATGAGCAAATCGAGAAGGCTGTCTGTTCAAGGCCTAACTATTTTTTCTGAACGATCAATATTCACGGCAAGTATAGAGGATAAGAATTTTCTTTTATCAACGATTTTCTGAAGCAAACATCTCATCTCTAATCGTCACCAGAATCGCCTTTATACATACATACATACATACGTATATATATATTGGCAACTTATGATGACACCGAAGCTGCTCGAAAAGTGGCCTCATGCCTTAAGCGAAATTGGTCCAAGCTATGTGTGGAGGCATAAGTAAACAGTTTGACTTTGAAATTATCGAAGAGAAAGAAAATGAGAATATGAATGATAAGATCATACTTGATGAGAAAGATCGTCGATGATGGCTAAAGTTGGGATGGATCCTCAATATCATACAGAGGCCAAGGGACAAGGAAACGATGTGTAAGTATGTTTGTGTGTGTGTGTGTAAATCCAGACACATTGAATGGGAATTTTTTTCTTGATCATATCGATCGGCATCATCTTTTCCTTCAAAACGATTTGGAACATCATTCATTTTCACTTCATTTTCCACTTTCGCTCTGTTTTTGAGAGAAAAAAAATTCATTCCAGGTAAGCAACCAGTTAGAACCTCTCATCTAATCCAATCTGTTTGATCTTATTTTTCTAGTCACTTTCTCTATCACTCTTCCGAGATAAAATGGGACAATTTGAAAGTTGCATGCATCTTTTGGTGAACATATTCGATGAATCAACCTTTTTCGTCTGCCTTTTACCGTCGATTCAATACTCTTTGATCATCTCCTCTTCTTCGTCTTCTTACTTCTCGAACTTTACAAGTTGTCTATTTCTCTCTTTTTCATCAAACAGCTTCTTCTCTTCTTCTTACTTTACTTTACTTTCACTTCGCTTTTATTTTCCAGCCCAAAGACTATTCTTGGCCACTTTCAATTGAAAATTCGTGAGAATACATGTATTAATCAATGGGTTACATCATGAGCTCTTTATTCTTCCTCTTCTTCTTCTTCTTGGTACCTTATTTTCTTCTTCCGTCCACATCGTTCTTATTCCCATTCTCTCTCTCTCTCTATCGTTCGCATCACCAAGATGAAACTCCAAAAGTTACACACAATTCTCTGATCGGCCGATCATCAGCATTCTAATTATCATCTTACATTCTCTCTCTCTCTCTTTTCGTCCGCTTCTTATCGTCCAGATACTCTCTCATACCATCTTGTCCCATCCTATTGTTATTCTATTCTCCATCATCATAACTTTAACAAATCTTATCCATGATTCAAATAGTGTTTTATGATGTTACCACAATGATGATGGTAGGTTTGGTAAGAAACACACTACTTTAGTAAATCTTATCCAGTTTGTCGAATATTGTGTGTGTATATATATTTTAAATGGTAATGTTTAACACATACACGGACGGTTAACATGCCAGCCATGCTAATATTGAACACGAATGAATAACATACAGAAATAAAAAGCAACTAACTGATTGGCGCTTCCTATTTCTTACTCATTTCTCCTTATTTCTTCCGTTTATCAGTGACATGCGGTCACTACATTAGACACTTGTAGCATTGAAACGCATCATTTTACCTGCTTCCTGTCGCCAATATAAATCTCTCTCTTTTCTTTTGAAAACATAATCATTCAACTAATCGCTTTGAGATACAATCTCTTCAAATGATTTCATGATCTGCCTTGTGTGTGCATAGGATCAAACTCACCAAACGAAAGAAAATAAAAGTGAAAGTTGAACAGCTTTTGGCCTCTCTTTCTGTCTCTCTTTTTATTTTATTTTTCTTCCTGATGAAATTTCAGGAATTAGATCATTCTATCCTCTTTTACCCTGAAATCAGTTTTCATGTTTTTATGCCAAAATTCATGACATCCGTGATGTAGTAATTTTTTTTAATCTATCAAAATTTTTGCCTCTTCTTCCATAGCACATTTAGAGACACCAATTTGGTGTCAACGGAGTAAGTGTTGAATATACTATTCATTCAGCCAATTATCACCATCATAATTCACACCAAAACCTCTATATTTTCGAATGTATCAAATTTTTTAACGTGCAATATCGCTCAATTTTGGTCGAAAAAGAAAATTAATTCATTGTGCACGCTGTGAAAATTATGAGAATTATCTCATCCTCATCCATCATGATAGTCGATTCAAGGTGGAAAAATATCAAAAATTTGCAACAAAAATGAGGTGATCTTCATCTATCTCTCTCTCTTTGAGCCATCGATTGCTTAACTCATACTCAAAAAGGGATGAAAAATTATCGTTTGAAATGAGGGAATCATATCATCAACACATGCAGCTCAGTGATTGATTATCATTATTATTATACCATTGACCTAAGATTGACCGGATCTACTTGCTCTGAGAATGTCTGATCTCTGCAAGAATATCTTAAGCATCAAATCATGAAAATCTCTTGAGCCGGCTATTTGATTGGGAATATATTTTTGCTTGGACGATACCAATGAACTCATTTCTCCCATGACCAGAACACGAGATTCCCCCCCCAAAACATTGGATAGTTTCTTCTGAATGAAATGACAAATTTTATCTTAGTGACTTCAATCAAAACCTTTCACTGTTCCACTATCAAAGTGATTGTAGTTCAAGAATTGTAGTTATCAGTAAGAACAAAGCCACAGGCTACCTAGCTAATAAGCAATTTTGACAAATAAGTGGACAGGGTTGAAAAGCTTGTGAAAACCCAAATCATTTCATCCAATCGTGCTCCTCTCTTGTGCCCTGAAGTATTTGAGATGATGTGCTCATCCTGTATCACTGGATATTCCAAACAGGGTGATCCATGTTTATGCTACCATAGACTGAGGCATATAATCTTCCAGCAATCATGACCGAGATTGAAGAAAGATTTCTACTCAACATTGCCTCAACACTTGGGTAAATACAGTGTACAATCTAGTTTTGAGCGATGTTTTGCGAGATAAAATGATAGGTTCAGTGAAAATTTTTAGCCTTCTTTGATGGATGGGCGAATGGACTTTCCAAGTAGCCTGAAATCAAATGAAGATAAACTCATGATGATGAGATGAGGTTGTGATGCGAATTTTGCATCATGCATCAATGGTTATTATTTATCATGATTTTTTTAGCTCCACATCTTCAATTAGACCACATTCCGACATGAAAGACCCATAATCACGCTAACTTTCATCGATTTCATCTATTATCTCGATTGACTGTCTAAAATTCCACTTTGCTCAGATGAGAGGTGGACATGGTGCAGCGTATAAAGTGGACTGAAGTTCTGCCGTATATGTCATGATTCCATATGATTTGATAAAATTTTTTGAGGTATTGAAGAGTTGTCGAAATATTCATGTCCAAAAATTAGACTTGAAATAAGGTAAATTAGTAACAAGTGACAAGTTGGTTGACTTTCATCAACTTTCATTGACTTCCATAGATCCTGAGTCTTCGAAAGATGAAATTTTCTCACCAATCTTAACTTTCTCATAATTTTTTTTTTCAAAACTTAAAATTTAAAATCATTATAATCACTCGATCAATCGAGAAATGATTTCCAGCTACTGAGATGAATAAGTAAACTGATTGAAATTCAAAAAGAAAATTATTCTCAAACAATCGATCATTCAACAGGCATTTGCCCAAGCATTGAAAATTTCGGATATGCTTTATTCTTTTCTTTGTTCTCTTTATTGATTCTTTTTTGTTCCTCATCGACTGGACCAACATTTTGGATTCCACCATCCGACTCGCTCATTATCAGTGATCAGTCATTTTTAATCAATACTTAGTTTTTCATCGCCTATCTTGCCGAAAAATCTTCAATCGATGCGAACTCGAATCGCAAAAAAATTCTCATCAATCGATAAAATTCTCATTCAAATCAGAGACAATGCAGAATCATGTCTCATCTATATATCCTATTTTTCTAGTATCAAGATTACGATAGATTATCATCAATATGAGTTCCCATAACCTGAGATGGATTGAAACTAATCTATCAAAAAGAAGAGAGAAATAATCCACGATCAGATGATACCAGCGAAGAGAATATTCTCGCAAAATAATCATGAATATCCTTCAAGAGAATAGCAGAGAAAGAAAGAAAGAAAGAGAGAGAGAAAGAGAGAGAGAGAGAGAGAGAGAGAGAGAGAATAAAAGATATCAACTTTATGGAAGACCTCGAGAATCTTCATCCAACTGACCTGCCAAAAGGCCTGAACCACCTGAACACCCTCGAAAAGCAATTGAGAAAATTTCTATCAGCCAGTTTAACATAAGATTTTCCTCTCTCTCTCTCTCTCTCTCTCTCTCTCTCTCTCTCTCTCTCTCTCTCTTTATTACACAAAAGTAAGAAACTTTTTGGATGAACCAAGAGATTATTCTCAATTGGCCTGAGAGTGGAAGAAATGGCATAGGTGACCTCAATTTGAGCTGATCAAAATTCAAGGTGATATTGGTCAAGATTGACATGAAGGTTTACCTGTAATCGAAGAAGAAAAACAAGAGGATGAGATATTTGCCGATCGGCCACTCTCATCGCCTCAGGATGGAGCAACTTTTTCATCATCATTTCTCTTGAACGATAATCTTCAAATCTTCCTTTTGGTCATCCTTATATTTTTGTTGAGATAGATAGCTCTTGAAAATCCATGTTGCTCTAAGTGCCAAGACAGAAAGAAAGCGTGGTATATTGAGCAGCAATATATCAATCTGAGGAATAACAGCAGCAATCGATTATGAATTCTTAGCACGCTTTAAAGTTGAGCCCTAAAATTTTACGGATAGACAAGCAGTTGGAATTTTATTGCAGTTTAGTAAGTGAAAAATCTAGAGTTATTTGAATGAATTTAAATAAATTCATCTAGTCACCTTTCGGTGGGATTCATCAAAGACTAGTGAGGAAGAATCTTCATGAGAATTATCATCTCCAGTATATGAATATATTCAATGATTTGATACAAGTTGTGGTCATCATATAAGCTAAGTGAAAGATGGAACAAAATTTCAGGAAAGATTTCAAGCAAGCATCTGAACGACTCAGTTTAATCTACTTGAACAGTAACAGTCATTTGATGTGACCCAAAATCATTTTCCATCTGTTTTAAGGACATTTCGATGGATCTTATAAAGTTCTGATATCTCTTTGCACAAAGTGTGGTGTAATACACATTATTTTATTCAAAAAACCATCTCGGAGAGGTAAAAAGCATCGATAGCAAACTTGGACAGTACTTGCCTCCAAGTTTTGTCATCACTAAATTGATGGCGGTGAAGGTCACCAGGCTGATCTGATGTGGCTTAAAGATGTGATCAGCCCACGCTGATCATCTCCACTTCAGTCTGGGTCTCATGATGATGAGCCAAAAATTTTTTTAACCCAAATCTGATTGATTTACAGCATTTTTCTTTCTCTTTCAAACTCTTCAGAACACATTTATTCCGTTCAACGATGAACAAGAAAGAATTTAAAAATTTATTCCTCCGATTGCAGACAGATTTCTTATGACATTGTAGTAATTCGTAATTTGAAAAGGAATTTGGCCATTAAATATTTTTTAGCAATTTTTGAACCTTATCTTTACGGTAGCTTGTAAGAGTAGTACTGCTACCGAATTTGAGAGTAATTGCGAATCAGAGTATTTAAGCCTTTTTAGAAAAGATTAGAGGAATGAATATTCAAATTTTTATCACCATTGAAGCATAGAAAATCATTTCAAAAGTTTAGTTGAAAGTTCAGTGAGTAAATTTGGAAAAAGAAATTCTTATTCAAATATTTATTACTGGATGTTGAATTATAAAAGAATGATTACGATAAAATGCGATATATCCGGCTGTTAAAATGGACAAAAAAGGTTTCAAGATACCATCTAAAAGGTCTAATTATGACTACAAATCTCTCTCTCTCTCTCTCTCGCTTTCTTTCTTCCTTTCTTTCTTTCTTATTCTCGAGTATTTTTGAAAAGCTGTATTGAATATGGTGGAAAATAGATCCTTTTTATGCTGTTACTGTTGATTAATGTTGTTAAGCACGCAAAACAAAATGGAAACTCTGAAATAATAAAATCTTGTTGCTCAACTGTTATAAAGTGGCTTCATCTTCAGCATCATGATTATTCGCACTGAGAGTCACGGTAAGGAAGAATCGAAAATTACTTTCACTTGATCTTATTGCAAGACATCCCTAATCTTGACATCATGAAAGTAGTAATAGTATGATTATGGTAGTGTCTTATTGACATATCGAAAAGATGGAGAAAAAGGAATTGCAAGTGTCCACCGAAGATGGTTCATTTTTTGAAGGAAACTAAAATATTTGGGTTTGTGTCTTGATTATTGGGTGTCAAACAATCATGTGTCTGATCACAAACATGATGATTACTTTTAATATTTAGTTGGCAGTGTTTAAAACAAGATCCATCTTTTTTTTGTTGATTACAGTCGGTACTAGTTATATAAGTTTTTGATTCGATGTTTCGATTGACTTATTATTACTGGACTGATGAATCTTTTTTTTTCGCCATATTTTTGAATAACTATTTTTCTTCACTATTAAACTCTTCCTCAATATGACAAAATTTGGTTAAATTTCATTTTTTTCATTGTTTTAGGGCTTAAATTTTACATTAAATTGTATTTCAATAACGTGAAAGGGATTATTGGATAGGTGTATGAAGAATTATAAGATGCAATGAAATTCTTTTCGCATAAATAGAAGAAGATGAATATAAACATTATCAACCAGTAAGTGGAAAAAGAAAAACACCCAAAATGAATGAATCACACAAAGATCAAAGTACAAACACACACACACACAAGTCTTTCGATCATGAGATTCCTTCAAGTTGCATATTTCACCTTCATTTCCGTTAGATTCATCCAACGGGTTGGCGTACAAACACTCACCAATAAGAAAATCAACTGAAGAGTAGATAAAAATCAATAGAAGCCATAGAATTGTTTAATCAACGCGAATTAAAAAACAATTCTATCATTCATATCCGGTGGGCCTAAGAATAATATTGACAAAATTAATTGAAGACCAACAAAAAAGCATCTCTCTCACTCACTTTCTCACTTTCCCTAGACCAATGATTCCAATGTTAAATTTGCAACATCCATCCACCGATAGGAAAGCAAAAAAAAAGTGAAGGTCACCATTAATATCACAAATAATTTTTTTCCCCACTTAAATTGAACCAGATAGAGTGTGTAAAAGCGACCTCGTCGAATGTACCTTGTCAGTACTTTCGATTGAAACTGCAGTCTGTACTTAATGTGAACGTTTAACGGAGCAACTCTCTTTTCCTCTCTCTTTCTCTTTCTCTTTCTCTTTCCCTTTCTTTCACTATTGTAGATCAATTCCTCTGATCTTTCTGATCGATTTTCATGGGTTCATCTTGCCCACTTCCTTGAAAAATATTTGCAATACTTTCTGTGTATGTGTGTACACCCAGCATCTCACACTGTGTATTCCTCTTCCGGCTCATGTCAATGCCCACCGCCGCCACCCTCTGGCCCAGCCTCAATCCAGATCAATACCTTTTCACTTGCCACTATTAAAATTCATTTCATTTCAATTCAATTCAATTCGCATACACATACACATCCATTTGTTTTGGTTGATTTGTGTTCACTTTATCTCTATTTAACTCTTTTTTGCTTCAACAACAATTCATAATTTTCATCTTATTAAGGTAAGTGTATGGCTAATCATTTATTGTCAATTAAGTGTTGATATGTGTTATGAATGTGTATACTATACCATGAATACATTAGATGAGAAAAAAATTATGCTCTGGAAAGGTTGATTGAATACGTATAATTGTTATACTTATCCTGCTTTACATTTTTCTCTCTCTTCCACTTATACTTATACTGTGTATATGTGTATATTGCTATATATACTATATATATTACTATATATTGCTATATATTGCTTTATTGCAGTATCTCAAATGCAAACGGAACCAGATCAAGGTTTTGATCACATTGGATCTCCATCACCGCCACCCACAACAGTAACACCAAATGATAGGCTTAGTCCGACCTTCGAACAATGGATTCATAGTGCCAGAAAAGGACGAAGAAATGCGGTGGCTAACATATTAAATGATGGCTATACGCCCAGAATAACAACCGATTTATCGATGGGCATTGAAAAGCTATCCTGTTCAGGTAACTGACAACAAGCCTGACTGGAGAGTTAAAGCTCATCTATCCAGTGATATTGGTGCGTGTGTTCGATATTCAATCAAAGAACCCAAAGGATAACCAAATGATTATCATTATCACTTTCATCATCATCCCTGGGATGACCATAATTGAGTGATGATGGTGCTTGAATGTACTGCCGAATATGATCCTCTGGGTATTGGTACTCAAGGATTTGCTGGTCCATTTCTTAAGACTGATACATTCACTTTTCGCTTCTTTCTCTCTCTTTCTCTTTCCTTCTCCTCTTTCCTTGTCTATCTCTTTCGACTTAACCACCTCGAGGATGATAATCTCATCATCAATGTGTATGTTTAGATGAAAAATTTTTTCACTTCTTCCCAGAGAAGAAAAACAACTGATTGATTGAACTTTGATGTGTTTTTTCTCATTTTCATATAAACACTGGCGAATGAACCCTTAATACATGAATGTAGAGGATTTGATCCAAATTTGAAATTTTGAAATACAATTAGAAGATGAATTATTAACAAAAACACTGTGCATTTCTCTCTATATTTGCCGAAAAAAAAAATCTCTAACCACACTTGCATTGTCTTTGGGGGTAAAAAAATTGCAATCCTAACGCATTTAAGAGTTTTCACACAAACACACAATCTTCGAATATGATGATAATCGAATCACTCTCTCACACACATCATTTCCCATAGTAGATAATGGCAATGTCTAGTAATGTCTCTCTTCCTCTCTCTCTCTCCCCAAGTCAAAGACCTTTCTCTCACACACACAGCAAACAGTTCTGTGGATCATCTACCAACATCACCACAGCCACTAGGTTTGCCTGTGTAAGTTTTTCCTTACACAGACTCCATAAGCACATGAACTCGGGTTGGCTTGTGTGTGTACATTTCTGTGGGATCATTTGAACCGCTACTGTACCTCTGGTTTTGTCAAAAATCCATAATTGATTTATGTATGTATATATTTTCATTGGGGGCCTGTAATTGGCTAGTTGATGGAAGCAATCTAGTCTCAAACAAATCAACTTGATTGATCTCAATTGGATTTTGAGTGTGTGTGTGTGTCTTGTAGTGAGATAAGGTCAATCGATTGTGTTTTTATTTTGCTTGTTTTTTTTCTCTCTCTCTCTCTCTCTTTCTTTCTTCCTTCAGTGTGTATTCAATCAGTAATCGGTAAAACAAATTGTTTTACTTGTGATGCATCTTCCAAGTGTACACACTGTCGGCAACGTGGGACATTCCAATTCCGGCCATTCTCTTCAAGTGCCTACCGTTTCATTTGCCATTTGGCAATGCTGAGATCACTTCTTGGACGAACGTTAACGATCGATTATATATCAAATCATTTTGGTCGATATTTTGCATCCAAACAATCTCAAGTGACAATGATCAATAATAATGAGCCTGAATCAAGTTTCAAGCCAAGAAAAGCTTTGGTATTGTCAAAATTTTCACGATATGAGCTGGAAAAAAGAAGGTTTCCACACTTATCGGAAGAAGAGTTGTCAATGAAGGTTGGTGTTTTATAAATCATAGTAATTTTATTATATTTTGTATCTGATGATAAGAATCTATGTTGATGTTCCTGCTTCGATGACTTCACCAATTGATGCTGATGGAAAGAATACATTTGCTCACAAATATTTTTGCATTCTTCTATTCCTAGCTAGAGAAACGGGGCTCAGACTATCAAGGTTTGATACATCATCATAATATTCACTCTGCAAGCAAAAACAAATTGAAATCAGTCCTTGAAAGCAGAGGAATTGAAGTTAAATTTATCAATCGATTTGAGTATAATCGAGCTGTTATTGATTGGGCAGATGTGATATTCACTACTGGTGGTGATGGCACTTTTTTGGCTGCAGCAAGTCTCATCAAATCACCCAATAAAACTGTCATCGGTATCAACAGTGATCCGTCTCGATCAGTTGGCTATCTATGTTTACCTCAACCATATTCATCTGATCTTGATGCCACACTAGACAAACTATGCTCCGGACAATTTAAATGGTTATTTCGACAACGAATACGAATCACTTTGCAAGGGGAAAATGCTTTAGATGACCCGCTAGAGTTGCATAAGCAACAATTGAATTGTGGTTCAGATTATCTTGGGAGCGGAGAAGTGGAAGAAATTAAAGAATTTCCAACATCACCAGAAGCGAAAAACATTCCAGAAGGCTCATGGAGGAGTTGCCAATTACCTGTTAGAGCATTGAATGAAGTTTTTGTGGGTGAAAATCATTCTGCAAGAGTTTCGTATTGTGAACTTACCGTTGATGACCGACCTCGAGTCAAATTTCGCAGCTCAGGTGTTGCTGTTTGCACCGGTACTGGTTCAACATCATGGTCTTTCAATATAAGTAGAATACCTAAACAGACTGTTCAAAGTATACTGGAAATAGCAAAAGCTAAAAATGGTGATAACTCAAAGTTACAAGATAGTTTTGTTGATGATGTCACAAAAGAGTTTAATGATTCACTCGTTTTTGAGCCTGAAAAACTTGCAATGGCTTACACAATCAGAGATCCTCAAATATTGGATGATAATTTTTTACCTTCTCGAGCTTTTGCTCAACGAATAGAGATTAAATCTCGAATGGATGATGCCTGTGTGGTGATTGATGGCGGTCTTTCATATCGTTTTAATGATGGCAATATAGCATGTTTCGAGATGAAGGAAGAAGATGCTCTAAGAACTGTTAACATCATTTAGATTATGTTTGATTAAACTTGTCACTCCTAACAGATCGTTTATCGTTTAGAGTTGTATCTTGAAAGTTTTATCGCACTTTCATTCGTTAGTTTTACATTTTTTCATTTTAACAATAAATAAATTTTTCTAACTTTCATCAATCAGCTTTAATAGCGTTCCTCTCACTCGTCATCATAAAAATGAAATTCCAAGTATTCCATTGCAAAATCTAACGAATTTTGTCTCAGTATTCTTTTTAATCGAACAATTTTTCGGTATCTTTCTCTTTCAAAAAGAAGCAACCCTTTGAATTATAAACTTTGGCACCTTCACACATCTTCGAACTTCTATGCACATAATTTCTATCAAAGTTCAGGGAAAGTTCTGAGGTCAGAACTCGGTACTTAATATTCGAAAAGATCGAGCTTCAACAGCTGCTGCCCTCTCCAATATAAATGCTCAATACTCGAAAGTATGACGCAAGATCAAACCTTTTTTCGTTCAATTTCTGTTCAATGTTTTTGTAAACATTGTTTATATTCAATTGATCCTGTTATTTTGATTTTGATTTGGTTGAGTGTGTTAAAATGATTCGATTGTATCAAGCTGTGGGTGGAAAAAATATCGTTTCCAGATCTAGTTCAGCATTAACATGTAGAGCTATCCAATCATCAGCTTCCTCAAGTAAAAGTGTGGATCAGAGTGGAGCTTCATCTTCGTCAAATTTTGAATCAGGATCACTTGAGAAATCAAAGGATAAAGATGTTGAAATTGTGACTCCGATTGTACCCGAACGTGAATTGTGTAGGGTGTTTGGTATTCCCGAGCAACATGTGTATGAGAGAAGAGCTCGAATTTTTAAGCCATCGAAGAATGCAATGCAATCGGGAACCGCCAATCTGAACACTTGGATGTTGGGTAAGTGATGATTTGATCTGATTTTTTTCGTTTAAAATGATTCTCAAATTTTCGTTAATAGAGTTCGAGAATAGAGAAAGATGGGAGAATCCTCTTATGGGATGGGGTTCTACTGGTGATCCTTTGTCGAATGTGCAACTCAAATTTCCTACCAAAGAAGCTGCAATTGCATATTGTGAAAAGATTCAGTATCCATATTTTGTTGATTTGCCAGCTGCCGAACGAAAACCGCGAAGAAAAAGCTATGCTGATAATTTTTCTTGGGATAAGAGAACAAGAGTAGGAAGTAAATGAAAACAATTACTTCACTATCCAGATCGAGTTTGTTAATAGAGTTACTGATTACTATGAAGAATATCTGCCTAATAAAGCATCCATAATGGACCTGATTCTTCGCGCTTCCGTATAAATTCAATTGGTATGCAGATATATACAATAGTTCACTGTAAGCCGATGAACAAGGAACATTTTGGAGTTCAACGAGATTTAAATTTATTGCAATTTGTTTCTATTCTTCCATCAAATTTTGTTGACCATCTTTTTTTTGAATGGAATAATGGTCAAGCAATGCGCAATAGAAACACATAAATGAATGGCAATGGGAAGGAGGATCGAGAGAGAAAATGTATTTAGAGGGAACAAGTCATCTTTCTCAAGCATATAAATTGGTTTGGAACCAAAAGGAGACTGTTCCACGGGAAAAAGTTAAGTTGCCTAAAAACAATGCAAGAAAACATCAATATTTACAATGAGCCGGGCTCATCTAGTAATTTTACACCCTCCATCATGATCATAATCAAAGGAAGGTATGCATTTTGATGCGAATGTTGATTTTATTCTCCGTTTATTCTCGCTTCTCTTTTTCTTTCGTTTTGTTTTGCCTAGAACTTTCTCGTCGTTTTTCAAACGATTTCAGAACCTTTTTTTCTTTTTCCATTTTTTTCATTTTTCCGTCAAACGGAAAGAGAAAGAGTAAAAGAGAGGGAGAGAGAGAGTCAGAAAGAGAAAGATAGAGTATGCTTTAGGTGTACATAATTGAAGAGAAGAAAATCAAATAAGAGCTTATTCTTTTTCCTCTTTTTCTAGCGAAAGTGATGAGAGACAGTGAAAGAGAAAAAGAGAGGAGAAAATAAAATGAAAGTCATGACATACAAGTACATAGGACTTGAGTGAACAGAGCGGAAGGCCAAAAGGAAAGACGCAAAAGACGAAGAAAAAAATGCGATCAATTAAATCCTCTGGTTGCAGTTTCTTGACTTGAGTGTGAAAACGTTTTTCGCTTCTTGTGTTTGAACACAATCTATGGTAGGAACGTGTTTAGAGTCAATGACTTGGGATTTTGTGGTGGTTTTGTATGTGTGATTTTGTATGTATGTATGTGTATGTGTGTTTGTGAGCTTGTTTGTGTGTGTTTGTATCTGTTGATTTCTTGGTCTGATTAATAAATTAATCAACTCAATTATTAATGAAAGTAAGAATGCAAGTGTTTGTGTGTGGTAAGATTTTTCGTGTATACGTTTGTTGGCGTCTCTATTATACGATTCAGAACGATTTTTCACTTGTGAAACTAAATTTATCATCATCAAAAGTTACCTCCTCATTTTCGCTTGTTCGTGTACATTGTTTGCCTTACAGTAGTAGTTGTCGGTTCTAAGGTAAAAGCGTTAATTTTTGCGTTTTACTGGTTAATGTTTGGTATGCCTATCGGTTTGTCTGTTTGTCTGGATAAACTTTCACTGTCAATTAAGACCTCGCTTGCATAAATTAATCGCGCCCGAATTGGAAGTGAGAAAATTATACAAAGATGCGTTCGCATGGAATGATGGATGATTCCTATCGTGAAGTATGGCAGGATTTGAGATGCTGCTTTGATATGGTGCTGATAGGGTAGAGCTGGCCAGTGGATAGTATGATGATGGACATAGAAGTGAGGTGGAGAAAAAAGGTTGAGTGGTCAATGTTGTCATTGCGGGTGGTGAATGAAGATATTCGGATGAAGACGGATTCAAAAGAGATGGACATGCCATGGTTGGTATGGTGGTACCCAAAAAATTAGGCCCAGAATTTGAACCTAGACCCAAAGTAAGTGTGGTCGCCGATGCTATGGATCCTGGACCTGTATTTGTTACGCTTCCACCGGTCATCAGTCTTTCGTTGATGGGTGATGTAGGATGGAATGGCACGATCTCACTAGAATCGCCCAAAAAAGTGCTCGATCCAATACTGTTGCAACTTCGACTCCGTCTTGCCTCTTCGATGATCATTTTGGCTATCAGATGGAGAAGTGGAAAAGAAGAAGAAGAAGAAGAGAAGAAAAAATGATTCAAGAAAAAGAAACTTAGTAAGTAAAGGCGTGCAAATCGGGCAAAGTTTCAAAGATCATTAAGGCGAAAAAGAAGAGCATAAGCGAGGTATCTTCATGGGAATCTTTGATCGCCAAAATAATGCTCCAGGCAAGAGACGGAATGATGGAATATTTCAACAGTTAATCCTTTTACTGGCCGACAGAGGTGAGTCAAATTTAGATTGGTAAAGAGAGAGAGAAAGAGAGAGAGGAAGAAGTGAAAAAATGCTTCAGTGGATTGGCCTGGCAGACTTGAAGTGTACCATTTTGCATTCGTTCATCATCATTCGTCTGAGATGTGGGCACTTAAATTGCCAATGAGAAGGAAAGAGAGAGAAAGAGAGAGGAAAAGACCATAAAGATCCATAACACTGTCTAGCTGTATTCGGTTTTTGGTGGTATCCAAGAGGACATGTAATTGATGAATTTATGTTCGCAGAAATAGTTGCCTCGATAAGATGGAAAAAAAGGCTTACAATTTATGTGGCTACAGAAAAAGGTCTAAAGTGAGGAGCTGAGCTCTGATCACATTGGAATGTCAAGATTGTGTACAGTCCACGTGGTATTGGAAGGGTTTCTCTTTTTTTTTCTTGCAATCTTATTTTTTCGCCAAGAATTAAAATTCAAATCAAGAATCTCAATGATCTCAATGGTGATGTTAACCTTTGATCATCTGATATACTTAATGGCACTCGGTGGTAAAAAATGTCTGCGAAATTGTAACTAAAACTGGTTTAATGTAATCAGATCCTATTAAAAGTGTGTGTGCTGTTGGTGAGCCGCTGAGGTAGCTTTTTCTCTCTCTTTCTCTCTTCATATCTCAATCTGTCCTTTTTTCTCATTTTTCATTAGGTATAGCGTCACCATTGAATATGATTGTGGTGATTTAAGTCTGCCAAAAGATTATCATCATCAACGCAACAGACCAGTCTGACTGCTGCTACACTTAACTTAGGGTCCATATATGCTCACCTGATGAAAGTTTTCTCTTTAGTATACTTGAATCAAATCTATTTCTTTGGAGTAAAAGAAACAGAACTGAACTCAAGAGTCGCTCCATTTTTCGATCATCTGGACCCGAATCTTGCTGGACAATTATGCGTCTGAGATCTGATTTAAAATCCGCTGCCAAAGTTAAAATATCTTCAAGACTTTTTTGACGTAAAAGATTTCCACTGGACGATCTGGAATCAATGTCTGAAAATAGGATAGGAAGAGAGAGAGAGATGAATAATGGAGAGGAAGAGAGAAAGAGAGAGAAAAAGAAATAAAATTGTAATGAAAAAATAATGATAACAAATTGGAAGGAATACAAATATATACAGATGCGCCAGAAGGTTGAATTATTGGGGAACAAGGTCGATATTTTTTCCTGGCTGGATGATGATGATATGCAATACTTTGAAAAGATCAATTAAGAAACTTAAATTGTCACTATCGTGTGCGTTGATCAAACGTTTTTTCAGAAATCAAAAATATCAGGGAAAGATAAATGAATAAGAATAAAAACTGTCGATTTATGAAGGCCTTTCAAATTGTTATACACACACATTTGCAACATCTATCAAATTTGCCTCATGATCTTGCTTGACCATGAATTTTTTCCACCACATTTATCAGTGAAAATCATACAAAAAAACTGACCATTTTTAGATTCTGTACCAGTTAATGCACAGATAAGGTTCAATCTGATACTGCCGATTGATATTACGTTTCTCTCTAAAACACTCACTAGCTCGTGTATTAGCAAATCATTAATTCAGGTTAAATCCGAGAAAAAAGCTCCACAGCTAATGAACCTGTCTCTGAGGAGTGTTCAGTTCCTGGTTGCCCAAAAGCATCATGAACAGATACATGATTAAGAAACAGATAGAGAGAAAGAAAATTCCGAAGCTTCACAGTATACACACACACACACACACACATATACAAAACCATATCTATTGCCTAGGTTAACAACAATTTGCTGGCCAGATTGAAAATGAACATCCATTCATTCAAATTTCTAATTGATGATCGATCAGTAATTTTTCCATGAGCAATTTTTTTCTCATTTGTCCGATTTCATCATTAACCGTGGATAAAATCTACTTTCACCCTTTTCTCTCTTTATTTCTTTATTTCTTTCTCATCATCATTTGTAAACTTTCTGATCATTGATAGTCTCGATATCAAACTGGTTCCAAGCAATTTTTCAAGATCAACTTGTTTCGATTTCTAGGTTGTCTACAATCACCTTCACAATCATCGTCTCAACTGACTGGAAGTGAATATTCTTTCTCTCTCCTCTTCTTTTTTATTCTCTCATTCTTCCAATCATATTTCTCTACATCAGCTCATTTCTCTCTTCCAGAACATATTCTTCTTTCCTATTCTTCATCTTCAAGTATCTTTCTGTCTCCATCATTTCATCATCATCTCTCTTTCATCTGTCTTCAATGTATCGAAAAAGCTCAGGGAGCTCATGGTGGACTGGCCGATGGAGCTTAAGCATAGTTTCAGGTAAAGTGGTATAGAAATCGAATGAGAATCACGAATCATATACTTGGTAACACTTTGGCGAAGGTGAATCTATCACTTTGTCTGAAAAGAGAGAGAGAGAGAGAAAGATTGAAGAAACAAGTACATGTAAGCATGATAAGATTGCTCATAAGGAATTCCGCTCGTTCACATGGTGAGTATTAGCTTTTTTCTCATGCAAGCCACTTAGCATGAAGATCACTGATCTCTAATGACTTAAAACAAGACTTTTCATCATTTATCATGAAGAAAACCCCCCACCCTTGAGAAGAGGTGGACATGCATTTACTTTGGCTTCAAGACTTTTGCCTAATATTCTTAACCATGAGATATTTGCTTCTCATGGGCATACGAATATATATCCAGAAAAATGTGAACATACAGAGAGAATGAAGAAAGAGAGAAAGAGTGTGGTCAATCAAAAAATAAAAAAACTGAATAGCAAAATTCATGATGGATTGAGTAGTGACTACATATTATTTATAATAGGATAGAAAGTACTACTCTTCTTTTTGTTTCTCTGGAATTTTTCTGAAAATTATCTTTTTTTACTTTCTTCTTCTTTACTTCTTCAAGTTCATCAAATAGAACCCGCTAAATGGATTCACAAATGGTTGTTCATAACTCAGGAAGCTAACTTTTTCTCTCAATCAATTCAGCTGATTAACACTCGTCAGTATAACGCAAAAGTTGCTTGATGAAACTTTTCCAGTCGATTATCTCAAGTTTCGCCAGCGTAATCAGAATTTTTGTATCAAAATAGGTTATGAATAAGGAGATATGTGCTATCGTGATAAGAGCATTGCTCCTGGAAGAAGACAATTTTGTTTCGATCTTCATGAAGAAAAAGAGAGAGAGAGAGAATAGTGATTTAAACTCTATTAGAATGGAGAACATGAAACTATCATTAAAGATACTTGTGATATCATCATCTTTCGCAATCACCTGAGAAAATCTACTTCATCGATGATGCTGTTTCTTTCGATTCTTTTGAATCTTTTGAGTCCATTTCTTCTTTCTTTCTTTTTTCTTACTGGATGCTCGATCACTATCGACTCAACTATTTGGTCAATTTAATTGTAATTAATGTAAATGAGAAGAAGCACAAAGAAAATGTGGCCATATAATTCATGAGAAATCGATGGCTTTACTTTTCCAATGTATGTGTGTGTGTGTGTATGTGTGTGAGTGTGTTTGAGCTGTGAGCATAGAATAAACGATATTTCAAGAAAATTAGGATAATCACTGGCTCGAGAGAGGAATAATTTTCACTTTTATAGCCGTTCACTTGACGTTTTGCGATATTTCACGACCATGTCTGTAATCCTGATGATGAATGAATATTTTACTATAACTATCATTATCTACATTCTGAGGCCCTATAGATTCAAATGTTCAGAGGAGGATATAGCATGATGCTGAAAGCGTGGGGGGAGTGAAGAGAGAGAGAGAGAGAGAGAGAGAGAGAGAGAGAGAGAGAGAGAGAGAGAGAGAGAGAGAGAGAGAAAGCATGTACACAGTAAGTATGAGCAAAAATGTACAGGGTGGAGAAAGAGAGAGAGAGAATATGGCAAAGAGAGAGAAAAGGTGAGTTAAAAGAGAAAACTTAAGTATTTGTCGTCTGTGTTTCATCTAGGAAACTGAATTAAAATGCTAGCCGAACCATGCTTTTGGGAACAATTTAAACGTTGTGCAGCTCTAAGACTTTCAATGTTAATGAGAGAGAGAGAGAGACGAGATCAGTCCAACAAAGTTGTCACAATCAAGGCTGCAAACGGAATAGCAATAATAAATTCTCTCTGAGAGACAATTTTTTTTTTATTTTATTCCATCTTTTATGCTTTTTATATCTATCTCCTGTTCACTCACGCTATGTGAAAAGATAATCATGAATATATGTACCACAAGCGGAGTCATTCTTTTGCTGCCACTGATACTACTACCACTACTACTTACTATCCAGCCACTGGTGATGGTAATGTTTGAAAATTTTTGGCTAGTCTCAGTAGGAAATCAAACGGTCAGATGGAAACTTCCATATTTTTTTATGATTTGATTTAGAACCTGTGAGTGATCGGCTAGCCAAACAGGAATACAAGGTAGTATATACAGCATAGTGGCAGTAATAACTTGCCGTAAAAATGGTGTAAATGAAAAAAACCCTTTAAATACAATCTTGACATCCAAATGACTCAAATGATGGATAAAATGGTTGGGAAAAGATGAGCCACATCTTGAATCACACAGTCTACACACTGGATAAGATATTTGTGTGTGTGTGTGTGTATGACTGCGTGCAGTCGATAAAGTTAAGTAAACTAAAACACTACACATTATCGGGATAAAATGTTTTCGAGCACATACACACACACACACACACATACAGACCAGAGCAAGTTTCAAATGAATAGTGGGTATGAGTAAGCAATGGAACACTGATAATTGATGAAGAGTGTTTTCATCATCATTCAAATTTGAAGTGAAAAATATTAAGAGTTTAAATCGCCACAGCCGCCAACCGCTCGTCAATGAAGTTGATTTAATTTTCAGCTAGCTTCGGCAATCGCATGAGCCATTAATAAATTACATCTCATTCACTTTCTCTCTCTCTCTCTCACACACACATACACACATAACATGTACATACTATTCTGGGCCTCATGTTTGGAGAGGAGAAAAGATTTTTATGGCTGATCTAGGCCATTAAAATACATTGAGAGCCACCAGTTTGGCTTAGTACGGCCTGTCGCTTTGGGTTTACTTTTTGGGGGGTAAAACTTTTGGGAAGCTCCAATTTAATGTCTATCGGACGCGCGCAAAAGGCAAAAGGGTTGAGAAAGTGTCTGAATATATATATGTGTGTGCTTAGGAGTCGCTCTGCTGGATGACAGTCAACTCATCACTTGGGACTATCTTCTTCTATCTTCCATCATCATTTCGAGATGCCTGAGAGAATACTAGATTGGTCCAGTCAGTTTCAATGATTTAATCACCTTGTGAGAGGTAAAGAGCATCTTATGAGGTGTAAGAAGCGGATGTGACCACCGAAATGCTGAAGCAGGAGAAAGAGATAGAAAATTCATTCATGTCATCTTCGGACGTCCCACACACAACTCATTCGTCACTTAGAAGCTCATCTCGGGCTTGCACGCAGATTTAATTACCAAGTTGCTATTATACTGTAACCCAATGAGCTGAGCTGTTCGTCATAATATTTGGGCATGATTCTCACATCCATTTAAAAGGACCCTCTCGCTCTCATACACTCACTAACATATCAACAAGGTGGGCTGGCAATGGTCGTCGAAGTGGAAAAATTCTGCCAATATTATGTCTCAATCTAGAAGTAATCTTTTATGTTCACTTTTTCAACACTTTCCATGATAAGGCTAGGATGATAGTGTTGCTCTTGAAATTATCTCCACTCAAGATGGAAAAGGTTTAAACAATGTGTGATGAGTTAATATACATCGTATTCTGGTTGAGAGAATGTTCTCAATCATCAACATACACATACAGACACAAGAAGTGAAGCTATCCATCACCGTTTAAAGGAGAGATAGTCATTTGAATTGCTTTTTCAACCTTTCCAGTCAGTGAGAGCAATTAATTGAATGATTTTCTCTTGCTCAAAATTAGCATTTCATCAATTTTTTTTCTTGCTAATCAAAAGCTTCAAATAACATTCAGGTGGAAGGTGATATGATCTCCAGAAAACGATTTGAATGATCGACAAGATTTTCCTTCCTTAAACGAAGAGAGGAAAAACATTTTTTCATCTCAAGAAGTTAATCAAATTTTGCTTGGAGGAGACATTGTTAGGAATCCATCTGAAAACTTGGCAAACTTATCGATTAAAAATGCTAAGAAAAGGGAACAAAAAAGCAACAAATAGTGAGCCGCTAATCTCAATGAATCGGAATTGTCAATCATGCGAATCATATCACTAACTGAATCATCAGAAAAAAAACTGATAACCCGAGTATACATGAGAGACTATATTTAAGCTGGGATAGCAGGAAATAGTTCATCTGTTTCGTGTATCATTGAATAACTTTTCCACTGATCAGCATCAGTTTTGCTTCCTCAAAAAGCTACTCAAAATTATACAAAAATGGCCATACTAGGAATCGGATGCTCCCAGAGAAAGTATAGTGAAGCCCACAAGTTGACTGTTTTGTTGAGGAGGAAAGAAGAAAATAAACGCTCAGTTAGCGTACTCAATGTACCAGAATGGGAAAGATTGAGAGAGAAGAAAAGATTTTGAAGTTAATGGAAGATTGAGCTCAGACAGAGTTTGGACTTGAGTCCACCATCAGACTAGTTGAATAGGAAGAGAGAGAGAGAGAGAGAGAGAAAGAGAGAGAGAGAGAGAGAGAGAGAGAGAGAGAGAGAGAGAGAGAGAGAGAGAGAGAGAGAGAGAGAGAGAGAGAGAGAGAGAGAGATGCGTGCAAAGTTTATGTGTGTGAGAGAGTGCAAAAGAGGTTAGAGTTCATGAAGAAATCAGATTCCTGCTCAAAATTTCAATTCATGGGAAAAAAATTCTTTCTTTCTATTCGAAATTCTGAGGAAAGAGAGAGAGAGAGAGAGAAAAAAAGATCGCGTTCACCACGCAAGCAGCCTATGACAAGCGGCTTAGAGACATTCAAATTGGTGATTGTAAATAATGACTTCCACTAAACCTTCTCTGTCAGTCTGGTTGAGGTGTTTGCAAAATGAATCATGATTAAGAATGGAAAAAAAGGCATTCTATTTGGTGGATTAACTGAGATTTGCTTTTTGACTTCATTACCGTATCATTCAACATGAGTGTTTAACGAATTTTTTACCATTCCCAATTGTGAAGATTGTGTTTTCATTGTTCATTGTGGAAAAAGAAAAATATTCACAAAGACAAGTTAAAACGGAAAGGAAATAACTTTTGAAAAGTACACAAAAAGTGGGAGGCTGTAGAGAAAGAGAGAGAGAGAGAAAGAAAAATAAAAGCTAAAACAAATGAGACCAGGACATGGATGCCCTTTTTCAATTGCAATTGAAATGGTAGACAGAATATCGAGGAATTACATGGAAAACTAGGAATGATTGGAAGATGGAAGACCTCAAGGAAGTAAAAGGATGAAATTTTTTCGGCTCCATTCAAGACAGACAGATAAAGTAAGAGACAAGTTCTTTCCCTTCTTCTTCCTCTGCTTCTTCGGAATTTTCTAGCGCACTTGGAGACATATCTCACCCGTTAATTGCTACTCTTCGCCAACCCATAGATCCATTATGGGAGAAGAATATGGCTTCAGAGGAGCCCATTCCAGCGGTGAATTATGGTAACCCATGATCATTCAATTCGTTAATACACTAAATCATATTCTCTCTCCTCGTATATGTGTTTATTCCTTTTCCTGTCTTGAATGCTGCCTCTCATTCTTCGCTCGCCCTGTATACAAGAAAGAATCTACAGGTTCTTATAGACGCGAAGAATAATGCGAGCCTGCGTGGGTATTCCATGTGAGAATATTGGGGGGTGGAGAGAGAAAGAGAGAATGAATATCATGCTAGATGAGCTTAGAATGTTCATGATAGAAGGAGAATAGGGTGGAAGGGGGAGAAAGAATACCATGCAATTGGTGTGAGAGGGGAGGAGAGGAAAATACCATAGAGAAAAGGGAGCATTTACATAGCTTGCCTTTTTGATTCTGAATATCAGTTCATTTTGAGCCTTTTTTTCATTTGAGTTCTCTTTCGCTTTCTCTCTCTCTATTTCTTGCCTCTGATTCCAATATCCCATGAAAAGAACGCTTCACGCTCACTTTTCTGACTTAACATGGCAGCAATAAATACACACACTGAGGCAAATTTGCTAACTCAATAAGACTTCATTTGCCACTTTCTCAACAGTTTCCTTCCAAAATTATCACCCTTTTCTTGAGCTCGTCAATCATCTGGGTAAACACACACACACTCACATACATATATCCACATTCACATTCACTTACAGATTCGTGAAAAGCTGATCATGAAAACATGAGAACAAAACTTTCAGAATACCATATTCAATCAATTCACTTCCAGTGAGCACTCAAATACACTCAAATACATAGTATTATGATGAAAAGTAATCGATCATAGCCAAATATTCGCCACATAGATACCCAAAAGCATTCCAAGTAAATGCCCTGGAATGTGGATATTCTTGAGCGGACTTGATATTCAAGAATGCATGTACATGGAAGAATTTGGTGAGAGAGAGAGATAGATAGTTGAAATGAGTATAAATTCTGTTGCAATGTAATCAAAGTTAGAGAAAAAGTTAAAATGAAGTAACAACAGTATGAAAAAAAGGAAAAACCTTCATGTCAGTAATCAAATATATTGGTACGATTAATTGAGATAAAACTCATTCCTTATTCACAACGATTAAATCATCGCTGTCGTCGTCATCATCTCAGTTTCTTATGGATCTCACTTGTACATTCCTCAATGTTCATTCTTAGCACTTTCACCTTCATTCTGTCAGATTTATATAGTTTCATTGTGCGTGTGCCCTTCCACATTTACTGTTGGAACAAAAAAGGAATAGTAGTCAACAAAAACGCTAATTGTGAACAGATTATGAAACAGATTTTGATTATATTAAGATGAAAAGGGACTAAATTACATGTATAATCTATGTTATCCTTTGGATGAATTCTGCGAATGAAAAATATATATGCAAAAGAGAGAGAAAGAGGAAGCCGGAGGTTGAAAATGTTCAGAAGCAGAAGAAGAGCATGATAAATGCATGAGAATTTGTCTACTTTGAATTGTGAATTTGTGTTAGCTTTCAAGAGATGAAACATGATATTAGAAGCCTCTTATCATCACCATTCATATCTGTGTGTACATCTATTATATGCAACAAGAGGTAGTAATTTGCATAAGGAAACAGATAAGATGAATGATAAGGAATCGAGTGGGTATAATGAAAATGATGACAACTTTGATAACTAAATTCATCAATTTTAGAGGAGAAGAAGAAAAAGTGACCAAGAGGAAGGAATAAGTTGACCTTCAGACAGGGGCTCCATGAAAATTTTTCCACACACAAACACACCAACTTTCTGCTGCCATGAATCCAGAAAGAGGATCAACAATTACTCAGGAGAATTCTAGTAGTAGCCAAAAGTGTTCACCAGAATTGTTGAATAGGCGAAGATTTGTGAAAGCCATGCAAAAGCTTGATAGAATGGAATAGAAAAGAATCACCGCAAACCATTTCAGAATCTCTGGAGAAGAAAGGAATAGGAATAGGAGTGCATGAAGATTTTGAATCGAATTTCTAGTTTCTAACTTGATTTGCCCTGCAACTCGAATCTAAAATGATAGCCATTCCAGAGGAGAGAGAGATAGCTATTTTGTTAGATATCTTGAATGAAAAAGAGAGGAATCCACAACTTGTCCCTAAGTTTTTCCTCATCTCTCTCTCTCTTCTCACAAACATGAGGATTCATATTGTCTTTCTCAAGTGTAAGCATCAAATCGAAGAAAATCGAAGCAAATATTGATCTCGTCCAGCATCGAAGAGCATCATTCGACATGGTTTATATAACCAATCGAATGAGATAGAGCTTGATGACGCTCTCTCTCTTTTTCTCTTTCTTACTCTTTCTTTTCGATGTTCGACACGCAGACCATATGACGATGCTCAATGACCTCAGAAGCAAATGATAAACTTACTTGACATGAGTGATGGATAAATCGATAGAAATGAGGCCGTTTTCGAAGGATGTTCGGCAATTTAGACAGTATAACATTCACTGTTACATCTACTACATCTTTCCTTTTTTCTTCTCCAGTATACATCTGATCCGAATACACTTTAAGCAAATCTTACAATAAACGAAATAGTTGTTGGTCAAAACTACCGGACAATGGAAAAATCTGAACAACTTGAATGACTATATCATTCAGTTGTTCAAATCAATGATGGTCAAAGAATCTCATTCAGAAGGTTTAAGGATGAAGAGAGGAGAAGAGATGGATCGATTAAATTCGATTACGAGTGCAGATATTCATGGTGGACATGGCAACTATTCACACCATAAACTATCAGCACACAAATGATCAACTGGCACTCAGATTCAGAGGGAACGACAGAAAAATATGACGATGAAGATATTAGATACAGAATGGCCATTGGCTACTGTGATCCTTGAAAGATAAGCAAAACGGAAACAGTAACTCAAGTTGTTTCAAAGTAAAATAGGACAGAGTGATTGTTAATTGATGTGTAAATATGGGTTAAATCTGATTGTCTAGATTGATATCAGATATAGAGAGAATAAAAATAACTAAGAGAGGATCAGCTACCGAACGATAGTGAACAATCTGGAAATACAGATGCAACTGATTGCCGAGGCAAAGTGAATGGTAAGGCAATCAGAAGCTCAACAATATGGGAAAAACTATAAAATCAGGGATCATGTCGTTCAGAATATCGAGAGAGGTAATAGATTAGTAAACAAGTTTATCATGGCATGGAAAGCTTGATCAATTTTGTGAATCATCATAAAGAGCCTGATGGTAATTCAATGTACTTGATTTCATAGTCCCATGTCATCCATTGTAACAATTAAATGAACCAAGTATCAAATTCAGCTCACTAAAGGAATGAAAACATTGATGAAGAATGGAAAATGTAAGAAAGTTATGAAGTCAATTTCGATGAAAATCATTGATTGTTTCTTGGAGAATGATAGGATAAGTACGCTGAGATTTTCATCAAATCATTGATTAAAAGCGATTGATAATCTAAATACCTGCAAATAATCTTTATAATCTTATAATCTGGAAAATTTACGGAACTTGGTCAAGTTTGATCATACTCTTCTTCGTTCAACTTAAAAACAAAGATCATGGAAGATTTTAAAGATAAAAGGTTAGGTACCGAAAATCTTCATCGATCCATAAGAGGAAGAATGATCATCATATCCTCCGAATACCTTACTGAGTAATCTTCAGAATTTCATTGAGGTAATTGAAATGAAATCTGGAGTTAAATGGAATTTTGAAATTCTTCTGGAGATGAATCTTTCTCTTCTGAATTCTTCCGAGGAATGAAAACTTTCGAGCTAAACTTTATCGTTGATCACTACCAGTAGCGAAGTTTACTAACAAGTTGAAGTTAATTGTTCCCTGATAGATAGCTCTTCCGGTGGAGAAACTGATAGCCACAATCAGTCACACAGATAGTACAGGAAAGGAGAATCGATTTTAGCAAGAATTAATAAGTTGTTGATAGATAATGACTGCTGATTATGGTTGGCTTTCACCATTCTGACATCTTTAGGGAAGGAATGGATCAGTTTTCACTTAGGGATTTTTCCATTCAACATTATTAAGGGCTGAGCTAATTGTTAAAGATTGTCAAATATGTCCATTTTTTGACTATTTCCATTGAACAGAACAAGTAAGAAAGCAGAAAAGTTGGGAGTATTTCTTATTCATTATCAATGAATTGGGTAAATATCAATTAAGGAGCCTAATTTATCGATATAAATAAAATTGATACAAATTGATTAATATCTGGGAAAAGTTTCACCTCTCTCGGTTGGATGAGCCTTCACTTTTCTCCTAGACTTGACAGTCTTGAATTCAATATTCGTGAGAAAAAGACACGAAATAGTCTGTAAAAATGCGACGAATGCGTTTCAATGATGCCGAGCTTACAATTACATGAGGAATGAAAATTTTAAAATATGATTTATCGAGCTCGAATTCATCGAACAGCCGCTCTCCATGCAATTGGATGAGAGTGAAGCTCACTTTCAAGTGTAAGTGTTGGGAACTGAATTTGAATGGATCAGAATGATTGAGTGAGCAATGAATGTCAAGCACATTGAATCAATATGCAATGAGATCCACTTGACTGTGAATTCAAATTGCAAACAAAAGTTGGTAAGAGAGAGAGAGAATGAAATTGTTCGGAATCCATTTACAGGAGGGCAATGAATTTGGAGAGAAAGAAAAAACAAAGAACAACTAACTGAATGTTATCCAAATGATGATAAATCAAATCAAGAAATGATCGTTATATTGGATCATCTAAAATTTGCATATTTCAATCGACATAATTCAGAATCAACTTTTCAGATTTTTATCCATGAAAACGTTCATATATATACGTACACATATGTGTATATATTTCCGTGCATAGCGTCTATCAGGGCGAATGATCAAAATTTTTCGGGCCAATTCGAAGGCTATCGAGATTGAAGATGATGATTATCCACACACACACACACACACAGCACACATTCAGTATACCTTTCAGGAGTGTTTTGAGAAAAAAGCTGCTGTTTGGTTGATTACAATTCGAGGAGCATTTCTGGTTAGCCGATATTATTATTGCGGATGAATAGGAAGGAATGACAAATCCACGTGTTAAGCTGTACATCGTTAATAGTGAATAAAGCAATAAGATCACAAATCGTCTGTGAAACCGCTATACAATTGTCTTACATGTTTGCGAAACCGATTTGAATCACACTTCTTCTTCTTCTTCTTCTTCTTCTTCTTCTTCTTCTTCTTCTTCTTCTTCTTCTTCTTCTTCTTCTTCTTCTTCTTCTTCTTCTTCTTCTTCTTCTTCTTCTTCTTCTTCTTCTTCTTCTTCTTCTTCTTCTTCTTCTTCTTCTTCTTCTTCTTCTTCTTCTTCTTCTTCTTCTTCTTCTTCTTCTTCTTCTTCTTCTTCTTCTTCTTCTTCTGTCACTTCTCTTTTCATGTTATGCGGCAGTTCAAATATATTGCAGATGATGCAGATGAGAAAGTGAAGGATGAGGAAGAAGAAGAAGAAGAAGGAGGAGAAAGAGAAAGAGAAGTTGAACAAGCATCCGCGTTCAGGAAACATTATGAATGGGCATGAATTTGCCTAATACATTTGCTTGATTAGTCTTGCTAATTAAAAGGCACCATTTAAAGGAACTCTGTTTGGCTTCGGTACATTCATCGTTCTGATTGTATATAAAAGAGACCAGGTAGCCACCAGCGCGAATCCTTATTTAAATAGTCCGCTGTTAGAAGGTTAACTAAACATGGATGAAGTTTGACATGGAGGCGCAATTTATCGCGCTCAAAAGGAATACATAACGATGAACAGTGATTTGAAGGTGAACATAGTGTGGCAACAAACATTGTGGGATGAAAGGCTTGTGGTGATGATGATGGGAGAGGAGGAGAAAGAGGATGAGAGGAAGAGGAAGGAAGAGAGAGAGAGAGAGAGAGAGAGAGCAAGATGATGATGAGAGGAGGAGGAGGTAGAGAGAAAAAAGTTGGAGGGCAGTTGGAAGAGTGATGTGAAAAGTGAAACAAATGGTCAAAACGCTGATGAATATTGGGAATTTTATGATTGTATCCATCATGATGATGTTCATTATTATTTTTCACAGGTATAACATGGGTACATAATTACAGTTGGTGTGAGTTAGATTGTTTGGAAACAATTATCAATTGGAACAAAATAGAGCGGATCTAGGGTCTCATTTTGCTAGGCGACATATGCAAATCTTTTTCTCTCTCTTATATTTCTCTCTTATTCCGGTGAGAATGTTGGAAGAAAGTTTTGATGATGATCAAAATTCGAGGACCAATTGGAAATACATAGAAATGGAGAGAATTTCGAAAGTAAAAGAGAGAAAGATCAAAATCCTTGAAAACAACATAATCCAGCCTCTTCTCGCTCTCTTTCAATAGTCTCGCACGACAGTATATATCCTTTTTCTACATCTTCTTTGCCTTTTCTCGGGCTCTTTCAGAGATTAACCTGATTCGATTGGACAAATAGAATATGCAAATTAGAATGAGCAATTAAGTTGGATGAATTTTTAAAGTGCCCTCTTCTTGTGATGGGCTTATCGAAATGGCAGGCAAAAGGAGAAGAGTTGAGAACTGAGAGCGATACAAGACCAGGGAATCGGATAGAGAGTAAGAGAGTAAAAGAGAGAGAGAGAGAGAGAGAGAGAGAGAGAGAGAGAGAGAGAGAGAGAGCCTTGAATAATATTCATGACGCGACGTGAGTGTTCCATAAAATGAATTGTAGAGAGATATACGAGGCAATATACTCCCGATTCGAGTTTCAAATCCATTAAAATACAAAGTCTTGAGCCCCAAGTTGGTGTATGTGTGTTCACCATCTAGTGGCTATACAGCATCGGAGGTGGCGATTCTGGAATGAAGAAGGAGAGAGGAACAG
>QZCP01000020.1:0-41366 GCA_003956705.1 Brevipalpus yothersi | reverse complement strand
GAGAGAGAGAGAGAGAGAGAGAGAGAGAGAGTATAAAAGTTTTTTCAGAAGAAAAAATTTTCACTGATGATGCAATCGTCATGATACTTGCCGAAACGAGCGAACAAGCAGTCTGAATAGCAGCAAGAAACATTTTTTTCACTTCTTTTCTTTCGCAAGAGGAAGAAGAAAAGTTGCCGCATTGTGACAACTTTTTTCAAACATATTCTCTCTCTCTTTCTCGCTAGTCCAACTGGCTTGGTGAAAGAGAGAGAGATATTCTTTTTTGGAAAATTGATTATTTTATAATGTTCTTTATGAATTTCGTTTCATGATGGAAAATATAAAAATTACTTCTGAACGAAAGGAATGGTATTCCGTAAGATGGCGCGTAAAAATGATTTTAGAGAAATGATTTTAGACTTAAAACTAAAGCAATAGTAAAGTAATGGTAATGTTTAGTCGTCCGGTTACTTATGTATGCTTATGCAAAGACTTCCTGTATAATTTTGAAGGGGCAAAACGAGAGAGAGAGAGAGAGAGAGAGAGAGAGAGAGAGAGAGAGAGAGAGAGAGAGAGAGAGAGAGAGAGAGAGAAGAAGAGAGAAGAGAAAGAGAGAGCGAAACAGAGAGAGAAAAGATGTATATGATGAGAAAGGAGAGAGGCCAATAAATTGTGATGTAAAAAGAGAGAGAGAGAGAGAAGAAAAAGAAAGAAGAGAAAGAAAGAAAGAATCACTATCGAAGTCATTGTTACACATTGTAAGAAGATCGGATCACTTGGCTAACACGTTGCTGAGCAAGTAATCAGCACACAAGCACACACACACACACTTACTTCTTATTGAAAGCGATTAGAAAAAGAGACCGTAAAACGTTTTGCCTTCAAAAAAAATGGGTATATACACAGAAATTTTGATGATCAAGCATGATCATTTTAGAGAAAAATTTATATAAATGTGTGTGTGTAATAAATGATATCATATGCATATCAACAGGTAGATCTGATGATAGTCAATCAGAAGAAAAAAAGTTCCAAGTAGACAGATACAAACACACACACACACAATGTTTGGACACATTTGGGAGTGAACAAGTGGCTTAGGCTCAGAAGCACGCGAAGACACGAGTAACGTGGTATGAGGAATGTGTATGAGTGTGTGCATATAAATTCCTTGCCAACTCGTGAATCATATAATATTAATGATAACAGTAACGTTTGGTGTGTATGTATGTGAAAACATTGATTGAAATGAGATGAGGAGGATGAACAGGAATCACTTGAAGATTGAAAAGTTGTAACAATAATTGTGAGTGTGTGTAAGAGGAAGGGAGAGAGAGAGAGAGAAAGAGTGAAAGAGAGTGACTTACCTTTGGATAAGTGTTGTAAACCAGTGGCCTCATGCATTTTGATCTTCTTTTTGCCTCTTAAACTCTTTCCCTCATCAATCAGTTTACATATATCACAATCACAGTATCGTCTTTTACACTTGTCTTTATGATTTTTGACCGGATAATATTCCGAATGAAGTTTACACTTGGCACAAAAGGGGCCTTTGGATTTTTCTCCATTGCTCTGAGATCCATCCGAAGCTTGGGACATTTGAGACTCTTCCGATCGAACGGTGGAAGCTGGCGAAGCCATCGGCACACTTGAACCGTCCAAGTTGCATCGTTGCTTGTCATATTCGGTGTCAATTTGATTTGTATCCAGTCCCAGTAGAGAATCAATGGAGAAATTAATTTTATTCATGAGACACTCAATGAGATCATATTTTGAATTAGCCTCTCTTTCGGATCAACATCACTTCATTGGCAGCATCACACAAGCACACAAGCGATACACACCACCACGATATACATGTACATACAGAAGGGAGAGAGAAACACACAGTATAAAAGAGAGAGAGAGCAGACAGCGTGCACTTAGCTACTGAGAGAGAGAGAGAGAGAGAGAGAGAGTAACGAAAGGGGAGAGAGAGAGAGAGAGAGAGAGAGAGAGAGAGAGAGTCTAAAGAGAGAGAAGCGAGGGGGCGGAGGAGGAGGCAATGAGAAAGGGTTAAGAAAGAGAGAGAAAGAGAGCGGTCAAGGAGCTAAGAGAGAGAGAGAAAGCAAATTTTCAACATTTCTAACATTTCTTCTTACACTGTATTTTTCATCTCTCTTCCTCTTTCTATTCCTTCGAACCGGCCGATAAAAGTTTTCAAAATTGTATCTCTCTCTCTCTCTCACTCACTCACTTACTTTCTTTCTCTCTCTTTTTTGATCATCATCATCTTTTCCACAAGTCGCCATCTATTGATAACCCTTTGGTTACAATTTAATTAATTAACAGCTTAAACTATTGATTTAAAGGTGAGAGCTTAATTGAGATAGCATTCCTTTGGTGCAATGGCTCAAAGTTGTTAATGGGATTGAAGCCCGCGTGAATAGAGGCAATATTTTTCACTTGATCGATACTCGATTGGCTGTCCGATGGGCACGGGTACTGTGTGTAAGTGTGTGTGTGTGTGTGTTTGGGAAAAATGAGTGGCCAATATCGCGTGCTATGGGACTCTTGGAGATGAGGTCCGAGATGGATGAGATCGTGGACTGGCACGCAAGTGGTGTTAACCAGAATGGGCTTATATATAATGTTACGCGGACTGAATGTTCATCGGGTATACCTGAGATAGGGCTTTATTCAGAGAGAAAAATGGCAATCAAATGAACAAGTGAATCGAAAGTGGTATTCAAGTTGGCGACGAAGCGTCCTGGGACAGAGTTGAGAGATGAGAGAAAGAGAGAGAGAGAAAGAGAAGAGAGAATAAAAAAATGAACACTGTGTGCGTATCTAATGAGTGCGGCTGGATGCTGCTAGTGGAGAATGGTAAGATGGTAAGGCAAGCAGCATCTTCACCGAGCGAGCCATAAAGTCATCAAGACATAGTTAATAACAGCGCGCTTCTCTCTATCTCTCGACTATACTCCGGAACAGCAATTTTCGGAGGAAAAGTTTCTCAACCCTTTCTGGCCTCCTCCAGAGCGGTAAGCCGTCTGAGAGCCTCTCTCTCTCTCTTGCTTTCTTTCTTCTTCTCTCTCTCTCTCTCTCTTGCTTTCTTTCTTCTTCTCTTTCTCTGACTAACTGAGCATTTGTACCTAGACGCGTCTAGGCACAGCGAGAAAGAGAGAGAAAAGCTTTTCTACCTCGGCTGACAACCCACAACGCTAAAAGTGCAGCCAAGGGTGGACTTGCTCCACAGATGATGAATTTCAAAGGAATCAACTTCGATTCTCAATAGTTGAAATTCAATTGTGTTAAATATGTTTAACTGAGCGCGAGAATAATTTGCAACTTTTTTTTTATTCAAAGTTAAGCACTAGGTGAACGAGAGAGAGCTATTCCTATCATCTGATTCATTGGCATCAGATTATCATTTTCTCTCTTTCTGAAAAACGAACCATCATCGACGAACCATGAGATTTTAGAAAACTCAATTCATGGGTGCTGATTTCAATGTATACACAAGATTGATTTCCAATTTTTTCTCAACATCTAATTCTTTCCGGATTCGAAGAGAGTGAAAATTTTGCAATTTAATTTATACATTGTTTCCATCAGAGATCTTTATTGAGTCAAAATTTATGGACTATGGAAAATTTTTTCTCAAGCACACATTGTTCAATTTAATTGCAATAGAAATTTCAACTCATGCATCAACATCTCTCATTGGCACATGATAGAGGGCTAAGACCAGGAAAAATATTGAGATGAGAGCTATTGTCTGAAGATAAATTTTCGAGGAATATTTGTTGATTCTCTAGGCATCGTTAGTTAGAAGAGCTACGAAATTGAGTTTAGATTCAATCCATGAACAAATGAAGCACCTAAAAGATCAAAGCTATTGACTTGTGAGAGAACAACTTTTTCCAGAAAGATGGCATTCAAAATATCTGAAAGATTCTTGTAATTGTTTTCAATTAAGAATTATTTCAGATCACATTGTGTTGGGGACGGATGCTATCATGAGAGAATCGTTATGATCAGATGCTGGGAAATGAAGAAAATCCAGAAGATAACGACGTCCAGAGTAAGTGATCCTTTTCCATGAAAGAAAAGATCAAATTTTCTTAACAAATTGTTGGAAATGTCCTCTCGTTTTCTTTGGCGAGCAAAAATGTTGATTCCAAACCCCTAGTCGAACTACAGATCTCGTCGATACCAAGACAGGAGAAGAATCTCCATTCCAAATCGACGGCTAAAACAGTATGATTCTAGTCTTAAAACACAAGGTCCATGGTAATTGTTATCGTTTCTGCCTCTCTTCTTTCAATGTCTTACGAACATTATACCTGATATTAAGAAAAATACGATAAATTCTCCTGGAAAAGTGAAACTGAAGATAAAGTTGAAAATGCTGGTAATTCTTCCTAGGAGAATACTGCTTCCAAGAGTTCATCGAGCTTTGGTTCCCCCACGGATAGTTATCCTCCATCTAAAACTTCTATCTTTGAAAATATTGATTCTTCGACGCAAGGCGGTGAATTATTCTCTCAAGCAATAGCCGCAAGTGGAAATGGCCTGAAATTCGTTTTTAACACTTCGGATGCTCCGAAATTCGACTTCAAGTAAAAACTAGTGTTTTCTTCCGTTGAGAAAGAAGAAGAAGAAATTCTCCAGATGAAAACGATGCATCATGGTAGAAAGTGAGTAATTCGATGGATGACTTAAACAATTAAGTTTTTATGATACATCAGTGAAAATGTATTTTTATCTTCTTCATGTGAATCAAAAGTTGATTCAAACCTTTAGTCGAACTAAATTTGATGGATACAAAGATCAGAGAAGGAGAAGAGATATCCGTTCTCAAAACAATTCAAATCGAGGGCAAAAATAGGTGTTTTCGATTGACTCCAGTGGGGAATGGAACGAGGGGTTGAGGAATCGAAATTATTGCAACATAAGACTAATAGTGTATTTCCCGTTTCTTAGATTTTCTAATGTCATTCATAGCTTCGCATCCGTATACTTGATTTTCTTGTCCAGGAACCCACCGAATTCTTCTCAGAAGTGACAAGGTATCGAAAATTGCATGTAATCAACGGATCACAGTTTGACTCTCCTGTCTCACCCTACTATACCAACCGCTATCACATGGATTGGCTGTAATTTTTCTGAAGAAGATGAAAAATTCGGTAATTTTTACCTCAGGGTTAAGGTTGGAATCGAATTTTCAACGCGTGTGATAAAATTCAAGACTTGATCTATTTTCATTTTCTTCTCTTCTCTTCTCACCAGACCCAAGAAATAGAGGAAAAATTCATATCCACAGTGGAAAATATCAAGAAAAGGCTGACGAATTTCCACTTGGAAGATGTAGTTGAAAATAGATTTGGGAATTCTCCCGGAGAGAACACTTTTCCCAGAAGTTCAACGAGTTGTGATTTCCTCAGTAGTAGTTGTTTCCCATGGACCACTTTGTTAGAACATGAACATGAACATGGAATATCAGAGCTTACACATTGGAATTAGCAACAATATTTCATATACTTTATATATATTTATGTAGATTAAGGATGCATATGCAATGGAATGGCAAGTTCACTCTTTTCTTTTGGATAATCCATACATATTACCTCTTAATAAATTACTGTAAGCAAGTTGAAATCGATTTAAATCTTTTTGTTGCAATACTGTACTGATTTTCTTTTCTCCAATACGAGCTCTAAACAGGCATAAATTGTCCACTTTAGTCGGCTTTTTGGTATCATCTTTTGAATCTTTTCTCGATTTTTTAGGACAATTTCGTCCATCATACTTCTTCATCGTTATTGACAAATTTTGACCATTCTTTCGGCCTAGCGCAAACATGTTGGTCAGCTCAGTCAAAAATGGTTCATTATCCAGCAACATGATGATGATGGTGATGGTGATAATCTGTCAACCAAAGAACCAAACAAGAAAAGATTAAAATTAGATCTAAAAAAAACAATCAATTCATACACAAACTTACACAATTTAAATCACACAATATCAATACACGTTGTTAATGTAAACACGTATCTGTTTCCCTTTCCTTATATCTTGTATCTTTTACCGGCTTTTGTATCGATATTTTGATATATTTTCGTTTTAACAACATTCTTTAAGCACGTGTTTACATACATAAACATAAACATCGAACGTGATACTTTGAAATAATGATAATAATAATTACAATTGTTGCATGATTGTGATTTTGAATGAACTGATTGATTAAAGGTGGTGGTGAGGTATGGCAGATCCACCGACCAAGGAAACTCGAAAGATGTGCTATGATTCTCGGGATGAATATTGGAAATGTTTGAGTGAACAAGAATTTTTGAAAGAAAAAGGAGACATTGGAAAATGTGGCCAATTACGTAAAAAATTTGTGGATAATTGTCCCAGTGTGTGGGTTAAGCATTTTGATCGTAAGAGAGAATACGAAAAATTTAAGCTGAAAGATGCTGCCGATAATTTAAAAGAGATCGAAAGGGTCAAAGCAAATAAATGATATTGACACGTAGTGGTGCTAAATGGTACATCTCTGTAATCTTTAGTCTTCATACTGCTGAAATTAAATGGAATCAAGTTCACCATGGAAAAGAGTCAACAATCGTGCCCTGATCATCTCTAGACTAGCAGTTGTGTAAATAATATTTAATGAAGAAATTTTCCAGTTTTTTCCACAATTAAATGGACATGAACTGAAAATCCGTCTTCTGAAAGCCTTCGAGATTCATTCGATTTTATCAACTCATCAATTTTTCTTGAAAACCGAACTTGTCTAATACAGAGTTAATCTTGATTAAGTAGCCGATAGAACAAGAATATAAAGAAAAGGAAACGTGACAGTATGAGCACTTTATCACAGTTTATTATATTATACTGTTTTACGATAATTCGATCTTTGGTTTTCTTCCTCTTCGTTCTCAAGAACTTCAAGAATGAGTCACAGACTCTTCATAACTTGGAAACTCAGTACATGCTATCGATTTTTGTAAGATACAATACATGGCGAAGGAAGCGGAGGAAAAGCTTGATGTGCATAACTATCTGAGTAAAATTCGACATTTAACGAAATCGATAAAAGCAACAAGTTCATCAGTTCGTTTGACGGATGAGTTTTGTGGGCACAAATTTTTCAAACGAGAAACTCAAAAAAATAAGCGTTGAGTCAAGATGGGTGATCACCAGAATGACTTGATGCAAGCTGCTGATTCTGGGCTGGAGGGCACAAAAAAGGCATGGAATAATGTCAATAACCAAAGCTTTAGACCAATCTTTAGCCGATTTGTTTTTCAACTTAATTGATAAACCGCTCGTCTACACGAAAGTCATTATAACTACTATTCGGAAGTGATTGTCCCAGTTGTTGATGATTTGATGTCCGATAATGAGTTGCTCAATTTCTGTATCATCATGACTCTTTCAGTTTAAATAAGTTTCTCTCCATCAACTTTTTTGTGGATTCAACATTCCAAGAGTATTTCTGAACGCACCGAGTGAATTCGTATATTTATATACATATATTCATATGATAGATGATAATTCTATCACTAATTCGAGTGATCGAGTATTGTCTGTACAACACCTTCTCCAGAATTGACGGAGATACAATGGTGCCTTGAGCCTATCCAAGTATTGCATCAATTGTCTCAGAGTTGTGTGCACCACTACAAGGGACTTTAGGTGATTGTCACATCGTGAGTTTGTGAACCAGTTGCACTGGTTTTGTATGAGTTATTGCAAGGTTCGGTTGATCCATTGGTCAAATTCTGCATATTGTTAAGTTTGTAGTTGGAGACTTCGAGTCGAAATATTTCGGATTGTAGTTCAACCATTCTGTCGTGAAGTTCTTCCGAATCTTGAGGCTCATTACCGCTCTCTTCAAGCTTCTGTACTGTAACCAACTCCTCTTTCTGGAATTTGAGTAAGCTATGATCAAGGACCAACTGACTGTCGATATTGATATTCACTTACCGTAACTTCCAAAGCGGATACTTTTTGTCTCAATTCAGCAATTATTTGCGTTTGCTCCATGTCCTTGATCCGATTCATAAATTGCTGTTCTTTAAATTTTGAATCTAATTCGATATATTTTTGCCGTTCTTGTTGCAATTCTTTCGAAAAATTGACTTTCTGATCAGATATGGAATCTTGTTCACGTTTTATCTTATTAATTTCTTCAGCTTGCCGACGAATCTGATTTAAACTGACTTGATTCTGTGTTTCTAATTCCATTACTTTTTGTCGTAATTCTTTAAGCTCTGCAACAGCTTCAGCTTCACGTAGCTTAGCACTCATAAGCTCTTGCTTTAGCTTACTTATTTCGTTTGAGAATTCTGAGCTCCGTTTCAAGTTGTTTAACATTTTTAGAGGACTTGATGTGACTGAGAGAGCGGACGGTGTGGGAGCGTTAGCTTGTTCCAAACTGCTCGGCTGAGATGAATCACTATTGGCGTGAGATGTTGACAAGTGTTCAGTCCACATTTGATTCAAATCATTGAACTTCTGCCGTAACTCTTTCATCGATAGATTAGCTTCTGCTTCACGTAGTTTGACAGCAATTAGCTCTTCTTGTAGCTGAGCGACCGCATGATCTGGTGGTACTTCACGTAATTGCTTATTGACTTCCTCCAATTCACCGATTCGAGCTCGTAAGCTTTTCATTTCGTCATTGTTTTCAGCCTCCCGCAATTTTACAGCTACAAGTTCTTCTTGTAGAGAATCAATCACTTGATGGGCTTCTTGAGATTCTAGGGAATTATTGAATGCTCTCACATCTTTCAATTCCTTGATGGTAAGATTAGCTTTGTCAATTTCTTTTTGCAGTTCTTGCTCACGCTGCTTTAGTCCACTCAACTCTCTTTTGATTTGAAAATTATCCTCTGCCTCCTCAGCTCGACTAATCTGGCCTTTTATTAGTTTATCAGCCAGCTCAGCACTCTCCACCTCAAGGCTCTCTATCCTTTGTCTCAACAAACGATTTTCGGTTCGTAATTTCTGATTAAGAAATCATAAAGATGTATGAGAAATCTCAAATTTTCCAAAAAAAGCTAGATCATTTGAGACTTACCCTCAATTCAACCATTTCTTCCTGTTCTTTGGTTTTTAGAGCATTATACTCTTTAGTTAATCTAAAGATAGTTAGGAAAAAAATTTTAACATCACAAAGAATATTACAGCAATCAAATTTTTACTCACTTTTTCATCTTTTTTTGATCATATTTAACATGTATTGCTAAAGTAATGAGATAGTCTGGGTCCACTTCGAGCTTTGAAAAAATGTCTTTTTGGAAATACTTTAGAAGGCCTTCCATATCTAGCTTGAGCAATTCCTCCTTGGAAATCATCAGAATAGCCAGAGATAGACGAAATATAACTTCCATCCCTTCAGACAGGAATAAATCCATAACACGATTTGCGATATGTAGAGGCAAGCATGAGGTGAATAAAGTTAGGAACCAACTAGAGGCATACATTGAAGTGTAGAAATTTTGTGACTGAAAGTGACGATTCAGTTCCGGTAGTAATTCCTGAAAGGGAAGAAATTCATTAGAAACTTTTTCAGCGTTCATCATTCAAGAGTATTGATGACTTCATCTGTTACAAGAGAGAATCAACAAAAAATCATTTGGAACAATAACAATTGTTCAATCAACTTGAATATATCTTTCTAGGCTATAAGAAATGTAATCTCAAGCTACCCTAAGGGGGTTAATCATGCGTCTTTCATATACAGTAGTCATCAATCCCAAAGGTTGATATCGGTTGCGGTTGGGTATAATTTTTTCTGGAAAATGGCATATTTCTAGTATCACTAATGAAGTAAAAAGAAGTATCGATTTACCCTTCAGAATAGATTACGAATCAGCTACTATTCTCTCAACAACAAATGAATGAGGTAATCGATAGTCACGCGCCAAAGCAATAAGAAATTTTCTGCATGGAATTCATTGAGATGACTAACACCTTTATCTAACACATGAAACTCGAGAGTAAATCACTTAAATTCTTCGGAATGATCATGACTGCTCATATTGTTGGTCACATTGAGCGTCATAAATTCTATTAAGTCCTTCCACGGAAGAACAAAACTAATCAAACATTTCCGATAGTGAATTGATATTCCTACGTTTTTATGCTGCTTGGTGGATGATTAATTGTTAATTATGCAATCAATAACAATTGTTTGAGATGCGATGATTGTTTTGTAGATTGTAACTATATTTCAAAGTTTTCCCGTGATTATTGGTGGAGAAAAATCTTACCTGAACTGAGCATTCTAATTGATATATACAGAGTCCAAGTTCAGCCATTGTAGGTTTATATATTTCTCGCAAACGATAATCTTCCATCAATCGAACCAGAACAGCGAATGCATCTTCTTCAGGCATTTGAAGCAATAAAACACCAACTAAAAAAGCACTACCTTGACAGTAGCCAACTTCCTTATCGTGTATTGAGTATGCTTTCATCACATTGAATAAACCTACTTGTCCAGGTCCATCTTTATCTTTAAAAAAATCATGTGCCGGATATGTACGCGCAATATCGCGTTTGATTATCTTTTCACACGGTGACGATTGCTGTAAGTACTCGGCATACTTTTCACGGGGAACATTAGAGCGAGCATTACATAAATATTGCCACGCTAAGCCGCGAAAATGTTGTGGAATGCCTTTGCGAACGAGTTCCTGTGAGAAGATTAGATACGATTATATTGACTCCAAATACGACCATCAATAATCACCTTTACGAATGTAGTTCTCTTTCGATATTGATTGGTCCAATCGTTTACAAGCTGTCCCCAAACATTCCAGAGATCTCCATGAGATTCAGACATTGTACTTGCATCAGAAGATTGTCTTGAATGTCCCGAATTAGCCAATGAGTTGAGTGACTTAATATCGGTTTCAATTAATCTGTAACAATAGAGTTCCATCTCATTAGTAGAGGTTTCTCAAAGAATTCGATGGGACTAAGATGAAGGAAGTCACACCAATCAACGATAATAGATCTCACTGATCGGTTCTTACAGGTAGTAGTGAGAGCAAACTCAGGAAGTCAGACTTGACTCACTGAACGATTAGTGCAATCCTAATATTGATTTTCGAGTGAAGAGAAGAGAATCAGAGAACGTCAGATTGATGGAAGTACATGAACAGAGACTCATAGTTGATAAACACAGAAGAATAAGAAAGAAAAAGAGAATAAAGTATGTTTCATCTAGATAAAATCATCTGACCCATGTTCGAATCTGACTATCAGAATTTAAGCGATTGGACGTCAAGTTCTCACTACAGATCAGATGAACTGAGAGCTGGTGATGACAGGTAGGAGCACCAAGAAAAGGGCTTTTGAAAAGAAAGATTATCATTTTGAATTCATTTTCTCCAACCATATTAGAAGGTAGGTATTTGAGTAAGAATCAAGCTCACAATGCATTGAGGCCCTTATTTTCGATAACTACTCCTGTTAGTGAGCTAAATTCAGATTACTCATTGATTTGGCTTAGTTTAATTCATGAAAACACGGAATTTCAGACCTCTAGCTTAGAGGATATCAAATGTGCAAGATTTCATGTTCAGGTTGTAACAATGACACTAATTGCTAAAGTACGGGAAGTAAAATCCAATTTTTTGTCTCAATTTGAAGTTGCTTCCAACCTTTCCCTAGAATGTGTATTAGTAGAAATCTCGGTGGGCATAGGAAAGGATTTGTCGCCCAGATATGTGCTATCACTGGTTCTATCACCCACTAAATGAATGATGGTTAGTGTGAAGAACCACAAGTATTATGGATTAGAAGCGGAAAACAAGAAACAGGCGCCTAGTAACAAGGAACACGACAAACTATTTTCAAAACTCAATAAAAATTGAGCAGGTCGCATGGAAGAGAGATAGAGAGAGCGAGAGAGAATTTTGATAATTTATTAACAAGATGAGGTAATCATGATTGAGAGCGGTAATGAGCCAATAAAAAGAAATGGTGCTCATATGATTCTGAACTTGTTATCGAATTGATATTGAGAAAAAGTCCAAAGAACAAGGTCGAAAGTAGGAAGAGAAAAAGCCGATAAGCGGTGATCAAGGTAAATACCAGAAAGGGTTGTACACTTTATTTCTCTTGCTTGCGGTGGTGTTGTGCTAATATATGTATCTATACAGACACACACATACACACTACGGTTGAGAAAAAAAGTAGCTCTCTTGTGGTTCCTCAAATTTTTGCAACTGTAAAACGCTACCAGGTGTGTATTCACTCCTTCTGAAAGGGGTTGCTATTCTCTCTCTCTCTCTTTCTCTCTCTTGAAAATGGCGTCATGTACCTTTTAAATGGCATTACTATTCGGACTATTGTGATGATGATGGAATGAAACTATTCATTTCTCACGCTATGTAATCAAATCGACGGAGGATGGAAAGGAGGACAAGAAATCGACGAGCATAAAGTGCAGTGTTTAAAGAGAAAGAGAGTAATACTACTGACAACAGTAGTGGTGGTAGAAGTTATATTTTTTGACGTGTATAAAAGAGAGGAGTAAGAGACAGATAGATAGATAGATAGATATAAAGAGGGTGAAATGAAAATGTCCGTCAAAAAAGTATTGGGTAAAAAAGCTCACCTGTTCTGGGCTTCAAGACGAGCAAGCAATTCGAGATCCTCTGTACTGCATTCATTTGCAATTGAATCACGATCAACTCCATTAACGGAGACCGAATTACAATTGAGTAGTGAATTGCTATTGGTACTGTTACTTGGTGTATCACTAGAACTGGATATTGACTTAGAGAGGGTTGTTGGTGATTGTTGTTGTTGTTGATCCAAATTTTGGGGAGGAGAAGGAGGAGTTGGTGATGTGGTGGATAGTGTTGATGGTGGAAAGTTTGTCGTAGACATTGTGTTGTGGTGTGGTGTGATTGGCAAATAATAGAGTCAATCAATTGAATCACATAAATCACATAGGAAAAAAAATAAAATGTAATAAAACAGAGGCAAAAAAAAGATAGGTATGGATTCAATTGGAAATAATAATAATAATGATGAACAATTCGGAATGATATACACACACACAAGCACCAAGAAAGAGAGAGAGAAAAAAACACAACACTGTGATGAACTGTTCACCCTCTCTCTCTCTCTCTTTCTCTTTCTTTTTCTCTCTCTCTCTTGATCAACCGCTACTTGCTCCCAAAAAGAATTGAATGAATGAAACAGGTTGGGCAACACACACACATACACACAACAGGCTGTGCTGGATACATTATTCGGAACATGACAGATATACTTGGTTGGAATACACCTTGCACCGTCTGGTGTATTGTGAATGATTTTCGATTAGCATTGGAATTATTTGAATTTATTTGCTGTGTGAGTAATCTTATAACAGATTACGTGTGTATGGGAATATTTTTCGCCAGACGTTGGGAAGAAAAAATTTTTATTCGTTGACCAGAGAGATCGTTGACTTGCTTCCTGCTCACTTTATAACTTTCTTGGAGCGATAATTGTATCAACTCTTTGGTGATGATACAGTGTAGTGAAAACACCTGAGAATTGATTGGCATGTAAGTTGACTTGCTTGTGTGAACGTTCGTTTGTTAAAACTTTTTACAGTGTTTGTTTGTGAGAATTTTACCGACGAAAGAGGTAACACAATATACGATTCGCTACATAACTGAAGCATAGAGCCCCAGAGAATTTTCTAAACAATATTGAAAAATGTCTCAGGTTAGATGGAGGCTCCTTACACACAAGAGGCAAAGGAATGAATTCTGACAGAAGACTCACTATGTTAGGACAGTTTGGGGGTGAATTTAATTTGATGCAAGCTTGATTATATAGCATTTTTAAATAGAATGCATAGATGATTAATATCAATGTGTAAGCTCCAGTATTCCATGTTCATGTTCATGTTCTAACAAAGTGGTCCATGGGAAAGAACTACTACTGAGGAAATCATAGCTCGTTCAACTTTTCGGAAAAGTGTTCACTCTGGAAGAATCACCATTCTTCCCAAATCTATCTCAACTACATCTTCCAAGTGGGAATTTGTCAGCCTTTTCTTGACATCTACCACTGCGATTATGAATTTTTCTTCTTAATTTACTTGTATTTCTTCCTAATGAGAAGAGAAGGGGAGAAAATGAAAACAGATCAATTCTGGAAAGTTATTACCACTCGCTAATGTATCGAATACCAAGCCGGAGACAAAAATTGCCGAATTTTTCCTTTTCTTTAGATTAATTACAACTATTTCATATAACAGTGATTGGCATAGTAGGATGAGATAGGAGAATCAAACTCTCTGTTATCCATTGATTACAAGCAACTATCAATACCTTATCGCGTTTGAGAACTCGATGGGTTTCCTTACAAGAGAAAAAAGTATACAGATAAGAAGCTTTGAATGACATCAGAAGATCTAAAAAAAGTGAAATTAGCCATTAGCCTTATGTTCCAAAAATTTCAACCAACTCCTCGTTTTTTCCATTCCCTAATAGCCTCATCGAAGAGATATATTTTCACTCTTGATTTAAAAAGGGAAATCTCTTCCTTTTCTTCGGTCTTTGTATCGACCAGTTCTAGTTCGATCAGAGGTTTGAAATCAACATTTGGTCCACTTAAAGACCATATTGGTTTGCATCTCAGAAATTCGATTGTTTTGGCCATGGAAGATCGAATGACTTTTTTTCTACACCTTTATCATCTGAAGTTTCTTCTTCATCTTTTTCAACAGAAGGAAACAAATTTTCCCGCCTTCAAAACGTTATACCCTAGATCTTCGATAATGGAGTTCGAAAGAACTTTCACATCCGATGGACGAGCAGATCAAAATTTTTGTCATTGTTTTTTGTTAATAGAAGGGGATCCATGAGAGGCAAAATAAATCAGCTATCATGTGTTTGATACAACAAATCGATAATCAAATGAGCATCAATGACACATAACAGTAAGTGTTGTAAGCATTGTATTTATTTCCAAAAACACATCTTCGCTAATTTTGATGTTGTTACTTCATCACCTATCATGAATCTTCTCTTTTTCACTCCGCTCTGTAGTGTTGACAAAACGCGACCCTTCGAATGAATTTTAAAATGTTCAACCAAATTTGAATACGATCCACACGTATGGTAACATTGTCGACATAAGTAGGTCATGGAAGAGTATCCAAGATGCTGTAGTAATCGTGTTTTACCCTGATCCATTGGCTCTTTTGGTGGTTTAGCGAAAGGACAATCATCATGTATACTGCACAAATATTGACCACGTTTCTTCAATACTTTGGAATTCAAAATTTTTTTCATATCCTCCTTACTGATAGCTTTGCCCTTGTAATATATCTGATACTCAAAATCGGTAATTGATTGAGTATGTATATTTTCTGAACTCAATTCTAGCTCATATATGCCTCGATGGTCCATCACAACCGTTTTTGAGGAATTTCTCACATTTTCTCGATAAAAACCAAATTTTCGTTTATCTCCTTCACGTTGACGCCACAAACGAGACGTTCTCTCTATGTATTCATCCAATAGATGTTGTGCTACTGAAGATGAATCCAACATGACCGATGGTTGATGGCAATTTTCGATGATGCTCTCTCTAGTGGTGAATGATGGTAAATCTCGATCAGAATGGTAAGATGTTACATCATCAGATTGGAAAGATCTAATCTCGTCGAGGTGGATAGATTTATGCTGTTCAGGTTGAAGAGATTTTGTTTCTTCACTTATTTCATTCTCTAAATGATCAGTACATAGTGTATCAGTACATTGTGTATCATCGCCATTATCATCGTTATCATCATGATGACATTTTTCTCTTTCAATGATCGGTGGATCAGAGTGAGAAACTGTTTGTGTGTCTTCAATTTCACGTCTCAAGTTATTTAGATTCTGTATGTTATCTTCGATTATACCTTCGATTACTTTCTTGATCTTTTCACATTTTTGATCACCTCTAAGTATTTCCCGGATAGCTTCCTTTAGCTGCTCTTTCCTTTCGCACTTGAGCTATTCATAAGAGAGTAAAGTGAATGAGTTTGAGTGTGAGAATGGAGAAAAAATTCTGATAATACTTCCTTACCGTGAAGTTCATCTTCATCTGATACTTTCAAGATTTATATTTCATTATATTTCACCTCATAAAATTTTGATTGATCCAATTTAGGTACACGTATTTAGAATGCAGATATTAGATGTAATAATAGTAATAATTGGAGATAGTTTCCTTAGAGCTTACAAGATCTACTTGATAGAAATTAACTTAGTGAACTTTGTCAGTTTGATTGATTGCTACACCTGTCAACATGAGGTGCGATATGGGAGAGAACATCTCTTCAGTTGATACACTTCTTCTTCACATCCATATTGTTTGCTTATTATTATAATTTTGTTTCTTCATTTTTACATATTTTTCTCTCTAATTCAAGTTGAATCAAGTTGACTCCTGATTCATGTAATTTGATTTCTACTAGAACTTAGAAAAATGAATATCCATTTCATAATACTAAATGAGTTCATCAGTATTCTACAATATTCTTGGAGAGCACTGTCGAAGACCAGAGACATACTTGAATTTTTACACAAATAGTATTGATGGTTCACTTGAAATTTCAATCTATCGTTACTGATGAGAACCAGACTACTTTCACCTTTTATGCGTCCTACTCGGTTGCTTGTGAGCTTGAACGATGCTATGAAGAGAAAGGTGAAGTATATGGACAGGGTGAAAAAGCCAGTAATAACTATTGGATTGGTGGGAGATATTCCAATAAGTATAGTTTATCTCATAGCTTTTATCGGATAGGCGTTTACGTCGCTTTGGTTTGAAATTTCGAAACCTACAAATTATTAAACCTGGATTTGATGGTATTTACATTTGCGGCAAATGCTTGAGAGAATACTTCATCGCCCTATGTCGAATAATCAACATTTTGAGCTCCAACATTTCCAAGAGCGAAGTTTTTATCGGAAGAAAATTATTCCCGATGGAATCGAAGCTCGCTGATTATTTTCCTCGAAAGAAGTATCAAAAGTCCAACGCCATCATCCGTTTCACCCATTTTCAGGAGAATTCGTTAGCTTTTTCTGAATATCTTTCATTGTGTATGAAAATTTCTTTCTCAAATTTCTGAATATGATCGGAATGAAAAAGAATCGGTAATCTAGTCTCAACAATAGTCTCAACGATTACTTAACTAATCGTACATACCTTAAACCGGAGGCAAGCTTTTCTGAATATCCTCTACAATGGATGTGAAGCTGGTTGTTAATTTGTAAAGATCCAAAACCCATACCAGTCTAGAATTTATTTATTCATTCGGAATATGATCACTTCGACAAAAGCATGAATACATTGGAATATACATCATCGAATTGTAACGAAATTTTAAACGATCAAATTTCGTAACCATCAAATAATTCTGACACAGAGATTAAGCTCATTTATTGATTAATAGTTATCTTAGGAAGTTGTAGGTCGATACATTTTCATGATAGAGACTTGACTCTCATCAATTTAATTGAATCAAATATGAATACAAAGTTTGTGAATGAAAACATTCACTTCTGCTGGCAACAAATTTTTGCATCGCTGATTGCTGATTGGCCAGCGAGTATGTTGATGTTGGCAGGCGACATCTTCACGTTTTGGTTATTTCGTTTGCTAATACAAGTTCTAACTTGAAAAAGTTTCAATTTTTCAAAATACATGTAATATCGTGCTCTCTTTGGCTTTCGTTTTCATGTGAATACCTATTATTAATCCTTTCTCTCTTATCCTCTCTATCTTGAAATTATTCCTTCAGGGGCCTTGGCTTTAGAAGTACTCTTGTGATCTGCAAACTACTTTCGGTGTCGGCTTCGAGGAAAGCTTTCGTCGAACAATAATTTTTTTGATCTCTCTTCAGCTCATTCCTGATGGAAATGGGTGCGAAGAGATGAGGTTTGGATGTTTACCGATTCTCTCACACAATCACTATGAGAATCTTCGACTGTCACTCACCCATGGTTTCCGCTATCAGTTTTTATGATTGATTCACCAAAGCTAACTATAGCTATTTGTTATTTAAAACTATGAGTTATTCATCAAATTTGTGTACGAAAAAACGAAAAATTCTCCTAAATCCACGAGAATTCAGATATTCCCTCGTGAAAAAAAAAATTGTCTTCGGGCCCAATGTTTCTGAATTTTTTCACAAAACATTTGCTCGATAAAAAACCCCAAAATTTTGAATCTGGATTTTGGTTACAGGATTTGCACGATTTTTGCTCATTTTTCCTAAGTTTGTCGCACAGTATCCTTATCATGCGAGCCATTTAAAGGTTCTCTCAACCACGAAAGCCTCAGCCGGCTAATGCTGGTAAAGGTAACAATTAATTTTTGATGTTTACATTAACTAACACCGGAAACATATGATTTAATAGCCCTAGTGTCCTTGTCAGCCACCTAATAGATCTATCAAACGCTAGAATTGATGTTGGCATTTTAGCCGTCGCGGTTCTATTTGAACAATTCAAATTTTGACAAACAACAGAAAATTGATAACGAAAACATGGATATCTTGCTTAGTTTGTCCAGCTTGATCGGGCCTCTTTTTACTCAGCTTTGAATCGAGCCTAGAAAACTTGACGATTACATTTAATTTCAGAGATCAAGGTATGAATAACTTTTTTTTCATCCCTCATACCGTTCTTTATTGGCAATAAGGGTGTATTAAAAGAACACTGTGGAATCACTTCAATTAGTGTGGAAGGTAATATTGATTTGTTCATTGTTTATATCAACTTATCAATTCTGATAAAGTTGCGGTTTTTGAGTAAGAATTTTGAGCTGATCGCGAAAAAAATTATTGACCATCTCACACTTTTTCGCTCTTATTCTAAAATTTCGTCTCTCATGAGCTTGGTGGTTGATTAGGTTTCCCCTGAACTCTGTTTGCCTAGACCTTTTCTCTTAGTTCATCCAATGACATATGAAATTTTGAGACCACCCAGGATTACATTTCCTGCAATCAGTGTACTCCTGACTAACATCAGGGACATGTTCCCGTGGAAATAATGATGAGCAATTGATAATTTTTAGATGCATGCACTATCTCTCCGAAATAAGCGGGAAATCTCTAATTTTGAGGCAACAAGAGGAATAAGTGCGACAAATCAGTGCTAAAAATAGAAAGTTTCACTTCAGAATAAGCACATCTGAATTGTTCAATTCATAGGCACAAAGAGTAGAAAGGTCTTTCGAATTCATAAAATTCATGAAATTGGAACCTTTCTGTCAAACAAATTCTCATTTTCATCACATAGCAGAATGGATTCCATGAAAACAATTTCTTTTCCCAATTCTTCTCATGATGGGCAAAGAAATAAGCCAAAAATCTCTCCGACACTCAAAATTTGAAAATTGATTAAACAAATATCAAATATGCCGAAAAATTTCTCTCTCTAAAAATGAAACAAAGTTCTCCAACACTTTTTCGAAAGCACTTTCTCCAGCCACTGTTTCCATGACCATTGACATTGATCTAAATTGACTGATTATCATGATCAAAAAAATTTTCCTAACCACCTTTCACCCCCGAGCAAATGTGAACCAAGAAGAAGAAGAAGAAGCAAAATTAATCGAAAGTCCTTGAAAATATGCGATCTGAACTAATCTCAACTAATCTGTATGTGTGTGCATGATCTTGAATATTCAAGATCTTCATGTACATATAGTTGCGCAATTTCGAATAGCGCGCTCTTGTTGGGCCCATGAATGTATAGCAAAAAAAGAGAGAGAAAAAGAAAGAGAAAGAGAGAAGCTGCTTACAAGCAGAAGTTTTGCTCTCGATGATGCTTATTTCAATGAGCCTCTTTCTTCCGTATTTTATTTGAACAATTCTTGAAATTGTATACACACATTTACATTGAAGTGAAGATAGTATTGATAATCTTGATTACAAATTGTAAAGGTTTTTACATGTATAACCATCTTGCTAGATCATCATTTCGCTTTATTTGTGATCAAAAGGTAAGACATCTTTTCACCACGATGTTAGATAAGACCCAGAATACCAACGCCATCAGTTTGTGTTGATGGTGTGTATGTGAATATACACACACACAAACTATCTTTCTTTCTCTCTCTTCAATTCAAAATGTACATAATCTTTTGAGAGATAAAAACATCAGTATTACCTTCTATGCATAACACTTAACATTCATATTATCTACGGAATATTGATGTTTAATCATACTTACAATGATAAGTGAAAGGCTTATGTCATGATCCAATGACACGAATGTAAAAGTTCATCCATTCATCAATGGCTGATCAAAGTACCCTGTTGCTTCTGAGCCTTGATATCATACCTACATTCATTTATATGTATATATTTGGAAGAAATTACTTGAATTTGTTCTCATTCCATCAATTCTCATATGGTTGTGATTGCGTCACATTTTCAATCACTTATCAATATCAGTGAGATAAAAGTGTGCGTGCTATCCCAATGATATTGTTGCCGCAACCTTCTATCAAGCCTCTTCTTACTAGGTGTTTCTCTCAGCTCTTTCTCTCTCTCTCTCTTTCCCTCTCTCTCTCTCACTCTCTTCACTTCTCACTTTGATAATCTCAAACGAAACAAGAACTTTCTTATCTTAATATTAGATTTTCAAAGATTTGTTGTCTCACTGGTTAATTGTTGATCTATTTTTTATCATTCATCAGATTCAATCAGTAACAACGGTGGAGGTTCAAAAACGATACTATGAAGAGAAAGAATGTGGATTTTTGCGGAAAATTTCGTAGACCCGTGAGAAAGTCCAAACTGATCACGGATAATTTATATGGTAGTTCTTATGTCTACCTCAAATTTGTGATAATTTGGGCTTTGGTGTTAGCCGCTGATTTTGTGCTGGAATTTCGTTTTGAATATTTGTGGCCATTTTGGCTTCTTTTACGGAGTGTCTACGATTCATTCAAGTATCAAGGGCTTGCCTTCTCAGTGTTTTTCATTTTCATCGCACTGACATCGGATATGATTTGTTTCCTCTTCATACCCGTTCATTGGCTATTCTTCGCTGCCAGCACTTATGTCTGGGTCCAGTATGTGTGGCATACGGAGAAAGGAATCTGTCTTCCCACAATTTCGCTTTGGCTAATTTTTGTATATATTGAAGCTTCGATTCGCTTGAAAGAATTGAAAAATTCGCCTTTTCATCTGGACTTATGTCGTCCATTTGCGGCTCATTGGTATGTATCAATCAAATACGTCATCTTTCTTTTTTCTTCATCAGTTTTAGATTGATATATCTCATCCCTTTCTGCAACATGTCATGTGTTCATATTTTTCAAAATCTGTTCATTGAAAAGGCTCTCTCTTGGATATTGAATTCATTTTCTCTTGTTTTTCTAGTATTGGTTATCCTGTGGTTACTCTTGGATTTGGCTTTAAAAGTCATATCAGTTACAAAATGGGCCTCAGAAAACAAAAGGAGGTTGCCAAAGAGAACGAATTTTACTTTGAGCTTCTACAACAAGCTCTACCTCAAGAGTCAAGCTCCCCAATTCAAGCTAATGGTTCAGAATTGGCTTCAGTTACGGCTACTGCTGTTTTAACGAACGGTGTTTCTCACACCACCTTGAATCACAATTCTCATTCACACAATAGTAGCAACAAAAAGCCAATATCAAATAGTCGTGACCGAGTGGTAGGATCAACAAATCATACAAGCAACGCAAAATTGAGTAGCGAGTATGATGTGAAAAAATGTACTCATAATGGAATCGATAAACAAGAGTTACAGTATATGGAACATCTAGCATCAAAAAGATCTTCTAATTCAACCGAATCAGAAGCCGCCAACGATGACTCCAGTACTAAAGACTCATCCAAAAACTCGACTCCACTGTCTTCTAGTAAATCTCCATCATCAAACACTCAAACATCTTTTTCGATCTCAACTTCCAATAAATGGAATCATTCGTCAAATAGTACAGTATCCAGTTATCACACAAATACCAACTCTTTGCCATCCGGCAATGGACATGTGGGTAGTGCTTCTGGTAAGAAGACCAAGAATCTTTTGGCCAACAATGTCTCCTCTCACAAGGACGATCATGTTCTAAGGTATGATACATTTTCTTTTCATTTTCTCCTTAAATAGTGATCCTTACTTGAAATACTATTTTATCAAACAAATTCACTGGTATCTTTCAATTTTCAAATTCTCACTTTCTCCTTTCCGCCATATAGGCTGGAGGCTGATCTTAAAAAGCTGAAAATTGAGTTACAATCAAGTCGTCAGTTGGAATCTGAACTTAAATCACAAATAGGTTCTCTTCTCTCTGAAGAGAAAAATCTCAAGGCGAAAGTGCTTCAGTTGCAGCAAGACAAAGAAGATTTCGAAGTTAAGCTTCAAAATCTTCTGACTGCGAGGCAGCAGGACAAGCATCAAGTGTCTCAGCTCAAAGAGCGCCTACAAGAGGAGAAGAAATCGCGTGTTTCTTATGAAACGCAACTTGCGAGTGAGCGCAAGGCGAAAAAAGACGAAGCCAGAACAGCAGCTGTGAACATAAGAACTGAGTGCACAGAATCTTGTAAAAACAAATGTAAACAGTTAGAAAACGAGGTGAAGCAACTTAAAAAAGATTTAAAAACGAGAGAAGATCAAGTGAAAGCGATCGACAATGAAGCGCAGGTAGGTTGACACATCCCAATTTGCGCTACAGATGAAATCAACATTGTTAATTTTTCATTTCAGACTTTGCGACACTATAAAAACTCACAAGAAGATACTGAAATACTCATGTCTGCTCTGTCTGCTATGCAAGACAAGACAGCACATCTCGAGAGTAGTCTTAGTGCTGAGACGAGGTTGAAGCTAGATTTATTCTCTGCTCTTGGTGATGCCAAACGACATCTCGAGATCAGTCAAGGTAAATATCAAAATTATTCCTTCAATCAATAGTTCAGAAGAGTCAATTGATCGGCTTAATTAATAGATTGATCAACCTAGAAATTGTCGTTGAGCTTTCTGAGCTGAGGTTTCGAATGCTCAGCTTCAGTGCATTAGTAAAATCATTCACCGAACCTAATGAATACTTATGCTTTCTCCAAAACGAAAAACCTCTTTTTTCTTTCAGCACATATCAATCAAAAGGATCGGCAGATTGAAGAACTCACTGCAGCAGTGAATCAGCTTAAGACGCGGCTTGCTGATGTGATGGCGATTATGCCTAGCACCACGTTTTCAAGTCTAGAAAACAATCATGTTTCTTCACTGATGTTTAACTCCAAGTTCATACCGAATCCAAATGACTCCAGAGGATCTCCAGTCAACTCACCACTCGACCCCAATGCCGCTATTTACACTCCCAAAAGTTCTGATCTCTGAATGATGTCTGAAGATGTTGTGACCACTCTTATGTGCTTTTCCTGATTAATTTCATACTTCACCCGCTCTAATTAATTAAAACTGCTGAACTTGCTTTGAAATTTCTCTCTCACACAATTTCCATTTAGTTTGACTGACGGTCAGTTGCTATCAAACAAGAGGCGTGCAGATCACGTTTCTCGGACACGCTTTCTCCAGGTAAAACTCTCTCTCGAAACAATGTAAGATGATAGTTTACTATCTGATTTCCCTCATTTGCGAAAGTGAGGAAGACTCTCGATAATGGTGATGATTTAAATTATTTTATTTGAGTAATGCATTAGGGGAGAGAGATCGCATCATGTGAAAGTAAGAATTCGGGGAAGAGAATTAGGAAGAAGCCTTGTCTGACTCGGTTTTCTTTTTCATAGCTGCTTTGGCCATATTGTAATCTCCAGAATCGAAATATTTGGCCTAATTTGAGGAACAACATAGTAGAAAGAATGAGCAAATTATCACTTTTACACTAACCATAATCAAGTTAACTTACTCCTTTCTGAAGCCGTCTCTGTAAGAACAGAGGACCAGGTCTTTGAACGGATGGATATTTCGCTTTCAATTTGGCTTCTTCCTCTTTCTCAATACGAACTGAATTGTCCTGAATGGTGATGGAAGATAATGTCTAGAAAATGAAAAATTCAATGTTTTCTTTGTTCTTTTCCACAATTTAACCAAAATCAAATCACAATAACAATCATTCACACTTACCTCAACCGTTTGTTGTTGTTGTTGATGTTTAGCTGCGTCAGATGAACTCATCGTGGAATGAGGTTCAAGATAGGAATAAAACGATCTGCCAGCTTGATCAATCGGATACAGTGGTTCCAAAATTTGTTGAACCAATTCACAACTCACAATCAATTGACCATTAACAATCAAATTCAAATATGATAACAATTGATTGTCTTAATCACTTCATCTTAAGCTGATCTCAGGAAAAGAAAGAAAGAAGCATAAAATTTAAACAGTATGTAGATGTCGCTTGTATGGAAAGTTGCGTCATAATTAGCTGTCCTAGAACAAAACGTGTGTTGAAAATTATCAATCAATCAATTAACTTTGATTATCTGAACATCACTTGAATTAAGAGTAAAAATTTTTGACTCACAACAGTCATTATCTGAGCCTATGGATGAGAGATCCAATGAATCATCTAGAAATTGGTGCAGTTCAAGTTTTTTTGGGAAGAATTGAAGAAAAATACAGTTCTCAAAGTTTGAATCCAAATGATCTTCGAAACTAGCCGAAAATTTCAAAGTTCAATTCGATGGTCCGATTCTATTCTAGAAACACGATAATTTTTATATAATTACCCTAGTTTCATAAGCTAGCACATCTCGTGCATATCGAAAACTAAGCCAATGTCGTAGCCAAAGATCGATTGCGATATTCGAAAGCTCTAATCAGAGGCATGAACAATGGATCTCTAGATATCTCCAGTTCTGGAGGAAATACTGAAATACTGAAATATGTTGAAGTGAAACTCATTCACATTATGGTATGATTGAGTTCTCATAGTTTTAAAATTTCGATCAATTTGATTTGAGAAGCTAGATACAAGACAAGTAATACTCTTTATGTAAGTACATTTACTAAGTTATGCATGTAATTTATGTGGAGTATATTAGTTGAGAAATTAACCCATAGAGTAATTGATCATTGTTAAACTGAACAAAATCAAGTTTCATCTTTAAAGAACTTCTTTGCCCCATTGCTTATGCCTCTATTGTTTGTTCGAACTTGATTTGTCAAAGTGATCTGTTATATAATACATTTTAAGGTAAATTACCATGTAAAGGGTAGGATAAATTTTTCTGAAAAATATCAATTTCCATTAAAAGAGTCATCACTTCTTGTACATCTTCTATGTTTTTCCGGAAAATTCTGAATGATGATTGAATTCAATCCCATCATCAGCGTGCGTCGTGTTGCTTTTCAGGGGCATCGATCATTTAGATCTTGATTTACGAAAACAAGAATTATGATTTTCAGAGAAGCATGATCTGCAGATTATAAAAAATTTTACCCCTCTATCAACAAATTAGAGAGAGAGAGAGAGAGAGAGGAACTATGTTGTAACTGATTCAGTATTGATCTGAGTTATTACGTTCATCCTGGATTGAAACATCATTTTAATGAGATTCAAGATGAGTAAAATGAGTTGTTCATCAATTTCACTGAAGGTTTTCGAAGGTTGACGGAGAGCATCTCGAGGGATATCCCAGCCCACAAATTTTCAGTGATTTTGCTTTCTCATGCCTAATAACAAAAGGCTGTCATGACTCAAGAAAAGTGAAAACTTTCGAAAATTAAGGTAGTGTGCTCAAAAACGATAGAAAAGAGATAAATAAAAAAAGCTGCTCCATGTCAAGCAGTTTGCGTGGAGATTTCGAGCTTTGATGTTCTATCAGGTATATATCGGTGGTCAAACTATCTAAGATTGGTCTGACTCGATTTTTTTCACTTACTTTTTTCATTATGAGCTGTAGTGATTACGTTAAGAAGAATTTATGGAAACTCATCACGACAACCCTCATTTTTTTGAATTTCATTGTATATTCTATAAGATCAAGTAAGTTGAGTCAGCTCAAATGAGAATTTTTAAAACGGAGCAATTTCAAAGTGAATATTATTCTCGTAGCGTCAACTGGCATTGCACTCCTTGATCTCCAGATTCAAGTTCAAGAGACGTTTACCGTTACATCACGTCTAGTGACAGCATATTCAGTCGGCTATCTGATTGGAGGATGCTCGAGTAAGTATTAATGATTAGTATTACTTTATGATGAAAATTTTTTCAAGCAATTTCAAAAAATTCTTCTTTCAGTTGGCTTCATAGAAGGAGTATGTCACAATTTTCTATTACTAGCCATCACGAGCATTCTTGGTGGAATCAGTTTAGGATTTGTTCCACAATTCACCCAGATATTGGTAATCTTTCCTCTCATCGGAATCAGTGGTTTCATGAATGCTATCTCAGAGACCTGTAAGTGGAAAATTTTTTGACTATCATTTCTCTCATAAAAATTTTATCATGAACTTTTTTTACATATTCTAGTGTCCAATGTTGCCCTGGTTGATATATGGGGAACAGAGGTTGGTAATTACATGCAACTTTTGTATCTCTTCTATGGAATCGGGGGCCTAATAACTCCAAATCCTTATTAGACCTTTCCAATTGCCGATTCCTGAGGAAGCTGCTGATGATCCTGATGCCTACCTATCATTCTACAAACCCGAAGAAGTTCAAATTCAGTATCCATATTTTTGGATAACTGGTGCCTCTATTGTTACTGGGACACTTTTTATAATTTGCTACCTAATACATCAACGCAGCAGAGGGTCTAATAAAAATAAGGAGACCAATGAAAAAGAGGGTCAAATTTCAGAGGAAAAAATATCAGATGAAAACGAAAGCCCATCGAAAATTAAAATAAGCATAGCTGTTGGATGGGTTACTGCTCTCTGTCACATTGGTAGTTCCATGCACCTGATTTTGAGTAAGTCTAATATGGTCAAGATTGTTCTTAGGAATTGAATCTAGATTCAATGAAGATTGACCAATTTTTTCAATTCATTTTTCATTAAGGTTGCTTCGCTCAAGCCTATGGTGTTAAATCTGTATTCAGAATGGAGAAGAAAAAGGCAGCTCTCATCTCTGGGCTATATTGGCTAGTATATTGCGTTGGGAAAATTGTTTTCGTTTGTTTAACAACTCTTATTGGAGAGAAATCATTGATTTACAGTGTATCTTCACTGTATTTCATTGGAATAATACTCTCATTTACATTGGCTAATTCGATTGAGATTTGCTTGTGGGCCATACCCATATTTTATGCCCTGGGCTTCGGACCTCTATTTAATTGTGCTATTGCTGATCTCGAAAAATACTTTCATCTTACCGGTAGACACACTTCTATCATCTTCATCGGTGTCTGTATTGGAGAGTCAATCCATGTCCCGATCGTTGGAACTTTCCTCGATAATTGGCCAGATATATACTTATATTATACTGGGTCTCTTTCATTACTCTTTTTAGCTGGATTTTTGGTGATGCCTCTAATCTGTAGAGTACTTTTCAAGAAACCTGAAAATTCTAAAATCGAAGTTTTGGAAGTTGATCGAAAAATATCAAGATTTGGTTCTCTTATTGTTCCTGTTCCGGAGCGAAGAGAGTCTATCATGTCTCTGGCAGTCTCAAGTTCTGACAATGAAAGGAAAAAGTCAAATGCTTGAATGAGAGAGCTTGGAACTCATTTTCATCGAGTGATAATAAAAATTTCTCCTTGTATTCTCGAGTTTTCAACTTAGTCATGCTTGTGGTCAATTTCAGCATGATAAATCTATCGGTGTGAGGCATTCGATTTGTCCTCGAAAATATAAAAATTAGGTATCGTAATTCGATTTTGTTTGACAAAAACTGGGAATGACAAGCTTGAAAACATTAGGATAGAGGTTTCCAAGGAAAGCCCATTTTTCGATTTGGATTTGGACTGATTCAGTCTTTAAGATGCGATGAAGAGAGCCAAGAATGGCAAAGGTGACATGGCTTTGAAGAAAATATCTCTCCCATCTGCTCACGATCGCATAACAACTGACCAGGAGGCTAAGATGAAATGGAATTCTCATGTGATAAGTTTGCCTTTGAAAAAATTCATGTTATAATTCAACATACTGGAGTGAATTGCTTAGTTGAACACTGAGAGAAGATTCTGGAGTATCTTGTGGGGTTCGATTCATGATTCTCAAGAAGAAAAATTCCCTTCATGCTGTTCGCTCATAAAGCCATATGACCCATAGTTCGTGAGATATTAGCGTTACAGAGAAGCTCCTCTGATCAGAATCCACAACAACCTACTAGAAATGATGATAGAAATTCTCGAGTTAGCAAGTTCTCGAGTTTGATCGAAAGGACTCGCAAGATTTTAGGCTGTGGACTTACATGAGATATCGTATAGACATCCAGGTGAAAAAAGTAGACTTTCGGAGATAAGGTCAAATTTTAGCTCTTGTTATGTACAAGCTTAATTGATAACGTTCGATTTTTAGGCCAAAATTTTCCTTGTACTCTCAAAGAGTCTCTGGTATAACTGACTAGTTGTTCTCCATTGATAAATGGAAAATAAATTGGAAAATCACGCCGTTGAGATTCGAGTCTGGGTAAAGATTGGAAAATTTGATAAATTAAAAAAGAAATCAGCCTTGAATGCTTGAATGATTTTGTCTAGTCCGACTGGTAGCAAAATTAAGAGAGAAAACTTTGAATAACTCAAGATCATCTTAAGTTTTACCTGTTTATTCCTATTTGGTGTAGCTGCTTTGGTACATTGACGAGATGAAGGATCATACCATGGTAGAGAGAAGGGCCTGTAAAACAATCTTTTTGAGCCAAAATGGTTTGCAATGAATGTTGAAAATAACTTACGCTGCTGGTAATGCAGGAATTGGTAAACCAAATGCCATCACAGGGAGTTTTCCTGAGACCTCGATGAATTTGACTGCAATCAAATAGACAAGATACGATCAGAATATATTGGAAAATTGAAGGAAATATTCACCTTCTTTGGGATCAGGAAAGAAACTGATGAGATCATGATTGCCCTCTTTTTTACAGAAAGGAGGCTTATCGTAATACGCGTTTTGATATCTTCCTGTTCTGAGCTTTTCATTTTGCCGCTGCTCACGTAACCTTTGTATATCCCATCTGCCAGAAAAACACATAAATTCAGAAATTTTAAAGAGAAAAGAAACCCCCATAGTTACCTTTTTCTTCTGCGCTCGTCTATCTCAAATTTAGAATGTCTTTTAAGAAAAATTTCATCTTCAAGGTTCTGAAAAAGGTACAAATAATTTGGTGTCAATTTTGGGAATAAAAAAGTCAAAAATTCTTTATTTACAGACCTCTATGTCTGAGGATGAATCAGAGCTTGCAACAGGATTTATTCGCCAAGATGGAACTTCGATGTTAGGTTTATCTGGATTATCACATGTCAAGATGTTAGCCTCAATAGCGTTTCTCAATTCCCATCGACAATTGTAAAGCTCATAAGGTTCTTCTGTTTCCAATACATTCAGACTGGAAGAAATGGTTTTGGGTGGAGAACTCGGAACCGTGATCTCAACAGTTGGGGGAGGTTGAATGGTTTTAGGGCGCTTGGTTTTTTTCGAGGATGAGGTGTTCCTCTTTTTGGCCTTTTGATTGTTAGATTCGGTTTCGGGCTCCACACTTTCAAGACGAACAGTAGTCGCTCTATTTTTCAGAGCGTTATCAGAAAATATTTTACTACATGAAGGTGAGGTAGAGAAATTCGATTCTATATTTTCATCATCCTCTAAACTACTTCTCAATGTTTCAGTTGCAATACTTTTTTCTGTGTCAGAGTCAATATCCATTCCTAGACTTGCTCCACCTTGGTCGAAGATCATTTGAGGAGGCTTAATAGTTGAATTGATAAATTTACAATTGAGATCCGAGATTGTTGATGTAGAAATTTGTTCAATTTTCATCGGAGAATGAGGAAGTTCAGGTATATCAATTATAATATCTCCATGATCAATTGATGGGCTAAATATTGTGACCTCTTGATTTATACGCTGATCGGATGACAATTCGATCAATTTTTTGGTTAAACAATTAATTTTACTCTCTAATTTTTCAACTTTGGAACACAATTCTTCACGATCTTGTCGCAGACCATGTAGTTGTCGATCTTTCTTTAATAGCTGCTCTTGTTGATGTTGGATCAGATCTAATTGCATTAGGATCATCTCCTTAAGTCTAAATTAATATAAGGCGAAGAATAAATGATTTGAATGAATAAATGGACAAATAAACAGCAATATGCATGTATGTATCAAATTAATGGGCCAACTTTGACACTCTCTACTCACTCTTGTATTTGTGTTTTGTCTTGTGAGATGTCATCTTTGGATGAAAACAGCCACGGATTGGAGCTTTCCGAAGATGAACAATTATTGAATGACGACCCGATTCCAGAGCTCACATTATTACCAACTTTACAAAATTGTGAAGGTAATTTGGTACATGATATATGATCATGGTAGGCAGCTGCTAGATTAACTTCATGAGTTGTCATCGAGTCAGAACCATAAGTTGACATTTCGGTATGTCAACAAAACACATCCGGATGGCAGCAATACCATTCATTGATCAGTATCCATCATGCACAATATTGTCACAATTTTAATCAGTGAGAGTTTAAACACTGAGACTTTAACCAGTGAGACAACAAATCTTTGAAAATCTGATATTAAGATGAGAAAGTTCTTGTTTCTTTTGAGATTATCAAAGTGAGAAGTGAAGAGAGAGAGAAAGAGAAAGAGAGAAACACCTAGTAAGAAGAGGCTTGAGAGAAGGTTGCGGCAACAATATCATTGGGTTAGCACGCACACTTTCATCTCACTGATATTGATAAGTGATCTAGGAAGATGGTTATACATGTAAAAATCTTTACAATTTGTAATCAAGATTGTCAATACTGTCTTCACTTCAATGTAAATGTGTGTATACAATTCCAATTGTTCAAATGAAATACGAAAGAAAGAGGCTAATTGAGATGATCAGTGAGAGCGAAACTTCTCTTTCTTTTTCTCTCTCTTTTTTCCTGAGCTTAAAAAGAGCGCGCTATTCGAAATTGCGCAACCATATGTACATGAAGATCTTGAATATTCAAGATCATGCACACACATACAGATTAGTTGAGATTAGTTCAGATTGCATATTTTCAAGGACTTTCGATTAATTTTGCTTCTTCTTCTTGATTCACATTTGCTCGGGGGTGAAAGGTGGTAAGGAAAATTTTTTTTGATCGTGATAGTCAGTCAATTTAGATCAATGTCAATGGTTATGGAAACGTGGCTGGAGAAAGTGCTTTAGAAGAAGTGTTGGACAACTTTGTTTCATTTTCAGAGAGAGAAATTTTTCGGCATATATTTGATATTTGTTTGATTAGTTTTTAAATGTTTCGGAGAGATTTTTTGGCTCATTTCTTTGCCCTTCATGAAAAGAATTCGGTAAGAAATTGTTTTTATGGAATCCATTCTGCTATGTGATGAAAATGTGAATTTGTTTGACAAAAAGGTTCCAATTTTATGAATTTTATGAATTCGAAAGACCTGTCTACTTTTTGTGCCTATGAATTGAACAATTCGGATATGCTTCATTCTGAAATGAAACTTTCTATTTCTAGCACTGATTTGTCGCACTTATTCCTCTTGTTGCCTCAAAATTAGAGATTTCCCGCTTATTTCGGAGAGATAGTGCTTGCATCTAAAAATTATCAATTGCTCATCATTATTTCCACGGGAAAATGTCCCTGATGTTAGTCAGGAGTACATTGGTTGCAGGAAATGTAATTCTGGGTGGTCTCGAAATTTCATATGTCATCGGATGAACTAAGAAAAAAGGCCTAGACAAACAGAGTTCAGGGGAAACCTAATCAACTACCAAGCTCATGAGAGACAAAATTCTAGAATACAATGTAAGAGCGAAAAAGTGTTAGATATTCAATAATTTTTTTCTCGATCAGCTCAAAATTCTTACCTAAAAGCCGAAAGTTTATCAAAATTGATAAGCTGACATAAACAATGAACAAATCAATATTACCTTCCACACTAATTGAATTGATTCCACAGTGTTCTTTTAATACATGTACATGCCTATTGCCAGGATAGAACGATATAAGGGATGAAAAAAAAGGTCTCCATACTTGGATCTCTCAAGTTAAGTGTAATTGTCAAGTTTTTTAGACTCGATTCTCATGGCTGCAACAAAAGAGGCCCGATCAAGCTGGACAAACTAAGCAAGATATCGAGGCAATTCATGTTTTCGTTATCAATCGTCTGTTGTTTGTCAAACATTGTGTGATGTTAAGATAATGATTATTAACTTTGATATCAATCCTCAAGGTCGTGAGTATCACATAGATTAGTGGAGAGACCTGGGATAAGACCATTTCTCATAGGAGTTGTCAGCAGGATGATCACCTTCGATAGATAGATCGTTTGGTCCTCATCAGATTCCATGATTGCATGTAAACTTATTCAAATCATGAGGATTATCTCCATGATGCATCATCAACGGATAAAATGATTCGTTTCCATCTAATGTACGAGGAACTGAAAATTGTGAGTTCAATGAATTCATGATAGAATATGTACGATAATCCACTTTTCAAATCAAAATTCTCGCCCTCTAATCTAGCTATCCGTATTCTCATTCTTCTGGACCTGAAACTTTGAAAACTTCTTAGAATTCATTTCCTAAATCTTTAGACTTCAGAGAGGAAGAAACCCGTTAACAGAACGGGAGCTCATCGATGAATATTATTGAATCAATTCATTTCATCCGCATCCGATATTTTGGAAAAAACTTAACACCAATTGACAAAGCCATCTACTCTACCTTGTTCAATGCTTCTGGTTTACTATCTCAGCTTGTTGATCAATTGAAACTAAGCTGTGGAGATATAGCTTCCAGATATCATTCTGAAGCACAACAGTTGAAACAAATTCTGCAAAATAGTGAAACCATAAAAGATATTTTTTATGCATCTCTGGCAGGTAAGGTTGAAGTCTCAATGGTCAAGATTGATTCGATCTTGATCCTGTTCCAAAACCTTGACCAGGAAACAATTCTTCGCAGTTATGAGAGAGACAATTGTTATGTCCAATAAATTTACCATTCTCATGCAAATGCCAACTTCATCTGTTGAGAATAACTCGGTCAATTTTATTGCTATTCTTAAAATCAATACCTTGAGTTTTGCATAAAAAACAACGTCTTATGATCTACTTCCATACTCTCTTCATAATGGAAGAAGGAAGAACATACTACTTGGTGCTTGGTTGTCCAATGTTTCGCGGTCTGATGCTGGGGAGTTTGATAATGATGTAATGACTGCTATTTAGCAACAAAATAGCGAGCATTTTCTTGAGGCTTCATTTACCTGTTCTGATGCAAATGGACTGGAAAAACAAAGAATGATCGTAAAAATGAAACGATACTGTGCATCTTTTATTCGACTCAACAGGAGTTTCTGATTGTGTTGAAATGTGGTTGTAAATCGATGAAAAGGGTTTAAAATTTACTCATTCGTTCATGGGGTCACGCATGCAACCTTCATTCTAATTACAGTATGAATCTGACGCAACAAAAGAAGGAAATGATTCAGATAAGAGATAGTATAGAGACAAAAATTTCTCCATCAATGATAAGGTATGATTATTACGATAAAGATGTCCAGATCGAACAGCGAGATCAGATGATTTCATACGACTGGGTCACAACACTGGTTATGACAGAAATAATTCTCTCAGGGTGTCATTCGACTAACCACCAAGGCGTATACAAATAGAAACAATTTTCACTGTAGCTGCTAATCATTCTATAATTCGTTCGAATCATGTTGACAAACCTCTAGAGGAAAGAAGCTGAGACAAAAACCTAGAATCTAGGATGAACTCAATAAAAAGAGACAGAGTGCAATAGAAAAGACGGGGAAAAAGAGGACAAGACTATCTACGAAGGAGTATCCCGTTGGTGTGATGTGAATGATTCATATTCGGAGGAGTGAATTCGAATTCCGTGATAATGGGAAAGTGATCGGAGGGAACATATGGATGCGGACAACCGACGACCTTATTATCTTTGAACCATTGCGTGTCGAGAGGTCCCAATAATCCAAGAACTGACATGTGCTGTTTACTGTAGAAAATGTAATCGATGGTACCCTTAAAGTCAAATCTAATGGAAGGAAAAATTAGAGCAAATTGTTAGCATATGAGCGATCATTCGAACAGTAATTGATAGTATTTTGACTCGAGTTTGCGGGAAAATTGGAGCATAATATGATGCAAATTCATGAGAAGGAAAATGATCGGAGATGGAATGAAAAATTGAATGAGAAATTCATATTCCAATTAATTTGACGTGCAGACCTCGAAAATGGTATCGGCTTAGGCTTCAAGTATTTTCAAGCTCAATTAGTTCATCTCATAACACAATGCGTCAGACAATTTGGGAAAATTGAGGAATGTGAGAAGTTCAAGTTTGAATCATTGGTCAAAAATTCCAAAAACCTCATTGGGAAGGAGAAAAGGCTTCGCAACTTTCGAAAAAATCTGAGAGAGATGTAAACTTACGTGTAATTTGTGTAAGGCATTACATCATCAGAATACGCACTACTGATCTTGAATGGATGAGCATATTCTGTCTTATTCTCTGAAGTGCTACAACTTCCGAATTTTTTTAGGCAATCCTTATAACCGAGTTCCTTGAAGTCGGCATGACTCGCGGAAATCCGACCAGTACTAAGATATTCTATAACGCCGGAATTAGGAAGCGAGTTGAGGTCAGCACATAGTATGAGAGGTATACTATTGGCGTCCGGTTTGGAAGCACCAGGTCGGAAACTGTGAGTCGATTCTTCAGCAATTTGCCGCAACTCGTGCATTAACATCATTGTCTGAATAAGTTTCACATCACAGTATTCAGGATCCCAGTGGAGGTGAGCAGTGCATACAAGAATTGGTTGGTGAGCTTGAGATGGGTCTGCTAAAATTCCTGGTTCAAAAGCGCCCTCCTTGGTTTGCAATAGAGCGGCTAGACCGATATCGTCTTTTGTCATTACTCGATTAAGCATATCATCAGATCCTTCGGCGTTAGCCATAGCGAGTTGGTTGAACTCAACTAACTGTTCCTTGATCAAGCAGAATCTTTGGTTAAGAGTTGATATCGATGATGAGATAGAGAAGAAGAAGAAGGAGAAAAAACTCTGTTCAGTGTTCCGTTTCGGAGTTAATGGATCAATCAGAACGGGGTCCTTTCGGCTACTCACTTGTTGGTCTTGAAGAAAATGGCACAGCCATTTACGTGCTTTCGATCATTTTCTGACATCGTTTTGGCTCGAGATTTGGGAGAAAAAATACCATCATAGCCATCTTTTTTCAATTCAGGCAGAAAGTACTGATGGAAATGTTCAGTCTCCAATTCCTGAATGGATATTATATCAGCAGTGTAGGATCTAATTTCATTAAGAATGTTCTCTCGCCGGTATTCCCATCTGAGAGCCCACATTGGACAATATCCATAAACTTGTCGAGTGGCTAATTTATCACTCAGAATGTTATAAGTCATCACGGTGAATATAGATGTGGGTCTACTTCGATTAGGCTGGCCCAGGGAAATCCATGGGCGTGCGGGAGGCCTTGTTGGGGTAACTGAACAGTAGAAAAGATGAGGAAGGAAAAAAGAAGAAAGAATGAAGTAAGAAGAATGAGAAGAAGGAAAAGAAGAAGATGAAGAAGGGTCCACTCTTTGGTGGTGTGAATGATGTTGTATTGAAAGGTGGTAGAACGAAAGAACAGATCTGATTGGTTGATACAAGCTTGATGATTCAGGTCCTGACAACTAGGTACTACTTGTGAAGCTGAATGGTGCATCATGAACAAGATCTACTGTGAAGAATGATATAAATATTTGCCCTTCTGAGGTCAGGGATTGACTTTGACCCGGACTCTAAATCAATACTCTAGCAGAATGAATAAGACGAGATGGTACGGAAGGAATAAGATGAGTATTACCAGATCAGAAGAGATGAGAAACCGGAGTATGGTGAATGGTGAATAGGACATAACATAGCAGATCGTTAATCAATCAGGCACTTACCTGCTAGGTTCTCCAATAGATAATCAAGCAACTTTTGGGTTCCACTTGGTTCTTTGTACATTATAAGAATTTCTTGGGTCAAAGGATTGTTTTCTAAACCTGTATTGGCAACAAAGAGGATGAAGAAGGAGAGAGAGAGAGAAAAAAAGATAGAGATTGATAGATAGAAGCAGGAAAAGTTAACAAAAAAAACAGTAGGACAAAAAAAAGATGATAGAAGTAGATCAAGTGCAAAGAAAAAGTATCGAATGTTGAGAAAATTGAGGAATGTGAACTATTTCTCAAAAGAGAAATGATCAATAAGATCAACATTCACATGCACATTCAATAGGAAAAAAATTTCACTCACCAAGATGTCTAACTTTGAAAAGCTTTCCAAGCTCATAGGGCAAAACTCGTAGAAAATTGTTGTTCAATAGAAGTTCACGTAGACGAACCAGATCACCTAATTCGGATGGCAAAGTACGTAATTTATTTGATGATAAATCCAGATGGGTCAGATTAACCAAACGTGATATATCTGAAGGTATGCGACTGAGGCTATTGTTGTCCAGATATAATGCGGTCAAGTGTGTCATGTTCCACAGTGCTGGACTAATATTTTTGATACTGCCTGTGATGATGATGATGATGATAAAATTTTGATGTGTATCGGAAAAAAAAGAAGACCATCAGAAGGGCGAACGTGAATTAAGGTGTAATGAAGGAATAGAAACAAAAGCAATCAAAGAAAAAAGATGACCTGCAAAAGTTGCTCCCTTTTTTATCGAAAAAATCATTCGACTAGAATAGTATCAGTGATGCTCTAAAAACATATCCAAAACATCATCAAACATCAAACATTTGACATACCTGTTATCTCCAACTCAAGCCAATAAGATTTTTTGCCGGCAGCTGAATCTTCCGATGACATTATTGTATGGACTCTCCTTGGATTTGGTGGCTCATATTTGTCCTTATCACGATCTGTCCGATGGCTTGATTTGGACATGGACTTATCACCAAAAATCGAAGACACTAGGGTTGACTAGGTGAGAAGACAAGAAAGAAGCAAAGCACATAATCAAAATTTTGTATTAATCACACACAACTGTTAACATTGAAACTAATCTTCAAAGCCTAATAGTGGCACATCTTCTCTTCCTTTTTTTCACCTCCATACAACGAAGAAAGATTATGAATGATCATCTTCATCACATACAAACACTCACACACAACTCACCTTCATTGATCAAACCTTATCGAAAAAAAAACTACAACTACACTACTTGGTGGTGGATGCTTTTAAAATGGGAACACAAATCAGACTTGAACTTAAATTTAAACACTAATAATAAGTTATACATGAACATTTAATATTGTTCCCTTCAACCCCCAAAAGCATCATCAAAACACACTATCCATATTATTTGATTCGTTTCATTCGACAGCTTCAAATCAAATGAGCAAAATTTTAAGACTCAGTACAAACTTACAGCTGACAAGCGTATTATTCAGTGTATGTAATAAAAGTGAGAGAGAGAGAAAGAGAGAGAGATGATGAACGGAGATCAGATGACACAAGTTACTCTCTTTTTCTCTCTCTTTTCTCTCTCTCTCTTACTTACTTACCTGTCCGCATATGAGCGCTGTGATCGTCTTAATTGGTGAGAGAGAGAACAATTTTTTGGCCAATTAAATGATTATTCAACGATCATGACCTCGAAACGTAGGTTTCGAAGGTTTGAGGGCTGACGATACTGGGAAAATGGTTGATGGTTGTTTTGATTTTTTGTCCACAGACAGGTAGGTTCGGTGGGTTTATGAGATTCGGATTTCGTTAGAATGGAAGTTTCAGTTGTTCGGTGGTTAGGGAACGTTATTTGTTTTAAGTGATGATATTATTTTTTACGGAGATATTTTGCTTGAAATGCTTGCTTAGAAATTCAATCTATGCTGCCATTCATTCATAGTGAGTTTCAGATGAAGTATTGGCTAGGGTTCTTTATTAACCATCATCAGAGGATGATACTAGAGCAATTTCGATATTTTTGAATCTTATTCCGAGTTGATGAAGATTAGATTGAGAGAGTTATTAGAAAAGATTGTAATCTGGGAAGAGAATTCATGTAAACAGTTGAAAATTTCTTCGGCTCAAATGATCATTCCTAATCCCTTACTTGCAGTCAGATTCCACTTCATATTCGAATCGTAGAGAAAGGTGTTTGATAAATTCGCCAAGTTTTTGATGTTGTGAGAGAAAGTTTGAAAATTCTTGTTTACAGCTTCTAGTTGAGAAATTTTTAGTTGCAATCGATATCAAAAGTTTGTATTTCTCAATGGCAATACATGAAAACTAATTGCTCCACAAACTTTGCAAAGATGGCTGAGTTTGAAGAATGATTGTGCAATTGTGCTAAAGAGAGTAAATTGAGTTTCGCTGAATTAAGAGCGAGAAAAAGTTTCCAATTTGGTCATTTGACTGCTCAAGCTTCGAGGAGATATCGGGATTAGCCAGAATTTTGACACAATATCGTTCTTTTTTCCGGAAAAATTTTTTCAATGCTGAATAGTTTTTCTCATAGTGATAATTTGAATGTTCCGTTCTGTTGGTCGAATTTGGTTCCAATAGACATTTTTCTTCTATTCAAGTTCGATTTCTTATGATCAAGTTGTAATTGCAAAATTCAGTCCGAAAGCTTTGCAGCATAATTGACTACTGTCAGCTATACTCAGTAAAGTTTGATATCTGGATCAAGCTTGAATGGAGGTTAGTGTTTATGAGCGTCAATAGGAAGATAATCACTCGAGACATCGCTTACTGTTGAGTCAGTCACAATTTTATTGGTTGACTTAAATAGATGGCTAAAAAACACTGACCGAGAGGAAGAGAAGGATAGATAAGGATCTTAAAACTGTACATCAATGAATGGCACTCGTACAAGTGTAGATTCGGATTTGAAGGCACTAGAAAGATAATAGTCTATTTAAATTAATTTGGAACAGATAACACAAGGCTTGAAGTTTTTCGATGTATACAGGCGGTTCCATCTTGATCATCACAAACAATGGGCCCTCCACTTTAACGCACAAAAAATGACAATCATTTTGATAGCTGAGAAATTTCTGTGAAGCCTCCAAAAGACCTATTGTATGATATCTTCACTTGATTCCAAAAACTGTGCGTATCTGTCACGAGTGCATTCCCCTTTCTGATTGAAAACGAACTTATAGTAGCTGCCATCACTGGAAATTGCTGTTTTGAAAGAATAGGCTGATTAGCAAAGCTTAATAAAGATAAAGGAGTCACACACTTTTGAAGATAGATATGAACTTACCTATCACAGAATTGGGATCAGCACCGAAGGCACAAATACTCTTTGATCCAACGGGAACAGAGAATTTAGAGAAACTCCAATTCGAATTGAAGTAGTTGGAAAGAAAGGATGCTGAAGAAAGGCTAAAAAAAGAAGAAAAAACCATAGAGATTAGTTGATAGTCACTAATTGTCACAGCTCTTTTCGAGAAGTTCAAGTTCTAGTTTCTAATTGAATTATGTAATGAGTATAACATCACATGAGCCACATGATTTTGGACATGATGAGAGAAGGTAAAGATTTTTACCCAGATTGTTTGTTCTTTTTGGGATCGTCGACAGCGAAGATATGTACCGTTCCATGATCGCTCGATACACACAAGAGTGATGCGTTATAATTGAAGTTTATACTGGAAAATGAGAGGGAGAGAGAGCAAGATATACATATCAATCAGAAAGAAAGAAATATGAAATAAGAGGAATATTCAATGATGGTAGTAAATTTACCAATAAATAGTTGCTTGATTGGCACCTCGACGCAATTCATTTAGCATGGTTCCATTTGAAGTGTCAAAGATTCTTATCAGAGTACCTTTCTCAGAAGCAGTGGCTAATCGAGTGCCAGGCAAATTGAGGGACATACAATTGAGTGGAGTCTTGTGAGCAGCGATGTCAATCGGTTGCTTATCGCTGTTGAGAAAATCAACTATTTGAACATGTCCTACTTTTCTCGATGGGAATGCCAATATTGAATTATTGTCCTGGGGACAAAGTGAACAGAGACCTACAAGAGAAAAAAGGGTAACAAAAACGTTTAGTTGCTCGAATGAATATATTTCATTAAATCGATCTGCTCTCGAACTTGGTCAAGTCTGTCCAATCTTACCTTTGGAATTGTTACATGTCTCATAGATGTTCTTCTCCTGAGGCACAGGGCCAAAGGTGTACACTTTAATCAGTGACTCGAGGGCCACAACAATTCTGTCTCTTCTTAATTTAACTGATTTAACTTCACTAGAAAATTTAAGATGGCTCACTGGCTTATTCTTCAGATCATCCCATATGACAACTTCGTTGACCGGGAACATTGGCTTATTACCACCACCCACAAGTGCAACATAGTTGGAACGTAAAAACAATTCAACTATACCGAAGCCACCTTCTTTTGGTGATACTTTTTTCTGCTCTTTCAATGGATCAGTTGAATATACACGATAACCATTTGTCATTCCACAGGCGAAGCATGTTTGATCTTGATTGAAACCCAAAAAATATAGTCCATTCACAGTTTCACTTCCACTCATATGCATAGTTTATTCACAATGCAAATATGTCTCTCTCCCTTGGCCTAAATGTATACCGAGTGGTCAATATAAAAAAAATCACTTGAAATATGATCATGTAAATTAACTTTTAACATAATGTTGTGTCTTGTTTTCACTTCAAGTGTGATTTAAATTGCACAACTTTTTTTGGTTCATCCAGCTGATCATACACACTGACATCTGTATCACGAGATCTGTAAGCCTCACACTTGCTGATGAACCTTGGAATTAAAATGGGATCAATTTTGATATGGAGTTATTTTTTCTTCCCTTTCTATCAGTCTTGAGAGGGAGAATATGAGAGAGAGAGAGAGAGAGAGAGAGAGAGAGAGAGAGAGAGAGAGAGAGAGAGAGAGAAAAAAATCTGTGTACTAGATTGTGGTGGAATTGATTGAGGAAGAACCTTGAACTTTAATCATATATCAGACCTTGAAGAGAGCCTTCCAAGGAATGCTGTGCTAGTCAAATGTACTTTTGGACAATTTTCAACTGACTCTGTGTGAGAAAAAATCCGAAGAATCAGAGAGATTTGGTCTCAGGACGATCTCTTTTGAATATTAAAGAGGATAAATTTTCTCAACTAGTTTTTCATGATGTGAAGCGAGCTCACGTGGTAAATAAATATGAACGCGTCTAGGGAGAAAGCA
>QZCP01000019.1:197187-231087 GCA_003956705.1 Brevipalpus yothersi | reverse complement strand
CCTATCATAGTCAGAAACAGATAGTTGGGAGCTCTCAGTTGAGATCGATCCCTAAGGTTGTAGGAGTGCTGAGCTCGTTCCTCTGGAGGATGAGCTCCATTCAGAGACGGGATACTACCTTCCTCCTCATCAGATCCAGACCCTTCAGTATCATTCCGAACCTCTACCTGGTCAGACAATAGCTCAGGTACAGCCACCTTATTTATAGACTCTCCAGATACATGAGCTCTATGATCATTTGTTGAGCTCTCATCAAATCTTACATGTTTTGCTACTATGACGCGACGCTTCACTGGATCGTATAGACGATAATTCTTTGATGTATCAGTATACCCAACTAGCAACATCTTTTCGGCCTTCGAGTCCCACTTCTTGCGAGTAGCTTCTGGTACCAAAACGTAAGAATCACAGCCAAACACTTTGAGGTGTGAATACTCTGGTGGCTTACCGAACCAGATTTCATATGGGCTTGAGCTCATCTTCTTATTGATGATACGATTGAGGAGATATCCAGCAGTACTCATAGCTTCTGCCCATAGGAATTTGGGTAACTTTCGACTTTGTATCATGGTCCGAGCCATCTCCACCAGTGTCCGATTTTCACGCTCAACCATACCATTCTGCTCTGGTGTATAAGGAGCACTGAGCTCGTGCTTAATGTTCCACTTATTGAAGAGCTCTCTCATTTTAGCATTAACAAATTCAGTCCCATTATCACTCCGAAAACCCCTGACTGAGTTTGTTGTTTCTATTTTGACAGTTCCAATGAATTGCTGAACCTTTTCCATCACCTCTTCTTTGCTTCTCAAGAAGAAAATGGCTCGATAGGCACTGAGCTCATCTTTCATTACCAATGCAAAACGTGAGCCACCCAATGATGGGCACTCCATTGGCCCAGCTATATCAGCATGGATAATTTCACCAACTTTACATTCTCTAGGTTTAGACGACTTAGAGGGTAACCTATGCATTTTACCATACATACAAGCTTGACAAAAGAATGAGCTCACCTCCTCCATATCAATTTTGATACCGGTTATTTTACCCAATTTAACCATATCGGCAATACATTTAACATTGAGGTGACCGAGACGTTCATGAATGAGTCGGAGACTGGAGCTCTTGGCAATACAGCTGAGCTCACTACCTCTGGGCACTTGTACCTCCATCATGAGCCAATATATCTGTTCACCATCATATTTTCTAGCAACAACAATCGGAGCTCTGCTTGAATCTTTGAACAAGATTGCCTCATGCTCTCCAAAGCTCAAGCGGTACCCTTTATCAGTTGCTGCACCCACTGAGAATAAGTTGTGAACACCTAGCTCCGGCACATAGAGGACTGAGCTCAAGAAGGTTTCTTGCCACCGCTCACCATTGAATACTCTGATGTTGATTCTACCTTTACCCGCAGCTTTTATTATTTTACCATTACCGATAGTTAGACATACAGGGGAACTGAGCTCACTATACTCCACGAACCAGTTGCGATTTGAGCTCATGTGTGCTGATGCACCAGAATCAAGTACCCAACCATTACAACCACCTGAGATACTTGAAGCAACCAAACCGACATTTTCGCTGCGCTTGTCACCTCTACCTGGTTGCCTCTTGACTTTACAGTCACGCTTGATATGCCCTTGTTTGCCACAGTTCCAACATTCTACCTTACCCCGTTTCTTGAAGCTTTTCTTCACAAACAAGGCGTCACCCGATCGCTGTGAGCTCTCTTGACCTTTGATACTATTCTCAGCAACGAGCAGTTGAGCATGGAGATCCTTGAAGTTGAGCTTTAGACCACCAACAGCACCGAGTCTCCAAGAGGTACGAAAACTTTCATACTCTTGAGGAAGATCATTCACCACCTTAGCTAACACTGTTTCTTCAACGAGCTCAACACCAAGGTCTTTGAGCTTCTTCACAATAGAGCTGAGCTCACTTAAATAACTACTCACAGAATCATCGGACTTGAACTTATGCTCGTAAAACTGTTGATGACACAGAAACTTATTTGTAGATGAGCTCTGTTCTCTATAATTGATCAACGTATCCCAAATATCTTTGGATGACCCACATGAGCGTATCAAGATATGATGTTCATCATCGAGCGTCACCGAGATCAAACTTCTCGCTCTGGCATCTTCCATAGTCCATTTTCGAACAGCATCTGAGTTCTCAGCAGTGAGCTCAGGTTTTACCATATGACCATTCACATATTCAAGCAGACCTCTTGACTCCAAAACAGCCACCATATCAAATTTCCACCTTTGATACCCACTAGCTGTTAACCTAGGCAAACCAGAGTCAACACGCTCCATTATGAAGTATGATGAAGATCAATACAAAGAAGCACCCACAAAAATGAACTGAAAGATTTGAGCTCACAATCAAATACACGCAGTTAAGCATGGACAGGACCCATAACCTGTTAATAGTTTGCAAAAGATTTATTAAAGTTGATTGTGAAAAGGGAAAAGTTTGAACTAACTTTATGAGTCAGTGAGCTCCAACTTAAATATGAGAGCTCAGGGTCAAAGAGCATTGGTGACCATGAGCTTACCCCGTGCAAGGGAAATATCGAGAAAGTAGATGAAATCAGCAAAGAGCTAGAGGTCAGAGGCCCTATTCTAACATAGCCAGTTTCAGTGAAAAAGTTTTTATCATGAATTTCATCCTTTTTCTGTCCAATCACTGGATCCTCATATTCAAATGGAAAAAGAGATCCATTTTTCATGCCTAGATTGATTCTTGAAGCGTCCCAGTATTTTGAGTAGGCATCAAGAAGGTAACCTTCGAATGCTCGAAAGACAAACAATTTACTTGCATCACCATAGAAAATGATCCTAGTATTCCGTGCAGAAGCCTCTTGTAGATCAGTCCAATGTGTGGTGACTCGTGATACATAATGTTCAGCAAACTGGTCACCAATGTGAACAACACCAGCGATCTTACCAACTTTGATATCGTCTAAAGCGACATCCAATTCTTTGTAAGGAATAACTTTGAACACTTCATGATTCATATATTCAACGAAATGTCGAGGGTGTACACTCAAAGCATTTTGGCTTTAGCTCCAGTTGATCAAGTAGTTGTTTATCATAGGATAGAGTCTGATTCTCAATTACCATCCCAATAGGAGCATCAATAACACGTGGTGTAAGGCATGTGTGCATCATGATTGTAACCATAGTTGGCATCCCGAAAATCAACTGGACAGAGACGAAATCAAAAAAGAAGGCATGAACATATCGTAAAATGAGGATCAAGATGATTTTTAGGTGAGAAAAATTTGAGCTTCTGGATGGCAGAACTTTCTCGTATGGTCCTTTCCAAAAAGATGACTCTCCCTCCACTAACGGTGAGTCTATGGCTCGAAATTTAGATGCTACTTCCATGGATGGGTTATCTTTTGTCGGAAAACAAATTCGATAAAATGCTTCATCCAAACTATAAGTTCCAGCAACCAACAATATCTGCTCTGGTGTCGATTGAACGACGAAAGTCTCCTCTCTCATGAAGTTTATCGTATGTGCTAAGCGACACTCTTCGATATAATGAGTTGTTATTACAATGCTGGTCCTATTCTGAGAACTAATCTGCTTTAGAACACTCCATATTCGAGATCGTAGCACAGGGTCACATCCAACAGTTGGCTCATCAAGTATCAGTAGTTGAGGTGAATGAAGCAAGGCTATAGCCAGAGACAATCGACGTTTCATGCCTCCACTGAGCTGAAAAATGAACTTTCCTGAGTCCTCAATCAAATCGACTTGTTCAAGAACTTCATCCATTTTTTTCTAATGTCACGGATGGACATATTATTGAGTAGCCCAAAGAAGTAGAGACTATCACGAACTCGTAGATCACTTGGTAAAGCATCTTCTTGAGGCATATAGCCGACATTGGGTCCTGGTATTCCAACTGATGGATCTCCAGCATCTCGACCAAACAACTTGACACTTCCATCACTTAGCGGTAGGATGGAGATAGCTAGCTTGATGAGTGTAGTCTTACCACAACCACTTGGACCAACAATTGCACAGATTTCGGAAGCATGGGTGGTAAGATTAACATTTTGTAGAATCAGAGATCTACTATCACTCTCCTCATAGAAGAATGAAGCATTTCTCACCTGGAGAACAACTTTTTCGTTTTTTAGCACCGACATGTCAGTAAATGAGAGGAATCTCTTTGAAGGATTCATTCTTGTTCCAATAATTTTTTCGCATTACGATATGCCCCAGGTATCCTCATGACTCTTTCTTCATCATCTCATATTTTTTTGCTTCTTAGCCTCACTACTCGAAACCGGAGTTACCGCGTCGAGGATGATTGCCATAAGATGATTGCAAAGTAATAGATAATCGCTGCAAAATCATCATCGAACGAGATTCCCACGTAGAAAGCTGATCAAATTGCGATTATAACTTGTATACACTTTTTCGAGATTTTTGGTTCATTTTCATCATTATTTTGAAGAAATACCAACCTTTTCATAGTATGTCTTAGTCCAAACTTGCCTACATGATTGAATAGTCTCATTCGATTTTTTCGATTTCTGACATTTTTCTCCACATATTCAGATACACAGCATACATATTTCATACTTCATGACTGAATTTAAAAATATCGAGGAATAGAGAGAGAGAGAGAGAGAGAGAGAGAGGATTATATCAGGCTTATGAAACATTGGATCGAATAGTTGAGTTGATCAAAAAACTCGAAATAAATGTGGAATTATTCCCTGGTTGCAATGGAAATTTCACAGAGATAAGCTCGAATGTTTAAGTACAATAGTAGTGTAAATACTAATATCACACACGAATTTTTGAAATCCATATTTCTTCGTCAATTTATTGAAAGTCTATTTCTCAGACAAACTCAATTATGGAGAGAATTATGCCAACTCAATCTCTTAAAAGCTAGATTGTAATTTCGGTTGTTCAATTGTGAAAACACTCAATTCTCTGTAGTCGAAAACGCACTATCTTGTGTTTTTCTCTTCAATCTATTGCATGTGCAAGAATTCTTCAAATCATTTCTTCGAAGCTTCCAATTCCAATTTTTCCAACGAAATAATGCTTCACATAGGCATGCATTTGCAGAAAACAACATGCAACAAATAATCAAGACGAATCAAGGATTTCCCAAGCTTTTTTCATCTTTTTTACTTCATTTGAAACAGAATTTTCAGAAGAAAATTTTTCAAAAGTTCAAAGAGCTTCCTCGTTAGTAAATAAGAAAATTCTGCTTCATGAGATGGGAAGAAGACTAGCTATCATCAGAACTTTTAAGAAATGAAAGCCTGAAGAAAATACGAACATCAATTGATAACAACCTTTAAATTAGAGGAGAATTGCTGCAATAGCTCAAGAAACTGACTTGAGGATATGGATAAGTTATGGAAAAATAAACAAACAATTTGTCAATATTCTCATTCAGTTTTAGATTTTTTCACCTGGGAATTTTAGTGGTTCGTATAAAGAACAGATTCTTCCAATCACGTATACTAGGGAGACCTGTCAGAGAGGATAATAGAAGATAAAGTAGAGTAACGACGAGACTCTCGGCAATGAGTAAATTCGTGAATGAAAAACCACGAAGAAGGGCACCTCTTAATCTACGAATAGGAATTGTTAAAGGAAGAAACTGAGAGAACATTTTTGTGTAGTAAGGTTGAGATTTGAGGGCGAGAGCACCTCCCATAAGACCCACAGCCATAAAATAATACTTGAATCAATAAACAGAACCTTAATCTCTCTTCTTGGGGTAATAGCGATCGTTTGTGCCAATACCATCTCCAACTACTGTATACAAACCATGAATACTATGAATGCACCGGCAACAGCAGGAGTCCTAACAGAAATAACAAGTACATAACGCATACACATCGATGCAACTGAGGTTGAACCCACAAAAAGTCCATTAGTGATAAGTTAAGATAGGAAGAGATGATGAGTTTCCAGCCCAGTTGCATGACATCTTTTAATCTTTTCACCTTCCAGCTCATCCAGTAGAGGAAAACCTCAAAGAAGAATTCCCAGAGATAACTGTTAATATCTGCTCTGGTGTCGGTTGAACGACGAAAGTCTTCTCTCTCATGAAGTTTATCCTATGTGCTAAGCGACACTCTTCGATATAGTGTGTTGCGATCACAATGCTGGTTCTATTTTCAGAACTAATCTGCTTCAGAACACTCCATATTCAAGATCGTAGCACAGGATTGCACCCAACTGTCGGTTCATCAAGTATTAGAAGCTGAGGTGAATGGAGTAACGCAATTGCTAGAGACAATCGACGTTTCATGCCTCCACTGAACTGAAAAATTAACTTTCTCGAGTCCTCTATCAAATTGATTGAACAACTTGACACTCTTATCACTTAGCGGTAACAGTGAGATGGGTATGAATGTATTGTTGAGTAGTCCAAAGAATCTCCTGCTCTTGTCTGGGAGCAAGTTTAATCGAACTTATCATGCTTCGAGCAAACTTTCAATGGTTGATTCTCAAATGATTAAAGAGAGTTTATGAATCCAATTTCGGAATGAAATTATGAAAACTAAAACAGGGTGTATTCAAAGCGAAGTATCTTCATTGTTTTATCCTCCAGCTCAGCATCCAAAACCTCATCGAGCTATCGCCATAAAGATTAAGTTTCCAACGAAACTACTGGTTTCTCATCCGAAGTTCTTGTCATGTAGTAGCTCAAAAAAATCATTTGACTACTTGTCTATTCAATCTAGGAGGAAAAATTCGCTTATCACAAATAAAGTGATTTGTTTATTGATAATAAGTCTACAAAATTGTTTGGTTATTTTGGGATCACTTGAGAGAGGTGAGCAATTTTTTCAATTATGTATACCTCTATGTAAAATAGTAAGGGTAATCAGAGAAAAAACGAATAGATAAAAAGAGGGAATGGCAAGACTTTCGATTATGAGCAATTTTGTGAATGAGAAGCCACGAAGAATAGCACTTCTCAAGCCGCTAATTGGAATTGTTAATGGGAGAAACATGGAGAAAGTTTTTGTGTAGTAAGGTTGAGATTCAAGAGCAAAAGCACCACCCATGAGTCCCATTATCATGTATGAAATACTAGTACCGATTAAGATAATTGTTATTTCACTTCGAAGGGTAACGGCGATCATCTGTCCAAATACAACTCCTAAGATACCAGCCATGGAAGCTATTGAGGCACCAGCAACAGCCGAAGTCATCACAGGAAGATCAAGTAGATACATAACACTGAACATTGTTGCCACTGAGGTCAAACCGACAAAGATTCCATTAGTGATCAGTTGGGACAGGAAAAGATGATAAGTTTTCAGTCCAGTTGCGAGGCATCTTTTCATTGTTTGATCTTTTAGCTCATTCAGCATCAGGAAACCTCCTAAAGCAATCGCTAAGCAAAATATATTTCCAACAAAGTAGCCAGTTTCAGTGAAAAAATTTTTGTCATGAATTTCATCCTTCTTCTGTCCAATCACTGGATCCACATATTCTAATGGAAAAAGAGATCCATTTTTCATGCCAAGATTGATTTTTGAAGCCTGCCAGTATTTTTCATAAGCATCAAGAAGATAAGTGTCAAATGCTCGAAAGACAAATAATTTACTAGCGTCTCCATAGAATTTTATTATTGTATTCCTAGCAGAAGCCTCTTGTAGATCAGTCCAATGAGAAGTAACTCGAGATACATAATGCTCAGCGAATTGGTCACCAATGTGAACAACACCAGCGATCTTACCAGCTTTTACATCGTCCAGAGCTATGTCCAAACCTTGATAAGGAACCACTTTAAACACTTCATGATTCATATATTCAACAAAATGTCGAGGATGTAGACATTCGAAGCATTTTGACTCCAGTCCCAAATGATCGAATAATTGTTCATCATATGAGAGAGTTTGATTCTCAATTACGACTCCAATAGGGGCATCGATAACGCGAGGTGATAAACATGTGTGCATCAATATTGAAATCATTGTCGGCATAACAATAATCAAATGAATAGAAACCAAATCAGTGAGAAAAGCATGAGCGTATCGTAAAATGAGGATGAATATGATTTTAAAATGAGAAAAATTCCAGTTTCTCAGCGAAGGCTTAACTTCTTCATGCGATCCTCCCAAGCAGGGTGTTATCGCTTGAACAACAGCCTTTGATTTTACATGACTTGGTCCGGGCTTTGTATCAGTAAGTAAATCTTCACTGGGGAAGCAAATTCGATAAAAAGCTTCATCTAAACTATAAGTTCCAGCAATTGACAATATCTGCTCTGGTGTTGATTGGACAACGAAAGTCTTCTCTCTCATGAAGTTTATCGTGTGTGCTAAGCGACACTCTTCAATATAGTGTGTTGTGATCACAATGCTGGTTCTATTCTCAGAACTAATCTGCTTCAGAACGCTCCATATTCGAGACCTCAGCACAGGATCACACCCAACTGTTGGCTCATCAAGTATAAGTAGTTGTGGTGAATGGAGCAGCGCAATTGCTAGAGACAAACGACGTTTCATGCCTCCACTGAGCTGAAAAATGAACTTCCCCGAGTCCTCAATCAAATCAACTTGCTTAAGAACTTCATCCATTCTCTTTCTAATCTCACGGATGGACATATTGTTGAGTAGCCCAAAGAAGTAGAGACTATCACGAACACCTAGATCACTTGGTAGAGCATCTTCTTGAGGCATATAGCCGACATTGGGTCCTGGTATTCCAACTGATGGATCTCCAGAATCTCGACCAAACAACTTAACACTTCCCTCGCTCAATGGCAATATGGAGATAGCGAGCTTAATAAGCGTCGTTTTACCACAACCACTCGGACCAACAATCGCACAGATTTCGGAAGCATGGGTGGTAAGATTAACATTTTGTAAAACTGGAGATTTTTTACCCCATTTTCCATAAAAAAATGAGGCGTTTTGTATCTCTAGAACAATTTTTTCACTTTCTCGAAGAAGCGTGGTGGTACCCATTGCACCCGTGCAAATGAGGACAACTTCGGCCAAGTAATCGTTTCCTAAGTTGCACTAGCTTCTTGCGCAATCCTGAATGCCGGAGGTATTCACGTTCTTATGAAGCCCTTTTTCCTGCATCCTCGCTCTCCAGAACTCTTGTTTCTTATATGATTAAATCAGGTTATTTTGAAGCAGCCGTGACTGAAAAAGATTTTGAGATAAGATATTCGAATGATTGAGGGATTGAAAATTAATGCCAGATCGTCATCAAAATGGGATTCCATGGGATAAATATGCTTGAATTGAAATTATCTCGTGAACCGACTCGAAAGTTTCCAAAACAATCTTATTTATCAGTCAAAAAAAATACTTCGCTTCAAATACTACAGCCTCTCCTCTCAATTGAACTATTCGAGCTCTTGATAGGTGATGCTTCAACCTTCGACCTTTTGAGGGCTGTTTCCTTTTTTTCACGATTATCAATTTGTTGATACTCATAGAATTGCTCTGGCATACCAGTAAGCTATTGAAATCAGCTAACTTAATTCTGGCATTTTCTGACTTTCCTTTGATCTAGAAATAGTTCAGTGTAGGCATAGATTTAAGGCTTAAATGGGAAACACCAAAGAGCGACCGAAGATTCCGGACACTGTTCTTATCCCTCCATCTTCCCAGGTAAGATGAGGATTAGAATTTTTCAAAATTCAAGAAGCCTCCAAAGTTGATAAGAAAAACATCATCGCGAGGAAATGAGCATTTTCAGTAATGCCTAAAGATTCTTGGATGATGGAGCAGCAAGAGAAATGCACAGCCAATTGATGGAAGCTACAAGTGTAATTCAACATTAATTTATAAGGTAGCCTGGAAGGTCTAAAAAATAAAATATGTGTAAGAATAATTTTATGGAAATCCTTTGCAGCGATTCTTTCAATTGTGAATCCCTTTATGTAAGATGAAAATTGCAATTAGAGAGAAAACCAGGAGATATAACAAAGAAATGGCTAAGCTTTCAATTATGAGTAATTTTGTGAAAGAAAATCCACGAAGAATGGCACTTCTCAGCCCGATGAGTGGAATTGTCAATGGAAGGAATTGTGAAAAAGTTTTGGTGTAATATGGTTGAGATTCAAGTGGAAAAGCACCACCCATGAGTCCAAGTGATACGAATGAGCTACTGCAACCGATCAGTAGAATGGAAATCTCACTTTTCAGTGTGACAGCAATCATCTGTCCCAATACAACTCCAATTATACCAGCCATGAATGCTATCGATGCCCCGGCAGCAGCGGAAGTTGTCACGGGAAGTTCAAGAAGATACATCACACTGAACATTGATGCAACTGAAGTTAAGCCAACGAAGAATCCATTAGTAATAAGTTGAGATAAGAAGAGATGATAAGTTTTCAGTCCAGTTGCAAGACATCTTTTCATTGTTTTATCCTTTAGTTCACTTAGAATAAGAAAACCTCCTAAAGTAATTCCCGAGCAAAATATATTTCCAACAAAGTAGCCAGTTTCAGTGAAGAAGTTTTTATCATGAATTTCATCCTTTTTCTGTCCAATCACTGGATCCTCATATTCAAATGGAAAAAGAGATCCATTCTTCATACCAAGATTGATCTTTGAGGCTTCCCAATATTTTGTATAAGCATCGAGGAGGTAGGTTTCAAATGCCCGAAAGACGAATAATTTACTAGCGTCTCCATAAAATTTTATTATTGTATTCCTAGCAGAAGCCTCTTGTAGATCAGTCCAATGTGTGGTGACTCGTGATACATAATGTTCAGCAAACTGGTCACCAATGTGAACAACACCAGCGATCTTACCAACTTTGATATCGTCTAAAGCAACATCCAATTCTTTGTAAGGAATAACTTTGAACACTTCATGATTCATATATTCGACAAAATGTCGAGGATGTAGACACTCAAAGCATTTTGGCTTTAGCTCCAGTCGATCAAGTAGTTGTGTATCATAGGATAGTGTTTGATTTTCAATTATCATTCCAATAGGAGCACCAATAACGCGAGGTGTCAAACATGTGTGTATCATCACCGAAACCATAGTTGGCAAAACTATAATCAGCTGAACAGAGACCATATCGAAAAGGAAAGCATGAGCGTATCGAAGAATAAGAATTAGAATGATCTTCATGTGGGAGAAACTCAGGCTTTTCGAATGTTTGATTTTTTCTATTGGTTCACTTGAAAATGCTGTATCCTCCTGGTCAATCCTTGAGTTGATCACTTGTCTAACCGATTTTACATCATCAGATGAGTTAATTTTTTCCGAGAAGCATATTTGGAAGAAAGCTTTGTCTAGATTGGGAGTACCAGCGATTGCCAGGATTCGATCTGGTGTCGATTGAACGACGAAAGTCTTCTCTCTCATGAAGTTTATCGTGTGTGCTAAGCGACACTCTTCAATATAATGTGTTGTGATCACAATGCTGGTTCTATTCTCAGAACTTATTTGCTTCAAAACACTCCATATTCGAGATCGTAGCACAGGATCACACCCAACTGTCGGTTCATCAAGTATTAGAAGCTGAGGTGAATGTAACAATGCTATTGCCAGAGACAATCGACGTTTCATGCCTCCACTGAGCTGGAAAATGAACTTTCCCGAGTTCTCAATCAAATCAACTTGTTCAAGAACTTCATCCATTCTTTTTCTAATGTCACTGATGGACATATTATTGAGTAGCCCAAAGAAGTAGAGACTATCGCGAACTCGTAGATCACTTGGTAGAGCATCTTCTTGAGGCATATAACCAACATTGGGTCCTGGTATCCCGACTGATGGATCTCCAGCATCTCGACCAAACAACTTGACACTTCCATCACTTAGCGGTAACAGTGAGATGGCTAGCTTGACTAGAGTTGTTTTACCACAGCCACTTGGACCAACAATTGCACAAATTTCGGAAGCATGGGTCGTGAGATTAACATTCTGTAAAACTAAAGATTTTTTACCTCCTTCTTCATAGAAAAATGAGACATTTTTAACTTCCAGAACAATATTCTTCACTTCTTTCTCATTTTTATCGATGCTCATGTTGCATTCTTTATCAACTTCCTAACAAATAAAAACTTCTCCGAAAACATCGATCCTCAACACGCGCTCCTCTGTTACGTTCCCGCAGGCATTCTGAGCTTCTATCTTATCTCTCTCTCTTCGAATGAATCAAGCACAAGACTAGGACTCGAACTTGATAATTTATTTCTAAATCGATCCACTTCCATCATCAAGGGTAACAACAACAACAATCCTGTGATCAGATAATTTCAATAGAACTTCATAAAAGCAAACATGTTCACCCACTTCCAAGTTCACTACCAGAGATCCAAGAAAATATTCCTTCTCTGAAAGAAGCCTATCGTTCATCAACTTCACCATAAATTATCAAAAAATAATCCTTTGTCCCAGGGTTCTTCTGATACCTAGGTAAATACATCTGTCGAGTAATTAACCCTCCCATTGAAGAAAATGGAATTCTCCATCTCTTTCCAACTCGGGCCCTGTACAATACAATTTAAACAAGTAGATTTCACAACCAATTTTAATCTCGTTTTTTCTCTGCACGAAAAACAGGACCACAATTTCTAATTTTTTCTCATGAGCTTCAGATTATAACTTTAATGATGAAGGATTTAATCGAGATGCCAGAAATTATCGATCCTGAGCTCAAAAAATCTCATGAATCAAGAAAAGTAAATATTGTGACAATCATTTTCTCGTCGGTATCAAAGCTTTTATCAGCATAATTGAGGCCTCTCTACGAAAATCAACTCGACTAGTTTTCATTGGAAGCTTCACCTTCAAACTATTCAACAATTTCCAGCAAACTTACATCGCCTCATCAGCTCCACAGCACAACTGATCAACTCTAAGATTCATGAAAAAAAGTGTAACAAAATTGTGCACAATTTTAATCCACAAGATATCCTCAATTCATCTGCTCAATAAAACGTATCAAAAATCGAAAAAAACTTTTTTCCTCTCGAATTGGTCTACATTTTCGAGGTCAAAGTTTTGTATGTCAATAAACGAAAAAAAAATCAAAACAGTATCCAATAGCAACGCATATGAAAACATGCTGATTTTGTGTGTCAAGTGAAAATTCTTCTTGATTGTGTTATAGTGTGATATTTTCACTTTCTTCCGATCGAAAGATAATTTAATCGATCAGTTGATCTTGTTCAGATGATTGTCTGTGTGTGTATGTTGATTTAAGCCTGCGCCATCATAACTTACCTGTGGAAAAATAATAATAATAATATTGGAATACCGAAGTCTCTCATTCGATGGCTGATTCTATTGTTCCCTTTAACATGGTAAGCGTCTTGATTATGATCAGTATTTGATTTCATCAACTCCTGTGCTGTATTGATTCTGGTTTAATTGTCATCGTTTTTGATATTCAGTTTAAGGCAAATCCACTTTTGATGATGATTCATATGAGCAGATATATTGGAACTAAAGTGCTCCATGGTAAGATGATACCCATTTCCTGTTCCACCTTTTTATCTGTTTTCCGATTCTTTTTAGAGATGTATCCTTGAGAAGGAAAGTTATCTTTCCATCTTCATTTCATTAGTTATGGATTTGATTGCTCATCTAATCAAATTTCCAAACTTTCTTAATTCTGTCTTCTCCATTTTGGTATAAACTGTTACCTAATCATATTCTCTTTTCGTTTAGGTTGTGACTATCTTGGGGAAAAACTGGCTAATTTTTTCGGTATCACCAAACCAAAATATGAAGCTGAAATAAGGGAGTACTATTGGATGATGGAGCAAGAGAAGCGAAGGAAGGAAAAAATGTCCCAAAGTTTCTCGGGATGGGCTGAAATGGGTGAAGATCAAGTGGTAGTTCAGCCTGAGAGAAGGTAAAAGCTACAGTAATCGGCTACACGATTGTTTCAACTGAACCAAAGATTGTACAGAGAACCAAACAGTGATTTTCTACTGTTTAAGAAGGGTTTTTTTCTTGAGCCACTCATTTAAAAAGTCAGATTGGTTAATTGAGCTCAGATTATTTACATCTTGCACCCTCTTCGAATCAAAGTTTTGACAAGAAATGAACTCATGGCTCTACTTTTCTCCCGGTAAGCTCCAAAAAAGCTTAAGACGCACTCGCAAACGATATTTTATCAATCAATTAGAGAGAAAAAATTTTTTTTCACTGTTTTTTTCTTATTTCTATTGTAAATACACCCAATTGTGATTGTAATCGAAGTCCAAAGTAATAACAAACTAACCAAATTTTATTCAATGCGACGCACTCGCTTCCTGTTTACAAGCTTTCTGCTGACGAGCTCATCAAGAGAGGAAATAAAAAATGCTCTCAGGTGAAAATCAAGAAAATGTCTTCCCGTCTAAACTAATACATCATCCATATAATTATACTGGTTCATTAAATCATTCGACACTCAAATTCGTTGATTAGCAACGCTACTACAAACCATCCAGACTCAATCGAATCCAAAATTCGATTATCCATATCCACAAAATTCCCATAATTCACGACCTCAATACACACATCCATCCACTGCGAATCTTTTTTGGAATATTTCTCCTTCATTCCCAATTCTCATTCTCATTTAAGTGAAAAAAAATTAGCATCACTAGCAAAAAAAGTGGTCCAATCAATCCCAAACGAAATCTGTTTCAAATGTAACTCATTTTGCCAAACAGTATCGATACTGTGAAGTGTACTTGAGTCACTCTTGCGAGTATCTTTTTGAGAGCATAAACAACATCATAACAACAGCATTGAGAGGTACACATTTTTTCCTGGAAGTGTGATTAAACGGATTATTGATCAACAATCAACATAGTGTGTGATCACTTCATTTGACACGTTCCCATAAATATCGTCTAATTTGTTTGCTCTTTTATATTACTATTGTATTTGTTATACCATACACGATATCAGTTAATCATGTCTGATTGGGATACTGTTACTGTTTTGCGAAAGCGTCCACAAAAGCCGATCAATGCAAAAGCACCCAAAGTGATCAATGCAGCTCAAAGGCAAGGGATTGCAGTTGAAACGAACAAAAAATTCAATGCAGCCACCAATAAGCAACATCAGACAACCTTTAATACCGCTAAATTGGACCAAGAAACTGAGGCTCTGTCCCACAACACTGTTGGAGCTGATGTTGGAAGATTGATCCAGAGAGCTCGACAAGCTAAAGGTAAGAATGATTCCACAAAAGGGGAACATTTGGTTAGATAAACGCAAATGACTCTTTTTTCCAATTTAAATTCTAATTTTGGACATTTTCTTTTCCCAATCTTCACAGAGTGGACCCAGAAAGATTTAGCGACCAAGATTTGTGAAAAAGTTCAAGTGGTCCATGAGTACGAGCAAGGAAAAGCAATTCCCAACCAGCAAGTTTTGGCCAAACTGGAGCGAAATTTGGGTGTTAAATTGAGAGGCAAAGACAAGGGCCAGCCATTAGCCCCGAAAGGTGGCTCAAGTAGTGATAAGAAGTAGCTGATTTGTGCTTCTTGGAATCTCGATACTTGATTTCATCATTTAATTTCCAAATGCGGAAGTGATCCGAATTAATATCAGTTATGCCTGATTAAATGGCTGGTTTGATTTGTCCATACACGCCTGATTGTTCATTTCTGAATCATTTGGAGAATAATTTTAAAGAATAATAGGAAGCATTTGAATCACTCTCTTATTTGATTAGAGGGCCAATCAATACATCGTTCCAAAAGATTCAAACTCGAATCATGAGAGCTAGATTAGGAACAAATTATTGAGTCAGTGAATAGCTTTTTATTCACGATATGTCATCAATTTAAAAGACTGAATTCATGAAAAATTGATGATGATGAAAAAGTGTAAAATCATAAAAGATGCGAGGTGAAGGAAAACCATTCTTATCGACAACTTTCGAAGGATACTGCAGCCTCCATCATCTATCAACTAGCATCCAGAATGATCCATATTCACGATTTTCTGATGAGGTGGTTGATTCAATTTGTTTGATATGTATGTGTACTTATAAAAATGACCATGATAATGCATCGAGATCTCCTTGAACCATGAGACAGAAACTATCTCTCTTGAAGTTCTTGTATGAGTTTGGGAATCATTTTAGGCTGAATGAGTAGCTCAACATACTCGGTTCCATCGATAGTTCGTGTTCTAACCAAATTGTGATCTTTGAATTCAACCAATTGAGATCGAAGAGTCGCCTCAACAGGAACCAAAAACTCTTCTCTTGCAGCCTCAAATAAAGCAGTAAAAGATAGGCCTTGACTTTCGTCTTTCTCTTCAATTGATTGATTCTCCATCTCAGAATCGGAATCAGAATCCTCTTCCTGGACAGTATTCCTACCTCTTTTGGTCACTTTTCGCCCTTTTCCCTTGACAGTAGCTGGACGATCCTTGTAAAAGTTCAAGATAAGATGGAAAATTTTCTGAGCATTGGGTGTTAAGCTGTCATAAACATGAGTAATTGCGGCAAGTGTTAATTGTTGATTATCATGTTTACTGTATCCAAGAGCACGAAGGACACTGAGACGTGTGAAACTTTTTTCAATTCGATGCTCTCGCCATGTGCTTATTTCGATCCACAATAAATTCTGTTTATGATGTTCTTGTGTACTCCAAAGTAGTGGTGAATTGATATGATCAACTGAACAAATGAGATGAATTTTTTTCGAAGAAAGTATCATTCGATTGATGAGTGATTTGGTTTTACTGCTATTACAAAAGAGTTGATCAATGGAATGAATTGCGAGATACCAATCTTCCTCAAGATCTTGTACACCTTCAAGTATAGATTCTTCTGTCCTGCCAACATCGAGTGCTACATGAACTGTTGATACAAAATTACGATATCCATAATCTTCCACATAGCCAAATATATGGATTGTGTTTTCATTTTTCAATTTTGTCCTCACAAAACGTTCCAAAAGTTCTTTCTTCGATCCAACACCACACAATACAATGTTATCACCACTTTTTAGACGATGCCAGATTCGATTAAATTTTTTCTCCTGCTTTTGGAGTAATTTTTCTTTCTCTTTCTCATGATTATCTGGCAAAACACTAATCAAATCACCATCCAAACTAAATTCACCAAATTTTTCATTGGCTTTAGCTGTTCGAGTTGACACTGAAATGAAATAATTCTTGTCATCTGTCATGACTATTTTAACACTTGTTTTGTTGGTTTTGATTAAAATTCGATAAAATAAACTTTTTCACCACACAAAGCTCAATTAGAAGGGACCAAAAGTTTCGGTCCAAAACTATTAACACGTGCAAACCATTCAATAGCTGATAGGCAACACTTCAGACTGAACAAATCAAACTACACAGAAAAAGGCTAAAAAGTTGACAGATGTGAGCATTATTTCAATTTTATGGCACTTAAAAATTCTTTAAAATTCAACTGAATGTTGTCAATTGATATGAGGAGGACTTTTAAAAGGTTGATCCCGCCACAATAAGTCCAGAAGATGAAGATAATAATAATCCGAAACAGCGCCGCAACTTACATGTGCTTGTGTATGTGATGTCCAATAGTGATTATCTGCCATACACTGGTGATGATAATTATCCTGATCGAGTATCGATCATGATTGATAAAAATTGATAGAGATGATTGCTGGGGTTAGGTGAGAAATTGGTGATCGTGGGAATGATGTGTTGATTGTTTCAACCAGCTTGATCGATATGTTTAAAAGGATTGTTTTGACGAATTATGACTCCGTTCTTGTTCGATTTGTGAAGAGAAAATTATCGTCGAAAGCAAGTTTACCATCTTGGGTGAGAATTGTTGAGGTTGGTCCACGAGATGGTCTCCAAAATGAGAAGAAAAATGTTGATACACATCATAAGGTTGATTTGATCAATCGTTTGAACGAATGTGGACTGAAAACTATCGAGGTAACATCTTTTGTTTCACCAAAATGGGTTCCTCAGATGGCCGATAATCATCAAGTTTTTCAAAGTATTGATAAGAAAGCTGATGTTAACTATCCTGTTCTGGTGCCCAATTTAAATGGTCTCGAGAGTGCTTTGAAAGCTGGTGCTAAAGAAATTGCTGTGTTCACAGCTGCATCTGAAGCTTTTTCCAAGTAAGTTTCCAAAATATTATTTAACTTCATGATAATCTGATGAGTAATCGATGAAATTCGAGGAATGATTTTTCCGTTCAATTAACGTTTCAATTTTCTCTCTTTTTTGAAGAAAAAACACTAACTGCTCAATAGATGATAGTTTCAAACGGATTGAACAGATTATAGCTTTAGCTCGTCAAAATTCCATCAAAATACGTGGGTAAGTTAGAGCCACATCTCGATTTAAGCAACATATCTAATTTTGATTGTCTTTCTCAGATATCTCTCATGTGTACTCGGTTGTCCTTATGAAGGTAATGTTGATCCAAAAAAAGTGGCCCAATTGACTGGAAGATTGTACGAAATGGGCTGCTATGAAGTGTCTTTGGGCGATACAATCGGTATTGGTGATCCTGGATCGATGGAAGTCTTGCTGAAAAATGTTCTTGATATTATTCCCCTGGAAAGTGTAGCGATTCATTGTCACGATACGTATGGTATGGCATTAGCCAATGTATATGTGGCTCTGAAACATGGAGTTTCAGTTTTCGATTCCTCTGTTGGTGGTCTCGGTGGTTGTCCATTTGCACCGGGTGCTAGTGGAAATGTGGCCACAGAAGATCTAGTTTATATGTTCGACAAATTGGGAATCAAGACAGGCATCGACTTTCAAGCTCTAATGAAAACTGGAATTCACATAAATTCTCTTCTCGGAAGAAATACTACCTCAAAAATCGTTCAAGCATTGGCTACGAAAGAGGCATGTAAATCGAAATGAATCAAAGCATATTCTTTAAGATCTTGATCTCGATAAAAAACTGTTCTCGTTTGATTTTTGTATCATAGCTGTTGAGATAAAATGTCTTCAAATTTTTTATCCATTTTTCTCCCAATCATAATGATCATGATATTTGGTGAAATTTGATGAACATCAACTATGAACGAAAAAAAAACGTTCAACCACAAGGTGGCGAATGAATCCATGGATTATGAGTCATGATTCATGTGGTATTGACTGTGACAAGCAAGATTGTTAATTTTGTCAACACTTCCTCGTTGATTGTGTTAAGCTGACGATTGTGGTGCTCTTAAATTTTTTGATTTTGTTACTCTTTGTAATCGTGTGATCGTCAATAAATCGAAATTATTGTTCAGTAATCACGATGGCTTCTCTTGACTATGATTCGATGGATAGTTTAGAGTCAACAGTAAACAACATTCTTGATCTTGAATCTCTGAAATGGGTAAGTTTTGATGAATGATGTTGATTGATGTGTTCAATGTGGCAATTGTGTTGAGATTATAATTATATCATTTACTATGTACAGGTATTTGTTGGTGGCAAAGGTGGTGTTGGTAAGACAACCTGTTCATGCAGTTTGGCAGTACTATTGGCAAAGAGACGAGAATCGGTATTAATCATTTCCACTGATCCAGCCCACAATATAAGTGATGCGTTTAATCAAAAATTCTCCAAAGTACCAACATTGGTGAAGGGCTTCAAAAATCTTCATGCTATGGAAATTGATCCCAATCTTGGTGTTGCTGAATTACCTGATGAATTCTTACAGGAATCTGATCCACTGAGAGGTGTATCAAAATCGGTAATATCAGAGTTACTTGGTGCTCTTCCTGGTATTGATGAAGCCATGTCTTATGCTGAGGTGATGAAATTAGTCAATTCTATGAATTTTTCTGTCGTCGTCTTCGATACAGCCCCCACAGGACACACTTTAAGATTACTGTCTTTCCCTGCGACTGTTGAGAAAGGTTTGGGAAAATTGTTACGATTTCAGTCCCATCTTTCACCGATGATGTCAAGTTTTGCATCTATGCTTGGCCTTAATGACTTTTCACCTGATGCAATGTCATCCAAGATTGAAGAAATTTTGCCTATAATCAGAACTGTGAACGAACAATTCCGTAATCCTACGCTCACTACCTTTGTTTGCGTATGTATTCCAGAATTTTTATCTCTCTACGAAACCGAAAGACTCGTCCAGGAATTGACCAAGTGTCATATTGATACACACAACATCATAGTCAATCAATTATTGTTTCCAAAGCGAAAAGATAGTGAAAATCCTTGTCAAATGTGCTCAGCTCGTATCAAGCTACAAAATAAGTATTTAGAGCAGATTATAGATTTATATGAAGATTTTCATGTCATTAAGCTACCCTTACTGGATCATGAAGTAAGGGGAGCTGATGAAATTGTCAAATTTTCCCGAAATCTGATTGTACCTTATGATCCTGATCGGGAAGATTGAGAAGATTTTTTTCTTCCTTCCTCCAATCAATCAGGGATTCACTTAATTAAGCGTAAAAGAGAAGAAAAATGAATTACAAACATTGATTTATAAACAGAAGTGATTAGTGATCTTCCGATTGCCTCGTATTGTCACATTTCTTATTACTATCTCATACAATTTCAATTAAAAACACATGTCTATTACATTTTGACTGCCATCCGCAGACCTTGAACCATTCCTACATCGGTATAATTAAAATAAAATAGACCGGCAAGTGAGAGTATGGACACTAGGTACAGTGCATACAGTGAGACCCTCGGAATTACCGGACCAAAAACCATAGGTCTAACGTAATCAACCACAACAGCTTCCAATCCCCAGTGTATATGTAGGACCATTGAGACGGCAAGTAGATAGTCCATGGCAGGAGAATTGATCATAAATGACAGAGGCATTACACCAACCAAGCCGGCACTAAGAAGCCTCTCAAAATTCCATATCTTTGAATGATCCTCTTTGGCTGCAGGAGCTGCTGTACAATAATTTCGACCAACAGCATTGATAGTAAGATTTTTTCGACCATCACCAATCTGTCCAAATGCATTCGTCGAATTCAGACACCTTAAACCACTCATCAACATTTGCTGCTGCTGTGATGATGTTGATAATGATGGTAATAATGAAGATGTTGTTGAAGTCGCTTTGATGCTTACACCAGCAGTAGAAGACAATAGTTGCCGCAAATGACCACACTTAATAGCCAATCGGTACATGTTTGTGAATGATTGATTCTTTCCTCCGATTACACTTATATTACACCTATTAAAATTTAATATGATCGTAAACAATGATGATTATTGAATAATCACTTATTATAAGGTCAAAAAAGATTAACCTTTACATTAACTTCACAAGTTAAAGTCTTCAACATCAATATCAACATGTCACAAGAGGACACTAGTTTCTATGTCCGCCAAGTGATGACTCACTAGCGATATCTACATTTTGAGATACTTTTTTTCAATGTTTGTATTAAGTGAAAGTAACTTTATTTAATTAATTGCAATTGAAGAGTGTAAAGTGTAAATCAGATTGAAAAGATTATTATTATTGATTGTGTGTACCATTGTGATTGTATGATTAAAAATGGTTAAATTGTGGTATGTGTTGGTGGGTACATTGGTGCTGGTGATCGGTGTGACTGGAGATACTTTTAAGGATAAAAAGATTGAGAAACTTTGGCAAAAAGCATTGAAAGCAGGCTTCAATGATGAACAATTGAAAATATTGAAAGAAGAATTTATGAGCCATCAGGATAAGTTTGATGATTATCATCGGTTGATTCGAGAATTTGAAAATATGGAAAATTCGATACACATTGATGAAGAGGAGAAAACGATGAGGATGAAAAATAAGGAACAATTTTTACAAGATAAACATATCCAAGTGAAAAAGAGTTATGACACTTTGAAATCAAAAGTTCGTGATGCAAGTGTCACGACCGGTGATGGTGACTTTGATGAGCCTCGAGTGCAAAAACTTTGGGATTTAGCGAAAAGATCCAATTTTTCTCCCGATGAATTGGCCTCATTGAAAGAGGAGCTCACACACTATCAGACAAGAGTGAGAAAATTGAAATATTTTGAAGATCAACTAGAAAGTGATATTCATTTGGGTAAAAACAAGCCAAAACCGGGTAAAGAGGAGACTCATCTGGAACACAAGGTGAAAGAATTAACCCACAAAGTTGATAAATTACACAATCATCTGGAAACTAAAATAATGCGGCGACACATTGAGCTGTAGAAATAATTCTAGAGTTCCTAAAAGATAGCCAAATACATGTATATTACAACTTTTTTGGTCAACTTGTAACTTAAATGGTCACACCAAATAGTTTGTTGGAATTCAATCTCAAGTTTTTTGATCTTTACCTGCTGTGCAGTCTAATTTGTGATAGTTTTATTAAAAAATTACTCTCTAGTTCTTCATATTGCTATCTTACTTTGGTGGCTACTCTTCGAATCTCTCTAGCATTAACTGGGATTTCCAACTCATTTTGCGAAAATTTCTAGCAACAATCGTTTCCTTTTTACTCATGTAGATCGAGTGTCTTAATATTTTATCTGATGGTTACCGCTTCATGATGGAATGCGGTCTGTTTATTTGACAAGCTTAAACCATTTAATTAGCTACTAGGGTGAAGAACTCATTGTCTTTGATGTGATCATATTGTGAGCACAAAAAGTTCTAGATTTGGGGAAAATATTGTACAAATTTGAAAACTTTTCGCTAATAAGTCATTGACTTGACAAGTTTTCTTGGTGAATGAGAGACGATGATGTTTTCTTCAGATAAATTAAGGCACTCTCCCCTGTATTTATGATCACATTGCACGCATTTTGCTCTTCTTTAATACCGGTGTAATGGCCGTTCACAATCGTTTAAAGCCAGTTTAATAGCTTCTTTCCAGTTGGCATTTGTGAGAGATTATCTGAGAGAGGAGGAAGAGGCAGAGGAAAGGTTAAAGTCTTCATTCCCTCAATCATCAGTTACTCACCAAGAGAAGCAAATCAGGTTCCATGTAATAAGCAATCTTGTCCCAAGACCTCATCAGAACCTCTCAAAAATTTCACTTGATATGCAGTCTTGGTTAGCAGGCAGAACGGCAGATCCAGCCAAAAACTTTAAGTTTCATATTGATATTGATTCCTTTGCTGACGAATTCAAGTCCAATGGAATTTTTTGTTCCGAAAATTTTCCTCTCTATACTCTTCATTTCGATCATAACCCAACCAAGTGGTGTCAATTCTCTGTGTGATGTTGAAGTTAGCTTAAAAAAAGTTTCTCATCATGAACGAGAAGGACAACCAAGTATTCCCGAAGCTCGTCCTCTGTACACTCGAACTCGATCGGTTCCCGCTAGTTCTGGTATGCTATAGCTTAAAATTTTTCTAAAAGTTTGATACTTTAGTTTCATAGAATTTCTTCTTCGAATATTTCAGATAAGAAGAATGTCATCATGTGCTACTATGGCTCATCAGCTGCGTACAGAGTGGAAGAGGCAAGATTGCCCATCGAATCAATTGATTCATCTTTGTGTACTCATTATATTTATGCCTTTGCTGGCATCGATTATGAGTCTCGAATCAAATCACTGGATCCTGTGAACGATTTAGGTGAAATGGGAAACTACAAAAAGTTTACCAACCTCAAGAAAAGTAATCCTCAGATCAAGACACTTCTCTCTGTCGGCGGTTGGAATGAAGGTTCTTTCAGATACTCTGTGATGGCAGGAAATCTTACAGCTCGACGAGCATTTGTACAGACTGCTCTACAATTTCTAGAAACTTATAACTTTGATGGGTAAGTAGTTGGATCTGTAGTTGATTCCATGAGATGATAAGAGATGTTCTCCCTCAAAAATCTTGAAACAATCAGATTAGATTTGTCTTGGGAATTTCCTTCCGCTCGTGGTGGCCGTCCTGAGGATAAGCGAAACTTTGCTGCCTTAATTCGAGAACTTCGTGAAGCTTTACAATCTCGAAATCTACTTTTGGTCACATCTCTATCAGCCAATAAGTGGACCATAGATAGTGGTTATGATGTGCCTTCAATTGTACAGTAAGTTAAATGTTGGCACTATCAATCAATCATATCTATTAAAGATATTGTTCTTTATCTGGAAAGAAATGTAGATTACATGAACGTGATGACTTATGATTATCATGGTGGATGGGATACCAGAACTAATCATCATGCTCCTCTCTATGCTCAACGAGTGGAGGCCGGATTGGACAGTGTTCTCAATGTGGTGAGTTGAGAGATAAACATCTCAAAAATCATGATATTTTGAAAGAAGATTGAGTTGGTAAATATTTGCCTCTTCTTCCCTAGAACTATTCCATCAACTATTGGATAAGTAAAGGAGCTCCTAGAAGCAAACTCATTCTTGGACTTCCGTTCTTTGGACGTTCTTTTACACTAGAAAAACCAGATCAAATTGAGTCAGGATCACCAACAAGTGGACCGGGACATTCAGGACCTTTCTCACAAGAAGAGGGATCGTTGGCATTCAATGAGGTAACATTTTGAGCTCAACTCAAAAAATGACTAAGAATCAGTGATAATCTTTTCCATATTCCATTTAAGATCTGCTCGCTTCAGAAAAAGAACAAATGGAACGTTAAAGTTGATCCTGATCAACTTACTCCTTCAGCAGTATATCAAAATCAATGGGTTGGCTATGATGATGTGAACAGCGTTCAGCTTAAAGTTCGATTTGCGAAAGCACTCAATTTGGGTGGTGTTTTCATTTTTTCCTTGGAAAATGACGATATCTCCGGAAATTGTCTGGGAACAAAATTTCCTCTAGCTAAAGCAGTCAAGAAAGAATTTGAGAGCACAAATTCAACATTACCTAGACCAGCAGTTTCCATCAATACAAATCGAAAGCCAGAGCCTGGATGGACATCGACTACAGGTAGTTCATGGTCATGGAAACCTTCAACATCACCTAATCCAAATCAATGGTCGTGGAATCCATCATCGACAACTACCACTACGGTAGCTCCAAGTCAATGGACATGGAAACCTTCATCATTATCAACCACCAAGTAAATAACTAAAGCTATTTCATTGCGATTTTGATAGAAAAAAAGGAAATTCTGATTGATATATGTATATCGGGATTCAAAGTTGATAACTATTTATCTCATAAACCAGTAGATTTGATTGGTAGAAAACATTCTACTTTTTACGAGAATAACCAACCATTTTTTCATATTTTCAGGTTTATCAGCTCTAGTACAAGTATCAGTACTCCAAAACCATCGATAACCACCCCTTCTACAATCAAGACCCACTCAACTGCATCGACAACAAAAATTGCTAGTACAATGAGAGTGACAACATCAACTACCACTACCACAACTACTACCACCGCGTCTAAGCCATCAACATCAACTACAACTCAATCACCAACATCCACCACAACGGTACAGAGTACAACAAAGAAAAGTGATGTATCCAAAGGACTCACCTGCAAATATCCGGGAACATTTGTGAATCCAAATGATTGCAAAAAATTCTATCGTTGCGTTAGAATTTCAATCGAAGAGAAGTATAAAATCTATGAATATACTTGCCCACCGAATACCGTATTTGATAACGATAGTACAAACTGTCTATGGGATTATTTGGTTCCAAATTGCCACCGAACTCGAGACTATCCAAACTTGAATAACGATCTAATTGCTAAAGCGATGATGAGACATTGATGAATATTGTCTCAGAAAACGATAAAAATTAATAATTATTTATTTTTCATCCACATAAATTTTCCCTTATCTTGTTCATACGCTCATGCTTTTGTCTCTCACCATTCATCAAATATTTAAATAGAGTCAAGCTTTTCTCACTCAAGTTGAAGTGATAAAAAAAATGAAAAAATATCTCCAGCAACACACCCATAGACAAAAATTTTCAGCCTCATTCACAGTAAAATCATCAGAAAAATTTATTCGAAATATTCAACATAACCGGAAATCATAGTGCAGAACGATGTTCAAGGGGGAAAGTTTCTGCTTCACATTCGAGAAAATATTTCGCGCCATGACATTTTTCCTCTCCTTACTATGAATCAGAGTTTCTGATCAGAAGGGAATCCATTCGGTTGGAGCATGATCTTCTCGTTGGTATTCCATCATGACTCACATAACTGTTATCGTTCTACTGTAGAATATTTGATCATTTTGTGATTATTAAAGTTTATAACAGAGTATCAGGAAAGGAAATGTGTGTATGTGTGCATCGTCCAATCAGTTCTTGAGTGTAAGCGAATTGGGAATAAAAATAGCAGAGAGAGTATGATTTCTCGGAGCAATCTGATTGGACTTTAGGAGAGGAAACTGGATTAGATAATGAATGTTGTTGTTTTGACTGGAATGAACCACATTCACTTCAACTCGTGACCAAAATGATTGTTTTCGGTTCATTTTATCTTTATTATAAGACAACCGAGCCGAATCGAATGCTAACATTTGCCAAATGTTCTTGGACATGACTAGTCAGTCATAACAAGATGATAAAATTTGTGTCCCAAAATTCGACAATTTCTATGAATCTCGATGTTGATTACCATTTGAATGTTCATTTGTCATTATTCATTTACCAACTGACATCTTTATTCTGATCAAGTGTTACGAATCATGTATCCTTGTGATGGTGAAAATTCTTCCTCCGGTAAAAGAGATGATGATGAAATTAAATGTGACCAATTGTGTGAAAATGAAAAACCCTCAGGCAAAATTGAAATCAACGAATCAAGCAACATCGACACCTGTACTGTGCAAAATTTATCCACTAAATCAAGAGATGAAAAAGATAAAAGTGAAACAAGAGGACGAAAAATGACCATCATAAATTTTTTGCCCACCGATTGTAAATTGTGTGGACAAAATTTTACATCAGATAAAGCTCTTGGTTATCATATACGCGATGTACATGTTGTTGGTAAAAAGGATGATAAAAAGGTTTGTCATCAATTGATTTTGATTGGAGAAAATTAAATCAACAAAGTTCATGTTACCTTATAGTTCGAATAGCTTTATTCGATAATTGAGCATCGACATGGATATCTTTCTTGCCAAAGTTTTCCAAACTCATGATGAAATTTTCTTTCCATTCAGGATGAGGACAAGAAAAAGAAATCCAATGATTATCGATACATCAGAGGAAAAGATTGGAAAGTTTTGAATCCTAAGAGGCCGTTTTGTTGTCCAACATGCAATAAGAGATTTCTATATGAGAGTAGCCTTAATCATCATAGAGTTGTGAAACATGGGGAGAAAATAATCACTCCTGATGGCAATGTTTCGACAATCCCACCGAAAATGTACGATCACACTTTCCAATGTGATAAGTGTGGCAAAGTTCTGATGTCCAAGAATAGCTTAGTTCGACATCTTGTATCATTCCATGGAACAGATCATGAGAAGCCATTTCAATGTGATATTTGTGGTCAACGTTATGTTGGCATTTCAAGTTTAGGTAAGAACAATAGATTCTTTGAACTATAACAATTAATTCAGTCATACTCTTTGTTTTATCACCAGTTTCTCATCGTCGTAAAGAGCACACAGGAGACAAGCCTTTCAAGTGTGAACATTGTGGCAAAGAATTCACGATGTCCAATCGATTAAAATGTCATCTTCGTGTACATTCTGATGAAAAATTTTACAAGTGCACCCAATGTTCCAAGCAATTCAAAAGCTGTTCTGCATTCAGAGCCCATAAAGATACTCATGCTGGAGTTATGAGACATACATGTAAATATTGTGGCAGAAAATTTTTGTTTCAGGGTAATATGATTAAACACATTCGACGAAGACATCCAAATGGTGGAGAAATAACTGATTACTCAATCAATCGTTCAGAGAATTCGAAAGAGATGATAGAAAACTCAAATGAAACAAGTTTAAAGAAGGACGATAGAACTGAAAATTCTGCTCCAAACCACCTTGTCATCAATGATGGGAAAGCGATCGTATTTGATCATCAAAAAAATTCATGCTTTCAAAATGGATTGTCTACGATGAATCCAGCCAATGGACATTCGAACCCACCAAATCAGATGCAAAATGTGATAATTCCATTTCTTTCTTCTTTCTGGATATTAATATGCAAAAAATGATTTGAACATATTTTTCTACTCCTCAGAACAATTTCAAACCAATGGATCAGTTTGCTCAGCCTGAAATACAATTTCAAATTCTTCCCTTAACTTCGATTCCCAACCAAGAACTTTTCAATGGTATTGTATATCAAGCTCAACCCAGTCTGCCAGGCCCAGTCAAACCTCATTCCAATATTGTATCCTCACCAGTTACTTTGATCGGCAATCATAGAGGTTTACAATCGAATCTGAATCATGCTATCCGGTGTCGACTTTGTGATCAATCCTACACTGACATTCGGCTACATATGACAAATTTTCATCGAATACCTCCGCATAAAGTTAATTCTTTCATTCCGAATATGCTTTATCTATGATCATGATTATACACACTCTCTCAAAGAGCTTGCAAGTTGTTTAATTGCTGATTTTTGTAAACCATTCTCTAATAAGAACTTTTTTTGATTATACAGCTCATATCGTGAGCTTTATTGTTTTTTTTTCAAGCGTTACTGTTTTGAAGAAATCTGCTGAAATTTGAATAGTGGTCTTTCTAGATTGAAGACCCATCTATTATTTGTTTTTCACGAGAATTTGAGCTAATAAATATGATTTGAGATTTTTCTCCATCTTCTCCGTGAAGAAGACTACTGCGGTTTTGATCTTTTCTGGCTGCCATTGCTCATCAATCTGTTCAACTATCGATTCGCAGAAACATTACAAGCCTTCGAATAGCTAACTCGCTTCAAGTTCGACAAACTCTCACCTTCCACCAGAAAGGAAAAGTAGTTTTAATAGGCTCGATCCACCATTTTTTGTTAGTTAAGGGATGATGAATTTAAGTTTCTTGGTAACCGTTCAATTTATTCAATGGTAAAATTTTCATTACAGTGAGAGTTGATGGACTGATGAAAACTAAACTCTAATCAAATGAAGAGTGGCCAGAACTTTAGACGAGGCATTAAGGCGCCTATTAAAAGCAATTCTTAAGGTCTTAATAGATGGGAAAAGGGCTCTAATTTTCGAACAAATCTTGTATGAATCACTCTCAGGACAACATCCACAAGGATCAGGGTTCCATCGCTCTAAAATGAATCCAACTACTCGACCATCATCAGCTGGAAAATCAAGAGTACGTTTGAATTCTTCGAGCTCCTCTTCAACGTTTGATTCGGAGAGGATGTCATGAACCGCTGATTTGACTTCTTCACCTGCGAAAGCTATTGTGATGATCGAAGATTCTTTTGGTTCCTTGGTCTTGTGATCAACGTAGGAAATCTTTGGCACGATCCTATTCTTTGAAGACGGGACATTGAGGTCCCAATTAAGAGCAATTGTTGAGGTCTTAATAGATGGGAATAGGGTTCTTATCTTCGAATAGACCTCTGATGGAGGACTCGGGTGGAAACCTCCAAAAGGAATAGGGTACCATGGGTTGGGATTTAAAATGAATCCCACTACTCGACCATCATCAGTTGAAAAATCAAGAGAACGTTTGAATTCTTCGAGCTCCTCTTCAACGTTTGATTCGAAGAGGATGTCATCAACCGCTGATTTGACTTCTTCACCTGCGAAAGCTATTGTGATGATCGAAGATTCTTTTGGTTCCTTGGTCTTATGATCAAAATAGGAAATCATTGACTCGATTCTGCTCCTTGGAGGTTCCTCATCTGGTTCATTATAGACACGCTCCTCATCTGAGTAGTCCTCTATGAAGCTATGGACTGCTCTGAGTGTGCCTCCAGAAAAGTTCGGTTTGGCTAAAGATTTTCTTAGCAACTTTTCGATTTCCTCTATCTCAGCAGCACATTCATGAATCGAAGTAGCTATACATAACATAGATTGGATTGGAAACTTTGGGTCGTTCATATCTGGTCTTGCACTCCCACAATCTGACCAATCAGTGATTATTATCTTCACTCCTGGTATGTAGCGATTAATGTGGAACCCTTCAAAATATAAGGAGAATCGGGAAATATCTGAATCGGGAAGCAATTTTGGAAATCTCTTCTTGTAAGAGATTTCAAGGGGTTGGATTTTGCTATCGATTTCATTGATCAAAAAAGTATCGATAACATCATTTCGACGTATCTTGGTTAGCACAGTAGGATGATTGAAAGTGATGCCACTCATGACATTGCTTTCAAATCCGTCTTGGTTTTGCAGAAAGGAGAAACCTGGGCTACACCTTGCTCCGTTTGTCAAGAAACCTCGAATAGTCTGGTCAACCTTGGACATTGGTAGTAGATCTGAAAAAGGTCCCCTACACAAGTACCAATGGTAGAGGTGGTATCCGAGCTCATCTTCAGGGACTCTCTCCATATTCATTCTATGATTTTCACTCATTATCTCCAGCCATTGTCTCTGAGCATCATCATCTTTAGTTACTAGAGGAAAGTTTGTTCATAAGGATATATAATCAGGACGACCAGATAGCTCATAACCGCCATACTCGGCAAACGTATTGGCACCGATGAACATCAAAAATACTCAAGAATCCGAATACTTTATCAATGATGAGTGGCTGCATCAAAGCATCCATTTTTCCCACTCGCTATGACGTGATGACAAGATGGAATGAATCGAACGGAATGAATAGGAAATGGGTGTAGTTTCCTCCAATCGATTTACAGAACGAAATCTCTGTAAACAGTGAAACTTCCACCCACAAAAATATAAACATTGAAACCCAAAACAAACACGTGATGTGCTGGTTTCCATAAGAACAATCGCAACAACAGCGTCAATTCGAGTGAATCAATTGATGAAAAATATCCTCCATCAGAAAATCATTTCTTAATATACATAGCATGAAAAATGTATCACCAAGCAAATAGAAGATGCTAAAATGGATATCTGACCCATTCAATAAGCTCCAGATTATCGGAGACTACCATTGCTCATCAATCTCTCCAACTATCGATTCTCAAGGAACATTTTAAGCCTTCGAATAGCTAACTCGTTTCATGTTCGACAAACACGCACTGTTTCACTGCATGGCATGATTCTATTTGCTTGTAGCAAAATCTATTGAGCTCGGGATTCTCAATTTTTTGATGAAATTTCATCAAAACATTCGACTTGATAGATTGAATTCAATTTCATTGGAATATGATGCAAATTAGAAACTTTCGAATATGGTGCAAATTAGAAAGTCCTGAATTTGTCTACGACCATACCACGTTGAGAACTCCAGATCCCGTCCGATCTCTGAAGATAAGCAACGTTGGGCCGGGTTAGTACTTGGGAGGGAGACCACTTGGGAACCCCCGGTGTTGTAGACACTTTTTTCTAGTTATATTGCTTAAATTTTTCAGCTTTACAATTTAATTTTTCAGGTATTAGAGTTAATTTTCTATCTTTACAAAGTATTCTGTGCAATTTATTGGTGAAAAATTCGAGTTTTGAGGAGAGATTGCCGTTAAAGTGGGTAAATGGTTTGATGGCACATTTTCACCATTTAAATTCTTTCAGCTGAAGACTAATGCATCTAGCGGTCCTTGATTCACATCATATCGGTGAAGTTTTCCTGAACCGATTTGAGTCCTCGTTTTGGTGAACCTTGAAATTTGTCTATACCACCGAGTCATGCATGCCTTCCAAACGTGTATTTTTTAGAATATAGTCTGAAATCGGTGCCTCTAAAGTACAGTAAAGTGTAAAGTGATCCAAAATAGCTGAGTTTTCGATGATTTGGCTAATTTTATGCATAGAATTGATGTGCAAGCTGAGTGTATCTCTCTTCTAAATGAGCTATATGTATATATTTAAATATATATATTATATATATTTCCTCGATAAGAATATGAAACAGTAGGGAATAAGGGGGAGCAGATAAGTAGAGACTATCTGGAATATGTATGTCACTTGATCGGGTATCTTCTTGAGGCATATCATCGACATTGTGTCTCCAGCATCCACTGTATATCAGAGAGCTAGAAAGAGCTAAAGGTCTTAGTGTCTTGTTAGTAAAATAAATAATTTTTCAAAATTGGAGGAGAAATGATCCAAAAATTTAGTACTTAAGGACTTAAAATTCATAAGCAATGATTTCAATTGAAAAAAATCATCTGAGAAAATAATTCTTTTAAAATAATTAAAATAAAATCAAAAACTGATAATTTTTCACCCTTTTAATGCATCTATGTATTCTTCATAAGCTGAAAGATATCCATAAAGGAACTTCTCTTAGAATAACGTTTGCTCAATTCATTGTCATTAATTGTGATCGGTTATGAAAAGATTCGTTGTTCTGATTCAGGGAAAGTTTTCAAAGGAGAAAAGATCGAAAAAGTGATAATTCTCTTTTTGATTTCTCCTGGAATTCATCATGCTAAAAAATGATTGATAGATGAGATGAACATTTATATTGACGAATTATTTGTGCAATTGGATTGAGAATAGGTTTACAAAAGTACCACTCTTGGTCGATTGCTTCACTGTATTCTCACAGTTAAAGCTGATCAATGAATTTCATTTTCATCTTTCTGTATGATTGATTTTCTCCAAGATGCTATTCTCTCCACTGATATCAATTTCAATCCTGATAGTGCCGATCTTTTTCATGAGTGGAAATGACTTTTGAAAATTTTTCCATCATTGTAACAGGGTTATCCAAATGCATCAGTATCTAATACAATCACAATACTTTGACCATGATATTGAGAGATCGATTTCAATTTCATTGTCAGTGTGACGACAAATATTAGAAATGATACATCTTTCTCCCTTCTCCATTCAGATTTACGAAAATATTCAATGGCCACAGCATAGGATCATTTAATCAATCAGTCAGGGTCACCAAGTTTATGAATCGTATCGAATTGAAGATTACCATACACTATCGATTAATTGTATTCATTTTCAACTAGTTAACTATGCACTGGAGTTTGTGATCATGAGAAGTTGGGTGATGCAGAAGATAAATTAATTTCCTTTGAAATCATTGAAACAAACTAATTAATCTCTCTATCAGATTAGAAACACGAAAGTCCATGAATTCAAAGGACAACATTTACCGGCGAAGCTGAACTGTTCTGATAGTAAATCGATCATTATGAGAGGTAGATCAGTCAAATGACTGTCATTTGAAATTCATTAATTGTCCGATGCTTATACAAGATATTTGATGAATTCGCATCATTCGAGAGATTCATAAATCCAATGAAAATAGCACAACTTTCATCTTTCGATCGAAAAATTCAGACGCACCATAAAGTGCTGACAGTTTTTCCAGAGCTGCTTCATCTTGATGAATGGATTGTCTTGATAATGAAAGTGGTAAAGTATCGTTTTTCATAGTTTTATGAATCACAAATCTAGATAAGCATGGATGATTCTCAGTATTTCATGTGTTAATCTATGGAAAAATTTGATTGGTTTTCTATGGAGACTTATGGATCACAAAAATTTCCTACCAAGAATTCAATTGTTAATTGTTCTAGCAAATAGAACTAACGCGTTACATCTGGATCATGGATTCAGTCGAGCGATTGATATATTTTTTCTCAAATAATGGAGAGGAGGATGTTGCAAAGTTTGATAATACATACAAATAAGTGTGTATATAAATGTATACTTTGGATACCATCGGTATTAGGCACTTTGAAGAATTTAGTCGAAGTTGCGTTGATCACGTTGAGAAAATTTGCGATGACAAAACATGAATTTTAACAGACTAATAAGGATCGTGTGAGAAAGAGTAATTGTGAGCAAAAATTTTGCAACAATAGTGACACAAAATGGGCTCGTTAAAAGTCAATTTGTCATACATTTGTCAGTCTTCAATAAGCTTTGTCGCTAACTTTTCATGAGAAGATACCGTTATATTGTAATAACTTAGAATCTAGTCGGATGTTTGCTCTCTCTCTCTCTCTCTCTCTCTCTCTCTCTCTCTCTCTCTCTCTCTCTCTC
>QZCP01000019.1:147457-196789 GCA_003956705.1 Brevipalpus yothersi | reverse complement strand
TCTCTCTCTCTCTCTCTCTCTCTCTCTCTCTCTCTCTCTCTCTCTCTCTCTCTCTCTCTCTCTCTCTCTCTCTTTCAGGCAAAATTTTCTCTTAATAACCTTCATTTTTTATGAAATTCATCGATTGTTTGCGAGACACTCATTAGATGATTAGTTTTTGACAATCAATAAATTTCAAGTAAATGAGGAAGTTTTTACTCCTCCAATCTGATAATTTTTTCTTTCACATCCATCAGCCAATATTGTTCGGAACAAGAGTGGTGTAAAGATGGAGTTTTCTTTCTCTCGAATTGCATTCATCTATAACACCAAGAAGATTGATCTATTGTTTCAAGTGTAAAGGAAGCAAACTCTACTTGTATTGTTTCATTCATGAGATTTTACTATGTAAACAAAAAATTTCGTTTTTTTGAACTGATTCCAATCGGTGCACTTGCAGAGTATATGCATGAACATGCAATTTGGCAAATATCTTGAGGGAACTTCCAATTCTCAGCACCAGAAACAGCTGAAAACTATGATACAGTCTTATCAAGTTTTAACTCATTTGGGTAGGCCAAGAAGAATCATTTAATTCGAATTTCCCCTATTCAATTCACTTCTCATCCTGTTAAATTTTCCATAACGTTAATCGAATCGAACGTTCAGAATCAATTTTCGCTAAAGCTATCCTTTCGTCCATCACTTGATTTACAAACAAACAAATCGAACCACCTCAGCCACCCACATATCGAGCTACCATTCCTAAGCCGATCAATCCTATCCTCCCAGTTCATCAGTATTCTTATCAACGACTTTCCTGACCAATAGCCATGGCCATCGATTAACAGTTAGATTCTTTTTTTTTGGCGCAATTTATTGCCCAAATCGGATGGTTAACGGTGGCAGAAGATGGCGGCAAGCATCTAATAAGTTTTCGCTATCAAAAAAGAGAGAGAAAAGTTGAGAAGAGAGAGAGCTCAGATGTTGGAGCCAGTGAAAATGAAAACAAACAACATTTAAAAACTTGTGGCTGCTCAACATGATCTCATGATCTAACAAGAGCCATCAACATTATTATCATCATGTGTATACATTCGATTTAAATTTTTTTTGTGTTTTCCCATTATTCATTTATCCAATGTATTCACAATATTATTTGATACACTATTGTGAAACACTTTTTGGCCATCCACATACATCATCATTCACCTCATTCGACACACAGCATCACGATTGGCCACCGACACCAGTAGAAACATCATCAACATTATCAGTAACATCAACAACATCGACAACAGTAACATTTAAGCCGATCATTTTGAGTAAGATGATTATCGACAACTATGTTAATAATTTGCAATTCAGCTAGTGGATAAAAAACCCGGGAGATAGAGAGATAGAGAGCAATAATTAGTACGACCAAGTCATCAATAGCAGTGATCCAAAGAGAAAAGTTTATTTGCAATTTATATTTTATACATATTGATTTTTGTGTGTGTGTTTGTGTGTATATTATTTCTACCTTTTTTTTCTTCTCACATTTTTTGTTGCAACCTTGCAAATACTTGAAAATCAGAATCACTTCCTTCTGTGTATATCATCATCACCATCGACTTGGTTATGTGTCTGTAGGTGCATCTTCACGCCTGGTCACATGTGCCGATCACGGCCAAAACATCAACACATCCACACCATATACATGAACTATCAACCAATACCATAGTGATTCCCAGCTATTCCAACATGTATCATCATGTTGACAAGTAAGATCGACTTTTGATCTTTACCATCGTGTCTGTGTGTGTGTATATATATACATATTGATTGAGCATCTGCCATTGCCATTTATCAATCATTCTCTCGCTCCACAATATACACACATATATGTATGTATGTATTTACACGAAAATTTATTCCATTTATCGATCAAGAAGAAAGAGTAGAGAGATAAAAAAAGAGTAATAAAGTGAAAAAATTGCAAACATGAAAAAGCAACCAGATAATCCGGAAGCTGGTGAATATAAAGATCTTCTTAAACCAAATGGTCAATTGGATCGTCACAGTTTAACTGGACGACGATTGAGACGTGAAATTCGTAATTGTTCATCACTATTATTGAAACGTGAAACTGATCTAAGCATTGATCAAAGTGGCCTGCAACGATTTTTGCCTCAATGTTTACAATTTGCATTTGCCGATCAAGATGCGGAAGGCTTGTATCGTGAATATTATTCAAACGAAAAAAGAGCTGATTTTGCAACACTATTGAACATACTGTTAATCATAAATGCTCTTCTAATTGTGCTCTATTCAATGAACTTTTCAAATGACAAATGGCCTCGATTATTAATTTTATTGTTAACCGGTATTGTTGCACTTCTATTATATGTGTGGGTTTCTCGTAAAAATCATCTAATCACATCACGTCTATGGCAAACTTTTCCATTCATATGTTGGCTTATTTTTTTAGCCCATATCTACTGTGATCTATGGATGTTCTCAACACCCAGACAGCCTAGTGATGGACTAGCCACACTATTACTGTACACTTACTCTATATACGTGATATATCCACTTCGATTGGAAATATGCTGTTCACTTGCATTCATTATGGCATTTATACATACCATTCTTGTATCATCATTGTCCATTACCGACTCACTTTGGCCTCCAATTGTTTCATTTCAGGTAAATTTAATTGGATTCAATTTTATACCTCTCTGTATACTCTCTCTTTTGTCTTCCCTTTCTATCGATGTTCCGATCCTTATTGGATCTGACTTCTTTTGATTACCCCAAAAATTTCATTACTTCCCATGAATCGCTGGTATTTTGTCCAATTTATATCACCACCCTTTCGTGATCATTGCTATTTTTATGATGATGATGAATATGTGTGAGAGCCCAGATTGATCAATTCTCGCATATGGGTCAAAAATAACTAAAGAAAACATGGTACCATGATATACAGCAAAAATTTACGAGAGAAATGGTGAAGAAAAAATATATGATAACTGAATACTACTATTGATACAGTGAAACTGGTCTATTTGTACTTGAATCCCAACAGTGTGAAACAATATTAACGTGAAATATGTAGTTATGTGCATGCAAACGATTATTGAAAAAGCGAGAGAGAAAATGTTCCAAGAGAAAAAGAAAGAGAGAAAGAGAGAAAATATGAATTCTCTTTTTTCCTCCTCTTTTCCATCGTGATATTAAAATTTTTTTCGTTTGTTCTTGGCCCTCTCTCCATGCAAAGTGGAATATAATGTGTGTATGTGTATGTGAGCCTTTTTGGAATCAATTTTTTCTTGTCGATAGTAACATTTGTTTGACTGTATATTTTTGATGATAGAATAAGAGAAAGAAGAAGGAAATGAAAGCTGTTAGAAAGACATTTCTATTGATTTTGATCAATTTTCGTCTCTCAAAAGAACATGCAAAAGAAAATTTTTTTCCCAACCTCACCATCGAAGGATGATCTATTCCTTCTCCTATTCTTGGTGATTCTTCTTCTTTCCATCTTTAAGAATCTTTTTCAATCTTCCAAAACTGTGGGGAATTTCAAAATTTCTTCTCTTTCTCATATATATATGTAAGTGAATGAAGCCAGCAATCCACTTTTCTCATCTCTTTTTTCAGTCTTCTATCTTCTTCTTCTTCTTCTTCTTCATATTCCTCGTCTTTCCTAGAAACACCATGCTTTTTTGACGTGCAAGCCTTTCGGTTCACATTTTAGATATGAACATTCAGTTGGAATGCAAGACCAGATCGTATCTTTTCTCATTCTTTGATGGCTTTCAGACAGATATTTCGAACTAGACACATGAGTTTCCACACACACACACACATACACACATATATATACTCACAAATTTGAGCTTGAAGTGTATCTCGCTCAATTTAGACTCATCATCTCAAGATGAAATCTTCTTTGACAAAGTTCTTCAACTGAGAAAAGAATTGAACATCTCTTTTCTTCAACTTTCTTCTCTCTTTCTCTCTAGAAATGCACACTTGTACTTCTAGTTCATTGATTTGTGAAGCATTCTTTTGTGATTCTTTCTTTCAGACTATCTTCACAGATGATCTGGAAGTTTTATTCACCATTTTCCAATCACTAGATATCATACAAAACACAATACACTTTAGGTTATTTTTTCCTTCTGCTTCATCTTATTCTTTTTTTGCTTCCTCTTCTTCTTCTTCTTCCTCTTTTTTTCTCCTCACGATTCTTGAATGGCCATAACAGTATTGCTTATCTAATTTGTACCTAAATTTCACCATTTCATGTGATTATGCAAACGAAAACCCATAAAATGAACCATAGAAGAAATGAAAATCTTTGTACATATACATATACACGCACCACACGGTCATTTTCCATCATTTGCTACATCATTTTATTTGCTCCATTTCGCTTTTTATCTTATTTTTCTCTCTCTCTTTCTCTCTCTTAAACCTTAAACAGAGATCAGATCGAGTAAACGCCTCTGAACAAATAAGGATAATTTGCATGGCCTAAATTGGTAGGGAAAAGAAGAAGAGAATAGAAAAAGAACTAACTAGCATTCACATGAGTTAGCAGGTAATTTCTTTGGGTACAAACCAAAATTTTCTTCTTTCTTCTTCTTCTTCTCTCCTCTTGAAACTTATGTCAACTAGAGATCATCAACGTCCCAGGGAAAATATTACTAATCTAATTCTCTCTCTCTTTCTTTCTTTGTCATTCTCCATTTGTGAATCGTATTCATTCACTAAATGATGCTAATAGACAAAATTAAAACCAAGATGGCATCCAATTTGAATCCAGTATAGAGGCAACACAAGTGTTGCAATGTATAACACAAGCTCATTTTCTTCCATGTAGAAAATTGAAATGTTGATTATTTCTTTCTCTCTTTTTAATAACCGCATGCAACTGGCGACTACTGTAAAGAATGTGTGGCTGCACGAATTCGTTCTATGTGTAAATAAAAATGGTATATAAATTCTGGAAACCATATACCCTTAAGTGTTTTCTCTCTTTCTAGTAGTGAAAAGTTTCTACCTTTCTTTCAAACTCTCTAGTATGAAAGAAATGAAACAAATTGTGCAGATAATGAGCAACATGGTGGGAAACTAAGTACACTCTTGCCCTTTGAAGTTTGTCCAAAAAAAGCTTACAGGGGTGTCTCTGGAAAGCAAATGGAATGAGGAAAGAGAGGAAAGAAAGAAAGGAAGAGAGAGAGAGAGAGACAGAGAGACAGAGAGAGAGAAGGAAAAAAAATTTCTTGTTTCATTGTGAAGTTCGGTGGGAAAAACAGAATGAGTAGATTGTTACTTGGGTTATTTCCTCCTCCCACTCAAACCAAACAGTCTCTTTTTTTCCAAATGGTTCCTCGATTCAGGTGTGCAAATTAATCGAAATTCTGGTAAAGCTTTTTTTCTCTTCTTATCGTGCTCCACGTTCAGGTTCCATCCATTTCTTGATACTCCTTCACCTCCTTTTTCTTTCTCTTCTTCTTCTTCTATTTGCTATCTTACATCTTCATGTCTCCAGTAACGACGATTGTGACTCGATAATCGATTTTTGCTTACCCTGATCTTGCTTTTACATTGAGGAGGAGGAGGAGAAGAAGAGGAAAAAACTTTTTTCCAATCCAATTCACATTCACATTTCCAGACACCAAAGAGAGGCTCATTGAGTCTTTTTTGAATCAAAGTTCCATTGACTAGTCCCATAAAGTAGCGTAATTGAACTTGCCTCATTATGGGAAATCCTCTGAAGGTTCCCTTCTTCTTCCTTCTTCTTTCAGATGCTTTAATTAAACTCGAATCATCTCCAAAAGTCACTCTCTTTCTCTCCCGCTCAAATGATGCACTGCTCATAATCATCTTTATTTTAATATATATATTCTTCTTCTCTCTTCTTTTCCTCCTTCTCCTTATATTCTCGTCAAGCCCACCCAATTCTTAAGTATCAGCAGCTTGCACTTTCTTGAACTGAGTTTCCCATTGATTTTGAGTGTGTACTTTTTCGAAAAATGGTCCAGCTTACATGTTTCATGATTCCTCTAGTCATAAGTGTCGAAAGAGAGAGAGAGAGAGAGAGAGAGAGAGAGAGAGAGAGAGAGAGAGAGAGAGAGAGAGAGAGAGAGAGAGAGAATCATTTGGCTGAATGGGATCCAAGTCAGTTTCATCAGATTCAAGAAGTGTGGTAATATTCTTTGCATCCAATTATCACCCTCATCAGGAATGATAATGCCTCGATTTATGAGGATCATGGAAAATTGCTATTCCATCTGTATTCCCAGCCATAATTTAGTCACATACACACATGAACACACACACACACACCTGCATTAGTGAGATGAAATTCACATCATCTGAGGGTCTCAAGAGATTTTGGCCTACTCTAGTTTTCAACATAGGAGTAGAGAGAGAGAGAAAGAAAGAAAAATAGAAAGAGAGAGAGAGAGAGAGAGAGAGAGAAAGTGAAGCTTCAAAAACTAGGTTCTTCTGTAAATTGAAATGATTCTCATACCTCACGGAATTATTCATCTTCCACTTTAATATTGCCATTCTTGGGCTAGCTTTTGGTGTTCCAGTCTCTCTCTTTTTTTCTTACTGCTCTAGTTATTTCACAAGACCTTCACTTTTCTCTCTTGAAACTCACGCAACCCTTCTATGACGCCCTATTTCAATCCATTTTCAGATCTATCTAATCGATCTTAACTTCATGAAAGACTCTCACATTCTTGGAGAATAATAAGTTGTTGTATTAAAGCTCTATCAGTTTGTGTAGATATTGAATTTAGAGAAAAATTTCAAAAGAAAAAGAAGAGAAAGGAAGGAGTAAGCTTGTTCGAAACTTGAATTGAGATCATTGATTTTCTTTTTTCTATTAATTTCAAGTTCAACAGATCAATGGGAAAAATTTTGAATATTTCCTCTCCTCATATCTTTCCGTTTCCTGTCAAATATTTCGTTGGGAATATTTTTCATTTCATTCCGAGTACCCAGTCTCTCTTTCTCTTTCAAATACAAGTATTTGGGTGTGTGCCTATGTGACTCCAGTTCAGTCTGGAACTGTCCTTGTATCAATCATACTCTGACCACTTTAGTCTCAAGGTTCACTATTGCCTGGATCATGAATAATATCGATGAATTCGTGTTGACCATTAGTCCACGGTCAAGTTGAATGAAAAATGTCGATTCTTATGTAATCGAAACTCACCCAGTCAGCAGGACCATTTTCTGAGATAACATTATCGGTCTCATTAATGGGGCTTCTCTGTGAACTCTATTTTGTGAATGATGATAATGCAAAAGAAGAGTCGAATAACAAGTAACTTATCCATTCATCATTTTACTCGTCTATGCCATTAAAAATAGACATAGAAAGAGAGAGAAAGAAAGAAAGATAAAGTCTAGCTCATTTGTAAGCTATTCTGACATCCTATTCTTCGATCTTTTTGTTTTGTTCAAAAAATAGAACTACCCTCGCCACTATTCTATCCACTTATTCTGATGATATATCGAACTTTGATCACAATTGGAACTATTCCATAGTCCCTAGCATTATAATAGAATAGAGAAGATGAAAAAAAATGCAGAAAGACTACGAAATTAGCTTCACCAAGTTAATGATCATGTCTAGAAAATCATGATTAAGATATTCGGATGAATGTGGTTTAATTCTAATTCTAGTTTTTATTCTGAGAAAATAAGCCTAAATTCGAATTTTCTCATGATAATCAAATAGCTGATGTATGAATTGTATGTACTACAGAAGAAGACTCCTCTAATTCGATATATATTACCTCATTTATTCTCATGAATTACTGATTAGCTCTTGCTTTTCCAAGTTAACAGAGAAGGATGGACATTGTCGAACCAATTTTCTGAATTTTGGGTATCTATAATCTCTCTCTTTTCTCTATTTTATGCTACTGCTCACTTGCATCGCAACTGGGCTACCAGAAAAGCTAAATTGAGCAAAAAAGTGCAGATTTTCTATGCTTCATTCCACTGGGAATGAACTGAATTTGGAACTTCTAATGAAGATGAATTCCTATCCTGGAATCCAATCTATCCACTTATTTCTTTGTCTTCACACACATTCAGTTTCACATCTCACCAAAATCTTCATTCTATACAGAGTCTTCCTCTCTCTCTCTCTCTCTCTCTCTCTCTCTCTCTCTTCTCATTCAACTCATCTATCGTGATAAGAATTATTTTCTCTTTCTTTCTCTTTATCTTCTTATCAAGCTCGTTATCAGGAAAAAAGCGTTTGACGTAAATGTTGAACATTTTATCACTCATAAGGTGCTTTGAGGAAATACTTTTGATGGACAGAAGACACCTCTCATTTGCTGTGTTCCCCATGGTCCATCGAGTGCCTCTTTATTCTTCTTTTCATGGGATATTTTCGATCTTGTCGATTTTCTCTTCTCTCTTTTCTATTCCAATTTTTCTCTTCACGCATGCACTCGCTTTGATGGGCAAAGAAAATAGTGAATCGATCAGTCTTTACCGATTAACTCTCTCTTTCTTTCTTTCTTCCTTTCTTTTTATCTGGCCCAGAACTTTGTTATCAAAACCTGAAGAACGACATCTCATATAGCCAGTTTTGATGCAATGGAATCTCGATTTAGAACATAGCAAAAGTGTACTGTCAAATGGTGAGAATGTTACGTTGCAAGGCATGCATGAGAGAACAGAATAGAATGGAAAAAAGATGGAGCATCACAATGAAGACACACACTCACACATCAAGAGAGAAGAGAAAGGATGAAGGATGGATGAATGTATATGTATGTACGATGAATGAAATCGTATTTGTGCTCGTCTTGCATGTAAATATATCCATCAGCTATTGAGTTGAACATTTGATGAGACAATCAGTTAGCAATGATCCATAATAATGGAAGGAAATGGAAGGAGAACAACATGATGCATAATCTTTAGCCTCTATTTTGCTGTTACTGATGTATGCATTTTTCTTTTACCTATTATCAACTACTACTATCTACTACTACTTACTCACTTTCAAACTCATCATTTTCTCTCTCTCTCTCTCTCTCTCTCTCTCTCTCTCTCTCTCTCTCTCTCTCTTTCTCTCTCTCTTTCTCTTGGGATGCCTTGAAGCCTACAGGGTTGACTGTGTTTTCTTCTTTTCATCGCGTTTCATCGCCAAATCTTGGCTTTATTCTCTATTCGTACTTGCAAGCTAGATGATCCCGAAGGTACTCTAGTTTGGCAAGGAGAAAAGATTACACCCAGAAATGATTTGGATGCTCATGAAGGCCAATCATGTGTGTATATATATATGTATGTGTATGTGCACTATTTTAGTCTTACACATAGAAAATCTCTGAAAATCCATTCATTCATCCATTTATATTGAGCTCTCTTCTCTCTTCTTCATGTTGCGTGAGAGAGTGTTCAAATGGCAAACTCATCCTTTGCGTCATTCTTTCTTCTTCGTTTCCCTTCTCCCCCAAAATCATCATTCTCCATCCTCATCACCTATTTTCCTCTAATCTTGTCCACACTATCATCGAGGGTTTTTTGGGGACCAAATTATCGATCATATCAATTGATCCACGCCTTGATTGTCATATGAGGTTTGAAACTGGCTATTTTGTGTGTGACCAAACCTTTTTCTCTCTCTCTCCATCCTACACCCAGAATCGATTGGAATAAATATACATACATGTATGTGTATGAAAATTGAGCTGCTGAATACAATGGTGGGGCTTAGGAAAGGCTTAGAAGAAAGATGTGATGAGTTGATTGAAAAAAATAACTTAGCCTATCATCTTTTGACTTAAAGTTTTATCCTCACTGAAATTCTATCTGATAAAATCAATTGGAGCATAAAGATTTTTCTTCTCTCTCTCTCTCTACGAATATTTGATGAAAGCGTGTGTGTACATGTATAAGTGTTGGGTGGAGGCCTAATCTATGGGCATAGGCTTGGTTAAATTTTGTTCTCTCTCTCTTTATTCCTGTATTCCTGTATTCCTCTTGAAACTTGAAACATGATCTATCTTTCCCTCAAGTCATCGGCTTCATTCAATTTAAGATTCGAGAGGCATGTATTCAATTTCATTCTGTTTGTTTTCTCTTTCCCCTCTTTCCTCTTTTCCTCTCTATTCTCTACTTTTCTTGATGCTTTTGAATTGAAATGATACATAAAAAATGTCAGGGCCAAGATCGGTTTGATGGTTTGTCTAAGAGATATCTGTTTCTCTCTCTCTCCCTCTCTTCCATAGGCACAGACAAGAGAGAATAGAGATGAATTGATCACGAATTGTTTTATTGTATCAGATTTTAAATGTCTTCTCTTTTATCTTTTCTTCTTGATATCAATTGAGTTCATGTCTAACCATTCAATTTTAGAATTGAATGGTTCAGCTTTTTCCCACATTGTTTTTAAATGTTATTGAAGCCTGAGAGAGAAAGAGAAAGAAAGTCTCTTCTATTTTGAGCTTGCCAAAGAGTAAGTCTCAATACAGTCGCGTGTCTGAAGTTCTTCATTTGAAAAGTTCAATTTTTTGAAGATCAGAAACTGTGAGGGGTAAAAATAAGAAACTTTAGAACTCTTTGATTCAGATACCTTGTTTTTTCCTCGAGTTTCATTCCAGAATCCACTAAACTATGGACTGAGTGGGAAGTGTTTTCAAAATACACATGACTAGGTCATCTTGGAATTCTTTTTGGAAGAATTTCGAGTGAATTTTTTCTCAGCCACAATATGTACAGACACGTGAGTGTGTATTGTGTAATACTTTCTTGTCCAAGTATCGATCAAGTTTAAATACTTTCCTGGACACATTGAGGAGAAGAAGAGGAAGAAAAAGGAAGATATTTGATATCAGCATCCAGCTGTTTTGTTGTGCTTTGTTGCGTTGACAAGCGAATCACTTATCAATAAGAAGTGCTCAAAATTTTGATGTGATCATCACCACTACTTGATTTCTCTTTCTTCTTTCTCGCCTATTTTTTCCTCACTTACGATATTGAGCAATCCGATGAGTTTTACAAGCAATCAAGAGTAAAAAAGTGAAAATTGAACCATAAGGGTATATTAAAGGAGGAGAAGTAGGAGAAGAAAAAAAGTCTCATCTTTCTACCAAAATCATCATTCTTTTTTCGAGATGAAGTGTAATTGTAATGATTGAGACTCATGGATGACATGAGCTTCTTCATGCTGAAAATTCAATCAAGAGAATGAAAGACAAAATGAAAGATAGAAAGGAACAGCTATTGAGCAGCTATTTTTGAGTATAAAATAAAACTGTCTACCTTTAATTGATATTCTTCTAGCTAGTATGTAATAAAATGTCTCTAATAATTCTAACTAAAAGTGTGATGGATTCTCTCTCTCGCTCTCTCTCTCTCTTCTCGATTGACTCAAGCGACTTGTTGACACTTTACTCTATCCTAACAATGAGTTTCCATCCATCATTCCAGTGTTGGTGAATATGTGTTCGTATCTGTCTGTTAACAATTTGAATATGAGACGATAAGAATGGAAAGATTCTCTCTCTCTCTCTCTCTCTCTCTCTCTCTCTCTCTCTCTCTCTTAAACCTTGTTCACAATGATAAAAGGCTGATTTTGTTGTTTTCTTTTCCCACCAAGTAGCATAATTCACAGTACCGTTAGAATATGAAGAGATTCTCTTTCTCTTTCTTCCCTTTCTTTCCCTCTCCTTTCCACCGTGAACACATTAATCGAACAATGTGAAAAGTGATTCAATTGCAATTTGGAAAGATTGATTTGATGTCCATTTAAATCGAACCTTACTCGGATTCATTGTGGAAAATTTTATTTGCTGAATAGTGATAAAAAAATACACATTTACACTGTACACTGTAGTAGGGTTGCAAAAGTGTCATAGGTGAAGAAAAAAGTACAAAATGAGATGGGAAGTGAGAGGAAGAATGAAAAGAGAGATTCAATATAAAAGCTAACAGAGCTGAATGATAGATGAAAAATTCTGCTGATCATATATATCTAGCCAGCATCATCAGCAAAGAAGAGACTTTCAGCCGAAAGGATGGAGAGAGAGAGAAAGAGATGGAGTTTGCCAACCATTTCAATTTCTAATCTTGACTGTTCCCATAGAATAGAGAAAGCTGAGGTCTATCCTGCGGCTACTTTCTCGATTCTGTCTCATCCTTTCATTCCTGATGGATATTTCTAGGCTCCACTAAATTGATTTCTCTGATGTTCTATGGTCCTTTCTATCTGTCTCTTTCTTCTTTTCCATCCTCCTTGCTGGCACCGTGATCCAGTATGTTCATTTGATATTCTATTCGATTCCTTGAGGCAACATTTTTCTCATCATTCCTTACTTTTTGACAAAAATCTAGCAACTTCTCTCTTCCACAACACCTTCATACACATACAATCAGAATCTAAGACATGGTCTCTCACATGTAATTCATTTTATGATCGATGATATTAACCCATTTTCCCTTGTTCACTTGACATTTCTTGGCATAGTGTGCATACTTATATTCTCTCTCTCTCATACCATACTGTTGATAGGTTCCCTTGACGCTGACTTATTATTTGATACATTGTTCACCATTTTCAGAGCCTCTAATTTGGTCAAAGTATGGTTTTCGTGTGTCATAATTCTGACAATTTAATGGATGAAAATGAAACCAGAGAAATAGAGACATATATTTTGCTACCTTTTCTCTCTCTCTCCCTCTCCTTACCGTCACATTTTTCTGATCGCTTTTTATGTCCTACTCTAACTGGAAATATTATCAATTGACTGGATGATATTATTTTTTCCCTTGTAAGTTTGTATCAAAATGTGTTCATGAATTCATTTATGATCACACATACAGGAAGGAAGTAGAAGTGAACGAAAAAGAGAGAGAGAGAACGAAGGAAAGAAAGAGAAACTACATATAAAATGATGCTTTAACTGGGAAAAGAATCATGTCTTGTTGTGTTCATTTTCACACATCCATAGAGTAAGCTGTTGTAGAATTTGGTATACAAAAAATACATCAACCAATGTGTGGAGAAGAAAAAAGAATTGGAAATCCCTGGAGTCAAAATATGTAGTAATAGTAGAATAGACAAAAGATTTTGAAATATTATACATTTTTATGTTTTTCTTCGGTTCATCTTATCTCAACTTTACATACTCATGATCGCTTGTTTACTTAGGTATATTCATGGAGTCAACATTGTAAGAGAAAACTTTTGTTCCAATATTCTTTCGGTGAATGAATTCAGTATGATATATAAGCGATCTATTTTTCCTTTTCATTTTGTGCTGCCTAAGAATTGAAATTCTTTTCCGAGAGCATGAAGATGTGTAAAAACCCAAAGGCTAAAGTTATGAAATGGGAAAATGTGTTTATATTGCGTATATTATATTCGATACCAATATTCAATCCATTGAAAGAGGAAAATGATACTGGTCAAGCATGATCTACCTGAAACTATTGATTGCTCATGAATAGAGTCTGAATCAGTTAGAAAATGTGGGATTTTTTCTTCTTCTTACTCATTGACTGATCTTCCATTCCATTCAATGATGGTTAGTTGATTGCATTGCTTGATTCTCCTTGGTTGCCAACTCCTTTTGATTGGTATTTGTCTTGAATGAACAGTGGTTCCAATCATGGATCGATATTTTGGGCTATGAAAGAATATATTCTTCCCTCCTTTTTCTCCTGAAGAATGTATCGCTATTTTTCCTCTCCATTGATATCATATATTTGATACACATACACATCATATCTAGGGGAACAAAGAGGCTAGAAAAAGATACATTCTCTTTGCCATACTTTTCTCTGACGTCGAATGTAGCATCAGTCTAGATGGGGGAAGAGAAGTAACTATGGCTCAAGATATTCTCTATTTTTGATTCTTGATGCTGCTTTCACTAGGCGAAAGAATATCATTATTTTATGTATATATTCATGTACACTTAACTGGGCTTGGGAAAAAAGTACATGTATATTTATCATGGATGATAGGGAATCAAGATCAACTGAACGTTAGAATGCAAATTTTAACGCTAACTCTTGCACACACATGCTTCTTTTTTTTGTCGAAATTGTGTGTGCAAATAAGATGAAAGATGAATTTTTTTCTTAATAAAATTTGGCAATTTTATCCAAAATTTTTTCACCTCTTTATCATCACCTTCCGATAACATAGTATCAGAGAATACTCTATGAACAGAAATATTGCATAACCGTTTTTGCCCCCAAATTCTCATGCCTCAGCAAACATCTTCCAGTTCGAGATTCCTTCATTTTTGTTTGATATTTACTCCTATCATGAAAAGGGTGAGAATATTTATCCATAAAACTTGATATTCTGGTTGATTGCTTAGATGAAATCAGTCGCATTTCTCATCTCATCTCATTTCATCTCTCTCTCTCTCTCTCTCTCTCTCTCTCTCTCTCTCTCTCTCTCTTCAGTCTCTGAAGAGCATCAAATTCAACATATTATCTGAATACATCGCTGAGTCACTTGATTTTAATACATTCTTCATCATTCGTGATTTTGAACATGTAGACTTCATTAAACAATTTTTAGGGAATAACTTTTCCCTAGATTACTCCTCAAAACCTTACCGCTTCTCAATTAAATCAGTCTCTCTTTCTCTCTCTCTCTCTCTCTTCCCCTTCTCAGCTTTATTCGATATCTAAGAGCACAATTTTGCTCGGGCTCAAGCTCGGTTAAGTGCTCTAGAAACTCATATTTTCTCTTGATTTTTGCCTCTTAGCATCAAGTCGAGAGGAAATGGTTGATCACTCTAGGAAATGGTCCACATTTAATCTTGTTGATAGTCGGATTATAATGATTATCCCATATAATTTGACCCATTTCTTTCACCATGTTCTCGCATGTGTCCAATTTCTATCATCTTTCACTCTCTCTCATTTCATGATCATTTAGTGTTGAAAGTTTCATGGGAACACTAGAATATATATAGATCTATCCATATATTCGTAAGTCTTCCTCATATATCTGGACTTTCTCATTAATGTCTGCTCCAGAAAAATCCTACAATGAACATCATCTTCCGTTATATATTTGCTGTCTATTCCATGGGAACATGAGATATTTATGCTCTCCTGGATATAGACTGAATGCAACTTGTTTGATGCGATTCTATTGATCCTTGTCAAGTTTATATGTATACAAACATCAGTAGGAAGATGTTCACCAATAGATTGATTCTCAAAATTAACTATAAGAATGTAAACCTGACATTTCCTTTGAACACTTCCACTCTCAAATGTTTGATTCAGCTTGTCCTCTCAGCATTCTTCTTGCATCATCAAGATGCAGAAAATCTCGAAAAATCTTCTTTGCTCTCAGGCAAAAATAGACCAGCCAAACTTGGAGAGTAAACTGAAGAGAATCAGTTAACTATTGATGAGTAGAAAGAGATTCCTCCATGTTTTCTCCCACTCTTTGTCTCCCCATGTGATCAATGAGTAGGTTCTTCAAATCTATTCTATCTCTCCTCTTTTCTCTCCAATATGCTTGGAAGGCATCAAAAGAGGAACAAATAAATTAGACTCAAGTAATACTTTCACCCTAACAGCACAAGCAAATGCTAAACAAGAAGTGAAAAAGGAGACAAGAGAATTGTATGAAAATCTCAGGATTTCTAAGTATAAGTTTTGGTGACATTGTGAAGATAGAGAGAAATTGATGAGGAAAGTTTGACAAACGGAGCTTGACTAATCATGAAAGACCACGTGAATGAGGATAGAATAATGATGATCAAAAGTGATGCTCAAATATAATGTTTGATTTTCCACCTCCATTGTTTCACCTCCTATTACCGTTATGAAGTGTAGACTCTTATTTTCATCCATATGAGATTGTCCTCCGGCGTTCAACTGGAACGTTGGTCACTTTTGATGATGATCCTGATGATGATGATCCATATCGGTTAGCTATTTGCTGCATCATTTCAGAATGATGCAACTTGATGTTACATCTCTCTTTCTCTCTCTCTTCATCACTTTCATGAGATGATATTGATGTATAATTTTGCGTTTCCTTTGCCAACATTTGTGTTACAGCTAGAATAACGTATAAATGTCATGGACAGCATTCATTCGTTGATTGCTTGATTCTGTTGATGGGAAACATGAGAACTCCCGAGATTCATCCATACACTGAGCCATGGATATGTATATCCAGCATCAGTATATATATATCGTTCGATACATCTGATGGAGAGAGAAAGGGAAAGAAAAAAGAAAGAAAATGTATACTGAACGAGAGTGTACAATGAGATGAATACTTTTCTGGATAGTGTAATAAATTAATCATGGTTGCAGCTCATTACTGTCTCTCTTTGACTTTTGCTATTCATCAATAGCCGAGAGTCACATTACTTTTACTTGATCCATATACACAAGAATTCAGGGTTTGTTTAACTCCTCCACATCCACTTTCTCTGTTTCTCTCTCTCTCTTCTATCTGAAGGTTCATTTCACATGTTTCAAGCGATTCTGAACCATTACAACCATTCATCTAACTTCTTGGGTGTGTCAATACCATGGTCCAATGTTCCTTGCTTGAGTGAGAGCAAAAGAGATATATTCTCAAGTTGTACACACTTGCGTTGGTATGTGTCCTATGAGATCTACTCCTCAATCAGGCAAAATACTTGGGGAAAATGAGCTTGGCCAAAATAGTGTGCATTTTTCTGATTGTATATTTCATGATATTACTCTAATATTCCCATACACAAGCCCTCCACGTATTAGTTTTTATCATGGGAGTTCCTTGAAGACATTATTTTTGATATTTTTTTGTTCAGAATATTGTAGGAGTGCACGAAGAATATCTACTTTTGCTTTTATCTCATCAACTATGAATCAAGAAACATCAGTCATAACATGTTGTTATTCTTGTTTGGTCTTCTATTAGAATTGAAATCATGAGCGAAAGAAAGTAATAAAGAAAGAAAGAGAGAAAGAGAGACAGAGAGAGAGAGAGAGAGAGAGAGGGAAGGAGAGACAAAGACAGAAAAGAATAAGAATCACGTTCAATTTGATTATAGCATTATTCCTCATGGAGATGATGAATAATACTCATGAGTGATTGAGAATGATAACTTGACGATAGTGGAAAAAAATGCTGATACCCAGAAATCTCAGATTTTCTCTACCCTTTTGCTTTCATTTCTCATTGGTGGGCTTCATCATGCAGGCGTAATTTCACTCTGATTCGACTTTCTCAATCCATTGAACTGATCGGAAATCGATTCTCTAGGTGGTTAGTGGGAAGACCAGCGTAAACGAGAAGGAAGGAAGAAGGAGAAAAATATGAGAATGGCAAAAAAGAAAGATGGCCAAGATCAGAGGATAGGATGGTCCATGGTTAACTGGTTGCATTCACTGGCGTTCTCAAGATGAAACTAGCTCTCGAAGAATATCTAGAGCCCAGGAAGAATACTTCCTCAAGAGATTTCAAGCTCTTCTTCTAATATCACTGGATTCATTTTTATTCTGTGGTGCCTATTTGGAGAGGAATTCAGCGAAATCGAATGTAATGAAAGTCTGTCGCTACTCGAAAGACTGGTCGAAAGAATTTGTGTTCGACTTGTTCAATTATTAGTGATGCTCAAGTGATGCGGATTTTTTTTCTTCTTCAATCCTGACAATCTTCTCCAGCAGACTTTCACTACACTTGAGAGCTTCTGTGCATTTTCATGCTGTTGGATTCAAATGAGCTAGCTAGCAACCCAACTGGATTCGTGTGAAAAAGCTTGTGATAGTTCGAGAAAACTTTGAATCGTTGATTCTTTTGGTGAATGAAGAGGAAGAGAAATCCTATATCCTCTTCTCAATAGAGATACATTCGATTTCAATCGATGTTCATGGTTTCTTTGAGTATTTTTCTGACCTTTTGGGCCATAAAAGTGTTTGATTGGACTCAAGAGAGTGATCGAGCTTTGTAAAAAGTACTTTTTCACTACTAAAGCTCCCCTCTATAAGGCTGAAAAACCCATTTTATCACATTGTGATTGTTGGAACTTCCATATGAAAGCTAAGGAAAAGGTGTGTATGATGATGTAGACTTAAACCCTGAGTATGATTGATATTCATTAGATCTTTCAAGATTCTGAGAATGAGAGAAATAATACTATCTGAGTTGTATGATCCCTCAGAAGAGACATACACGAAGAAAGATTCAAGAAAAAACAGTTGCTGCTGGGGCTTAGAATTCTAGTTGGTATCAGAAAAAAAGGAGAAAAAGAATTTTCTTCCTCTTTCAAGCATCAATCAGCATCTGATTCTGATTTGATTTCATGAACAATTATTTGCAGGCTAATGGCTAGGAAAATTTAACTTTTCTTTTTCATCAACGAACATAATTGAACAATCTGTTCAGTTTCCTAGGGATGACAGTAGAGAGGATTTCCGTAGCAATACAGGCAATTTCTGTTCTTGCCATTTGATTCAAATGATTTTGACTCTTTCTCTGTCTATTTATTTCAAAATGTTAGCAAGCAATTGCTTTGCATTTTCATTCTCATCAGACCGTGATCTGAGCTGAGCTCTAGGAATTAATTCAGACACGATTTGCATCACTGATTTGCATTCTCATCACATACAAATCTGTATCTTTTCACATGTGTGCAAGCTAAAATTAGTATGAGCTATAGTATGATTAGACAGAGAGAAAAATTCTAGCAAAAAATTGATTTTCGGATGTAATTCGGATATTTTATTTCTTTCGTGTTCATCAATCATTTTGCTCAACAATCAGAAAACATATTCGTACATGCACACCAAAACAATCAGTAACATGCTTTCCATTCCATATTTTTACCTACAATATTGTTTCTCATTTGAGTTGATTTTTTAGCCGGAACATTCCATAAGCAAAGTTGATTATGCTCCCCTAATTATGCAAATTCTCATTGACGGTGGAATTTTTTTCTCAAAAGCCCCTTGTTAAGGAACATCTCCCCCTTACAATTTTAAGCCTTAACATATGCATCCTTTCCTCCTCCTCCTCATGTTGGTGTTAAATTTAACCCAGCTCATCAATCCAATCTATTCCTCTCTCTGGTTTGAGACTTTATCTATTTCAATTCTCAAAGATGTCAGAGAAAGTGGCTTGTAGATTGAGAGAGAGAGCAAAATTTCGACAATTCAACATGTCTTCTCACTCTACATTCTCATTTACATCTTTCAAAACATGCAATTTTGTTCTCTCTTGAGATGTCTGATTGGTATGAATCGTAGAATATACCAACAGTTGTGGAAGATCCGAGACAATTTGCCTCTATTCATCTATCCTCAGGCTATATGTTCACAAAAATGAGAATAATTCTTTCGAATCGTACGATGAGAACTTCACTGATGAGGCAGGAGCAATCTTGTCAGAGTTGAACCGTTTCTATACATCGATATTAGATTCATAATTTTGTATGGTTCTAGTAACTGAATACTTTCACTTTTGCTTCTCTTCATTTCTTTATTCCTTTCCTATTGCCTTGATCTAGATGCTTCACTTTCTCTTGCCTCAACGACAACAACCACCATAGGCATCTCATCTAACTATTGCAACAGCTCATTGTGAATGTCAACGTTTGAGGAATGTTAATGAAAACGTTCCAAGTCACTTAATCAACTTTCTCTCTTATCCATACAGCACACATACACATTCAAGCTTCCCTTCCCATCACATCTACTTCTTTTGCTTTTTCTTCTTCTTGGTTAGCTTGCTATTCTTCTCTCCATTTTCGTCCATTAAAGCTCTACTTTCACTTTCTCCCGAGTCTGTAATTACTGTTCAACCACAATCAAAAGCGGAATAAGTTATTCTTTTCAATCAAAAGATCTTGAAGCTTCTTCACACTCAAGTCCAGATTCTGGGCATAACACACTCACCATGGTCTATATCATGGTCCTACAAGAAAGCAAGATAGATAAAGAAAGAAAAAGAGAGAGAGAGAGAGAGAGAGAGAGAAAATTGCTTTACAAAATGTTCTCTTGTGGCTTTCTAATCGACTCAAAGTCAGCCACAGTAAACTTGGCCTCCTTTTTTTCTCCTTCACTAGCACAAATGATCTTCTGTGTGTATGTGTGTATATGATACTTTTGGTACTTGGATAGTTCTTTTTTGGCAAGAGAAAAATTTTTCTGAATACATTAAGCCTACTACAGGCTCTGTGGATTCTCTCTCAGTCTATCTCTTCAGTTCTGTTTTGTTCATGGGAAAAAAATAGAATACAGCTAATAGAAAAGCTAACATAGTTCACTTTTGTGATCATTTTCTTTTCCCACTTTTTTGTAACTCTCTTTCATTTTCTCTGTGTCTATCTGAGTTATCTCTCTTTCTCTCTCTCTCTCTCTCTCTCTCTCTCTCTCTCTCTCTCTCTCTCTCTCTTACTAGTCTCTCTATTCAACTTCATACATTACGCTTGTTTGATTATAATTCTGGACACTTCACTGAATTCAAAATCTCCATCTGAAACCCATTATGTTGAGTGTATCACTGACAGAGGCACACAATTTCATAAATGTATACAGTTTATGGATATTTTTCCATTCTATTCATCCTATTATGTATATACTCTCTATTCTAACATTAGCTCATGCTTCACGTCTAGTCAGATAAAATCCAGAATTTGTTTACAATTTTTGGCTCACTAGATATGAAATTGACTAAGATCTCATGGCATTTGTGTATCATCCTACCCATGATGATGAATTCCAGAATCATTTATCTCACCATGTGTTTGGCAAGAATGAAATTCATTCTCATTCTCTCTACTTCCACTTTTTCCTCATCCAACTCTTATTCTACCACTTTTATCTCTCTCTCTCTCTCTCTCTCTTCAGTCGATGACCACTGACCATCAGAAGTGAATATTTGCTCTTTCTCTCACATATTCTTCTTCGTAAACTTGCCTAGAATCATCAAATAGGGCCTTTGGTGTGGCATTGCACTACACTGCTCTGATTTATGTTAGCCTCGTCGAGACACATTGAATCGCCAGGACTCATGGATAATGTTTGGTAGTGGTGATCATGATGGAGATATGATCATAGACTTCTATGATCGTACATTTCTCTCTACCAACTGTTGTGATCTTTTTTCTTCTCTCACTTTTGATATATCACCACTTAATCTTGCCTTCCTACGCTCAATGCTCTTTCATACTATAATAGTTGATTTCGCTCTGTGTGTGTTGATCCAGTATCCGGAATTTATCAAAAAATAGCCTCAATTCTTTTAAATCCACACGCAAGCTTACTACTAGTCTCTCTCTTTATCCCCTGTGTGTATCGAGACTTTATTGCAAGCTGCTATCAAGAATGTTTTTTCAACTTTGCCTCAGAAAATTTATCATGATCACCGCTAGAATGATTCCGGAAAGTGGTAGTAGTTGTAGTACTTAGACACTGGCCATAGTGTCAAAAAGGAGGCTATTCATGGGAAGTTGGAAAGAAGAGCTTCCTGGTTATTTTGGATTCCAAAATTTTTTCTTCTGGAGCATGATCAATATTTGTGTGTTAAAGTTTCTCCCAGACTTTTCCATCTCTCTTTCTCTCTCTCTCTCTCTCCTTCTCTAATTGATACCAGCGATTTTAGTTGCATCTCTAACCTTATTAGTATCATGATCCTTCTCTCTTTTCATCTACTTAATCTGATGCGATTTAAAAGGTATTAGGAATTGATTCTCATGCCGTTCTTTTTTGCTTTCTCTCTCTCTCCTTCTATATCCAGATCGCAGCCAATATCATTCTCATTGTAGGCATCAACTTGCTTGGAATCATGTCTTTCTTTTTTTACGAACGTCAACAACGACGAGCTTTCCTGGAGACATGTCAAAGTTTGGAAGTTAAATTAATTTTGGAAGAAGAATCCGCTGAACAGGAACGTCTTCTATTATCTGTACTACCAAAACATGTAGCTGCCGAAATACGTCAAGATCTTGGCTCAATGGTCACTGGACAATTTAAAAAGATTTACATGTCAAGACATGAAAATGTTAGCATACTTTTTGCCGATATTGTTGGCTTTACTGCTATATCATCCACTTGCTCAGCAGCTGAATTAGTTAAAACATTAAACGAATTATTTGCACGTTTCGATAAGCTATCCGAAAAATATCACCAATTGAGGATCAAAATATTGGGTGATTGTTATTATTGTATATCTGGTGCACCAGAACAACGGCCAGATCATGCGGTCCTTTGTGTCCACATGGGTCTATCGATGGTGGAAGCAATCAAATCGGTTCGTGAAGAGACCAATTCCAGTGTTGATATGAGAGTTGGTGTACATACTGGTGGCGTATTGGCTGGAGTTCTGGGCCAAAGGCAATGGCAATTCGATGTTTACAGTCAGGATGTTGAATTGGCAAACAAAATGGAAAGCAGTGGATTGCCTGGTCGAGTTCATATATCAGAGAGAACCTTAAGCTTTTTGAATGGTGAATTCGAAGTTATCGATGGTGATGGAGCATCCAGAGAAGAAGCCATTCGACTTGCCAATATACAAACCTATTTCATAGTCAAAGTATTGAAACCAGTAAGTGTATTTGCTCTCTCTCTCTCTCTCTTTCTCTGTCTTACCCACTGCTTGTTTGTATAATGAATTAATTGGGTGTGAAATTTAGATTAATGATGATCGACAGCATGCTGAGTGGTATCATCATCTTCATTCTCATAATATTTGATCATATTCTCTTTCCATCTTCATCACTTTTCTCTCTTGCTGTCTAGTGTTTTTTTCGACTTTTCTCTCGTTCATCTAATATCCTAGTTAAACCTTACCATCATCAAATAAGACCTCTTCGATCAAGATGACTCTCTTCCTCTCTTGTCATCCATCTTGCCAGAATCTCTTCCATAGGCAACTTGAAACTTACACCTACTATCGATGCTGTGCTTAACATGATAATCCTCCAGAATCGGCATTCATTCCAGGGAGCTTGTATAAATGTCAATCACCCTATGTATTCTTTCTCTCTCTATTTCTCTATTATGCTGAGTTTTGCAGGATAAATTTTGGACCAAATTATCATCAACAATATGACCTGTTCAATAGGCTTTCTGATAAATAACCTATTTTATTCAGTTTTGTAATCTAATCAAACCATGATTTGGATACATTCGAATCGAATAGCTTGGTGCGGTGTTTATTTTGGCAATGTTGAGATTTGATTTTGATACAATCAGCAAGTGGTGATTTCATTTTCTTTTCCCACATAGAGGTGAAAAATAACTCACAATCGAATCTATGGAATCTATTCTCAGGACATAGGTATAAACCCAAAATCTCTTTCCATGAACCTGATTGAATTTTTTCAGTCACTCGATAACACTCAATCCTTTGACCTTTCCATGGAAGAAATTTTCTCTAGTATTCTTCGGATAGAATGAGTTTAGTGGAACTTTACCTCTCCAATGAAGAAATAATCTGAGGAATTGAGTTAGTTTGGAGTATTTGCATTGCCTAGATGTGAAAGCTCAGATGTTTTATGCTTTTTAAAAATGTCCTTCCCCATGATGAAGGAGTGCAATTCAGCATCGATAAACCCTTTGAAAGCTTCTATATCAGCTCAGAATTTTCAAGTGAGTTTCTCTCTCTCTCTCTCTCTCTCTCTCTCTCTCTCTCTCTCTCTCTCTCTCTCTCTCTCTCTCTCTCTCTCTCTCTCTCTCTCTCTCTCTCTCTATGTGTGTGTGCTCTGAATACTTTCGAAGTCGAAAAATTTATTTATGGCTATCACCTCATACACACACATATACACAACTCGCACACACATGTAAGAAATCCTGAGAAAAGTTCATCGATTTAAATTTTCCAGCATTCCAAATATTTTCATGATATATATGTTCACTCTCACATTCGTCTTGACTGGCTTCATTCCATGAATGAACAAATTGCGGCTTGCTTCACTGCCAAAAGTGTCCATAGAATTGAGAATTCAGGTAGAACGTGTGTGAAGTGTGAAAGCTCTATCCAACAACCTTCACACGAATTTAGTTAGCTTTCCTCTATCTTAAGCTTAGAGAAGTTTAAAAAATTTACTTCTCATCAAATATACACAGAGCATTTCACTTTCTCTCTCTCTCTCTTTCTTTCTTTCTCTTTGCCTGATGCTAAAATTGTAGTGAAATTTCACATATACTGAGAGAGATTTCTTGTGATGCATAAATGTTAAGCGTAAAGCCAAGAACAGAAACCTCTACCTAATCATATTTTTCTCTTGAGCATGTTTCTCCATGCTTTGGATCGATCCCTGTGGAACCATGAGCCTTCCCATCCATCATCACGTTTCACACTCTTGGACATTTTTTTTCTCTATCTTGCCTTCAATTTTATCTTCCATTCCATTTATCCCTCCTACCTCCCTCCATCCTCTCTCCTTTCTTTCGTGATTGAATTTAATACATCCCGGTGACATTATTATTCCATTTGTTGGTCAGAGCTCTTTCTACTACTTCCATTTTTCACCTTGTATATATCTTCCTGTTGATACGCTTAGTAAGAAAAATCTAATCTTCCATGGACGAATGATGCTGAGTCTGACAAAACTTTTCCTTGTCGATCAGAGATGTGTGTGTAAGATATTTTCTCACTTTTCTGATGTTTACCTCCTCGAATATTTGCTTCTTATTTTCTCTCTCTCTCTCTCTCTCTCTCTCTCTCTCTCTCTCTCTCTCTCTCTTCTATCACTTTTCCTTCTTCAAGTCATTTCGGTGCTGACTAATGTATTTCGTTGTGAATGATCATCTAGTTGATGGCGATCGAATTGGCCAGCATCTTCTCTCTTTCTCGCCCCTCTTTGCTCAGGAAGAAGAAAAAGATGAGAGAAAGTATCGTGCAAACTTGCTCATCTCCCAGGACCTGGTGGATGATTGACTGTAATAAGATGAGATTAAATGGATTGTCTTTGCTTGCATTTTCCTTTTTCTTTTATGCTTCTATTTCTGATCACATTTGGTCTCACTATCGAGCATAAATCCTATGAATTGCTATACCATTCTTTAGGCGTCGATCTTAATTTGCTTCCCAATTGTCTTATCCAGACATGAGAAAAACAAAGAAAGCGAATGTAATTCATCGAACAAAAGTGCCCATTTTCTTACTTTCTCTCTCTGTATTTAACCAAAATTTGACATTAAGTGGCCTCTAGCAAATGATGAAGCATAAACATCCGAATAGTCATCAAATGATACTGTGTGTCGTTTTTTTTCATCATCAAATTCAATAAACCCCGATGAGTGATAACTGAATAGGGAAAAAACCACTAAATCAATCTCTGAAAAGTTTATTGAACAGTCTAGTGATGATAAAAAATATACATTCTAACAGTAATGTTTGCTTTTCTTTTTCTGAGTCTGTGGATATTATCAGCTAATTTCCTGAGAACCTTTCTGGCACATCTCTCATCAAATACAGAATTCTCTTGGAATGGTTTCATGATAATTTCGATAATTTCATTTTTCCAACTAATGAGGACCCTCCTATTGGGAATTAAGGAAGTCTGAGCTTACTTCTATATATACCCACTCTTAAAGCTGATAAGCTCATTGATCATTGAAACTCATGAAAGAATCAACTATGATCAACTAAAAGAAAGGAAATTCTAGACGAATTCTCCATAGAATACTCTTGGTTTCATCAAATGTGGAACATACATTAGAAGAATTGATCCATGATCAGAGCTTATGTGTATGAGTTCAATTTTCAAGGATGAACAAGTTCAAAAACGCTGATTTGAAAAATTCAAAGTACCTCTTAGAGAATTCCTTCTCATCAGAACATCTCAAAACTTACGGCAAATGACCAGTAGATAGTTTCAAATGGATACCTGTCTAATCAAATTCTTGTAAGGATTCAAAATAGAACATTTTTGATTTCGATCCATCTCTTCAAGTCATCAGATTAAGAAATCGATTAGGATTTTTTGGGGAGGTCAATATCTTGATTCCTCATTAAGTTTGAAGAAAACAAAGTGCTCCTCAAATTTTCCATCTAAAATAGTGTTTTTACAGTCAACTCATTTTTTTCTAAGAATCCTCTAGGATAAATCGATCAAAACAACCCAGATCAGCTTCAAAGTATTCCACAGATTGATCCTCCATCATTAATGATTACTTTTTTTCCTCTCTTTCTTTCCCCAGTATCCTGAGGGTACTTTGGATGCTCTTCAGCCAAATGGTGGTGAAGTGAATACCAGTGGTGATGAAGAAAATCAGCGAGAAAGTATTATCGGATCTGGTGGAGAAATAAAAAATGTGCAAGAATATAATCGACGTCTTCGTGATGAACTATTGAATCGAGATAATGCTCACAATTTATCTGATCACAGTTTTCCTATCAGCCTTACTTTTCGAAATTCTGTTTACGAACATCAATTTCGAAATTTCCGTGAGATCACTGGTCCAATATCAATGGTCTCAATGCCTTTAACCCTTTTATGCGCATTCTTAGCGTACGGTTTTGTCGGCTCCGTTAGTCTTGCCACTTATATGACCTATCTGGTATCCTGCTTAATACTATGGCTCTCATGTGCCATATGTATGTCCACAATAATGAAACGATCTGCACCCAAACTATTGTTAACCATATCTCGTGCAGTACAAGAGAAAACTTGGATCCGCTTGGTATGCGCCTCATCAATGATCATTATATGGATAACTGCTCACATAATAGCCAATGTAAGTTAATTAATATTATTCAAAATTTTGGTTCATTTCAAAATCAGCCTTCATGCAAAAATGTGTGTGTTTCCATGTTGTATCGGTTTCAAATCCCAATCAATCATGCGAATAATTGTGGTGGTGGAAAATAACATTTTTATTGTTGGTGAAATATTACAAAATTAAATCACTAAAATCCTCACGAAGCTGGAGGTGGTGTTTGAGCACCTGGGGATCCATTGGCTGATGCACCATCTTCAGCCCATGGATCAGCTGTATATTCTTTCCATTGTGGAGGGTCTGCAGTGTTTGCATTTCCGGTGGCCGCCCCAGCTCCAAGACTTCCTGCAGAAGGTGAAGCTTCGGGAAGGGAATCCCAGCCACCACCATCTGATCCACCACTGGCACCACCACCACCACCACCGATTTCTTCACCGGGAATTCTGTCAACACTCCAATCGTCACTTGAAGCACCACCCGTCTTTGGGGCTTCGGGATTGGCTGATTGATCATTACCCATCAAAGAAAAATTTGAAATGTGACACTTTCACCGTTAAAATATTTTCAAAATAACACAAATCTAAGATTATCGATGATTTCACTGAATGATTGAGAATCTCAATATGCATGTGAATTCCCAACAATCAGTGTCAGGAGAAACAATTTTTTCTACAACAATGTCCTTTCAGTTTCATATTCGCCTATGAATGAAAACTCATTGGTGGATGTTTTTGCATATTCTTGATGTACTAATAGGTAATTTATGACATTTTTTTCTCCTCTTTCTCCCTCTTTAGTTGCAGGCCGATTGTCTTGGTATTCGCCATGTAAAAAATAATTCAAGCCAAAGAGATTACATTGCACCAGCATTGTTATCACGCGTTTTTTCATCATCATCTTTATCACCTTCATTACTTTCTGAGATCGATCCAAAATGTGTTCCACATTATCTAGTATATTTTTCGATCATGGGAATGCTAGCCATCACCGCATTACAGCGAATATCTCATCACTTCAAGGAATCATTCATATTCATAATCGTTTGCATCCAATTTTTCTTCAATATACTACATTTATCGAGAGATTTTCAATCTTTTGATCAATTATTGTACACATCATATGAATATCAGTATGGACATGAGGTCATTCTATCCATTGAAATATTTATATTTGCTATTGCATTGTATTTCATAAATCGTAATATCGACTCGATGACTCGACGACTTTTCCTATGGCAACGAGAAGTAGAGGAACAAAAGGAAAAAGTTCGAGATATACGACAAAAAAATGAAGCTTTGGTATATAATATTTTACCTCCTCACGTAGCCATTCATTTTCTTGGTCGTCGTAAAAGAGATGAAGAATTGTACAGTAAAAGTTATGAGGCGGTAGGAGTTCTATTTGCTGCGATGCCAAATTTTTCTGATTTTTATACTGAAGAATCAGTAAACAATCAAGGATTAGAATGTCTACGATTCTTGAATGAAGTCATATCTGATTATGATGCTCTACTTGATCAACCACGATTTAAAGATATCATCAAGATCAAAACTATCGGTGCAACTTATATGGCTGCCTCCGGGCTCAACGATGAATTGCAAGATGATGAAAAAGTGTGGTCACATCTTGCACGATTAACCGATTTTGCATTGGCGCTCAAAGAGACTTTAAACAATATCAATCGAGAAAGCTTTAATAATTTTGTTTTGAGAATGGGTGAGTAATGGTTGATATCTTATGGAGTAACTGAACTAATTGTATTATGAACTTGGCCATAATATTTTGGGCCACTTTTGTAGGTATAAATCAGGGACCTGCCACTGCTGGGGTGATTGGTGCTAGAAAACCTCATTTTGATATGTGGGGAAACACTGTTAATGTTGCAAGCAGAATGGAAAGTACTGGTAAAGCTGGTTGTATACAGGTAAAGATAGAAAATATTGTGGATGTTTAATTTTTCAAACAATTGTGTCCACTATCATTTATTAATTATTCATTTTTTCTCATTCTTTCTTGTACTTCCAGGTCGTTCAAGAGACAGCTAAAATTTTGGAAGATTTTGGATTCACTTTTGAACAGAGAGGTCTTGTTTCTGTTAAAGGCAAAGGCAAACTAATGACTTATTATCTAATTTGTTAATTTATTTATCATGATTAAATCAAATTTTTTCTCTCAAATGATTGTATCTGTATACACTGATTATTCTCCTTGACTGGCATCAAAATCCAATCTTCTGGGCCCACCTCTTCCTCTTCGCGATCTTCCTCTCGGTGTTCGATTGTGAAGAGGACTCATTTCAGCTGGCGCTGGGCCACGAGGACTTGCACTTCTTGTACGTCGACCTGATGACCGCGAAGCTGGACTGGGTCCAGCAGAACGAGCACGACGAGATGCACGAGAACGAGAAGGGGATCCGGATTCCATACTTTGTTTCGACATACCCGGATAACCAGATTGGAATCCTGAAGTCCCCTCAGAACTAACTGGAGTATTCCCGGGCACAGGTGGAGGCCTGAGTCCAGGCGTGGGAGGAGTTGGAGAGAGAATAGGTTGAAAACCTGGTCCTCCTAATGATCCAGGAGTACTTGGTTGTGAGATGGGAGATTGTGGATTGGACATATCCATTCTTGGTGGAGAGAATCCTCCTGGAGGTGTATCCTGTGCTCTGGGCGAAAAATTTGGAGAATATTGACCCACATAACTAGACTCATCGACAGGGACTCCTGGTGGTATTCCTCCTACTGCTCCTGCTGGACTGGGAGTTCGTGATCTTCTTGGTGATCTTCTGTCCTGTCCTGGCGGCATTGCTATCGCTCCCATGGGCATTTGTCCCACCAACCCACCAGAAGGGACTTCATCACTAGCGCCTGATGAGGAGCTTGGTGGTTGTGGTGGTCTTGCACTGGCTCCTCTACCTTTGCCACGAGATCTTCTTCGAGATCCACGTTTAGATCCACGTTTGCTGGATCCACGTTTTTTCCTGGGCATCAGGCTGTGGGGTGGTGCAAAGAGTAGCACTTCAGATTTTCTTGCAGAATATATATCGGAATCGAACTTTTGTCACGACAACAATTGATTAAAACTCATGGATACAATTCACATATCCAGTGAGACCATTCTTACATGAGAAAAATTAGTGAAGGGTCTCTGGTTTCATAACAATTGTGGAAAATTTTTATTGTTAGGATGTTGACCATTCTTAGAGTGATCCTCGATGCAAAGGCTCAGTATATACATTGAAGTTAATATCTATAGGGCTCAAGGTGTATCATTTCAGTCACCATTGCCATCTAAATCATGGGTCTTTACGTCTTGTTCCTCAGCCCATTGGATCACATCATCAATTAAAATTAAAGCATCGTTCATGAGATCTTCGTCGACAATGTTGAAAGGTAGAAACTTGACGAGACTGTATTCATCCAGCTGAAATAATAGATGAGAAAAATGAGCGCTCAAATTTTTTGGATAGATTGAGAATTTCGATTCCTTACCAGTGATGCAATAGCTTGACTCAATTGGCGGTACTTTTTAGCCCATTCGCTGTTAAGAAATTCATCAGACTCTAAAATTTCAGGACCTGTGAACTCGAAAAATGCTTCAACATCTTTGCGCTGTTGATCTGTTAATAAATCAGTTTTACTAAGAAGATTTAGAAAAGGTATTTCCATATTGACCATTGTTGATAGTGATACAAATGAACCAGAAAGAAATTTGGCAGTATCTGTGATGAATTGTGAGTCCAATAGGAAAACTCCACACAATCTAAAGTCGAGATTGTTGGTGAGAAAGTGTGCCAATCTTGCCATCACATTGAAATGTGTGAACAGTTCAATTTGACCGGGAACATCGAAAAGTATATAGTCTTCACTGCCTTCTTCAATTTTATCCTGTAACCAATCAAGATTTTCCAAAAACTGTTCCATACAATACACAAGCGCACCATTTGGTCCATATTTCAGATCATCATCTTCCATAGCTTCATTAAAATCAATCAGCTCTCGTATATCAACAATCGGCTCATAATCAAAGTGTTCCGCTGCTGGATCCAAATTAATCACATGAGCTTTACGGCCAACCGTTTCACAATGCTTAACCATTGCCGAACAATACGATGATTTACCGCAACCGGCGGGACCCAATACGAGTTGACCAAATCGCATCGTGTAAACTTATCACACAAACACTGACCAATTGATGATGTCTTGATTGACACTGTCTTTCTAGAGTTTCTATTCTGAATTTTGAAGAGAAACGTAATCAAATGAACATAATATCAAATGTGTCTGAAAATTAAATCGAAAATAGTAAAAACATGTTACTTTGTTTTCAAACAAAAATTTTTTCGAATTTTAAAAATGAACTAATACATGACAAAATGCACACTAGATGGAGTGACTTTTTTGAGTAGAAAAAGAAAATGTCGCTGTTCAGAACGTATATAAGTAAGGAAAGGAAGTGCTTCATGTTCAGCTTCCGCATCAGGAACCCAAAATTTTCAGGAGTCGAGATATATAATACCTTTAAAAATCTAAAAAATATATAAAAAAAAGTATATATAATTAATTAATTTCTATATAAAAATTGATTAGGATAAGTAAACATCTCTACTCCATACCTTTATCTCTCTCTTCTCTTCTATCTATTCCTTCCCCGCCTCTCTAACTATCTATCTCTCTCTCTTACTGAATCCTTACCTGTTCTCCTGGATCAATTCAATATTGTTTTCGCTGTGTTTGATTGGCGAAAAAGTGTGTGTGAGTGAAAAGTAAACCCACAAAAGCCGCCATCATTGATCAGTGAAAATTTCTTCATAAAAATATAACAAAAAAAAATCCCAAAAAAAAGCGTAAAAGATAAGTGAAAAAAACCTTTGTTAAAAAAAATACACAACACAACAACAACACATCAAGTAATATCAACATGAATAATCCAACTGGACCCAGCTACCCCATGGCCTCACTATATGTCGGTGACCTTGCTCCTGAGGTGACAGAAGCTCAATTGTTCGAGAAATTCTCCACCGCTGGACCTGTACTCTCCATTCGTGTCTGTCGAGACATGATCACGAGAAGGTCACTCGGATATGCTTACGTTAATTTTCAACAACCTCCTGATGGTGAGTCTCATTTGATTCTCTTTTATATCAATTCGTTTCTTCATCAATAACATCAACACACATCCTATCAAGTTGTGCTGTATGTATATGTGTGGTTGTGTGTCAGCCTGGCAGTATTTTGATTTGATTGGTGATGAAAATCATCGCTCATTTCGGTTGCTTATTCCAACAACAACTCTCAATGTGTAGACGCATACAAAAAGCGCGAGACTTGCTTGATGGCGGCTTACTCATACCGCATGTAATGGCTGCTCTTCTCTCTCTTTCTCTCTCTTTCATCCATCTTTCTTTCTCTTTCCCTGTACATGTGGTATATGAGAGAGAGCTTCTATCAAGTTAACCTTAACTCTCTGTATTCATTATTCATGTGTGTAAACCGAAACCTCCCCCCTTCCATTTTAACTTTCCAAGTGGCTAAGATGATGATTTTGGCAACATTTGACTGAGTGAGTCACATCAGTGTCAGACTCAGGATTACCTGAGTGAACCCACTGACAACTTGCTGATGTGCTCACCAAGCTGATCATTTGCCATTCTGATTTGACCCACTTTTATTTGGAAGGTAAAGAAAGAATGAAAGAGAGAGAGAGACAAATATAAAGAAAGGTGCTCAACTGCGACAGGCGACCACCACGACGACACAACGATGAAGGTGTTGTGTGTGTTAGCGATGTTCACGAATAAAATGGCGCTCTGAATCACAAATTTTAACTTATCTTTCTGCTTTCTCTTCCAATTTTCACTTTTTTCACTGTCCCTCCCCCCTCTCTCTCTCTCTCTCTCTCTTTTTTTTTCATCTTTCCCGTCTCCCTTACTCATATACACTGCCACCTCCTCTCTTGCTCGATTTGGAATCTCTCCTCCTCTCTATCCATCCATCTATCCATCTTTCTATTTATTCCTTTGCCTGTCATATATCCTTCACCATGAATTTTAGCGGAACGTGCTTTGGATACTATGAATTTCGATGTGATCAATGGGAAGCCCATCAGAATTATGTGGTCCCAGCGAGATCCATCGCTACGTAAGTCTGGCGTGGGTAATATCTTCATCAAGAACTTGGACAAGTCAATTGACAACAAGATTATGTACGACACTTTCTCGACTTTCGGTAACATTCTATCATGTAAGGTCGCTGTGGACGAAGAGGGAAACTCTAAAGGCTATGGTTTTGTCCACTTTGAAAACGAAGAATCAGCCCTCAATGCTATCGCTAAAGTGAACTCTATGCTTCTCAACGGAAAAAAAGTCTTCGTTGGCCGATTTGTTCCTAGAAAGGAACGTGAGAAGGTATTGGGTGAAAAGGCCAAAAGATTCACCAATGTTTATGTCAAAAATTTCAGTGATGAAATTGACTCTGATGAGAAATTGAAAGAGATGTTCGATCCCTACGGAACTGTCGTATCCTGTAAGGTCATGACTGATGACAATGGCAAGCCAAGAGGTTTTGGTTTCGTCAGCTTTGAAGAGCCAGAGCAAGCTGAAGAGGCTGTCAAAGAGCTAAATAATAAAGAAATTAATGGAAAAACCGTTTACGTTGGTAGAGCACAAAAGAAAGCCGAGCGTCAAGCAGAACTCAAACGTAAACATGAGCAAATGCGAATGGAAAAAGCAAATCGGTACCAAGGCGTCAATCTTTATGTCAAAAATCTTGATGACACTATCGATGATGAACGCCTCCGCAAAGAATTCGCTCCATTTGGTACCATAACAAGTGCAAAGGTAATGACTGATACCAATGCCAGAAGTAAAGGCTTTGGCTTCGTCTGTTTCTCGGCTCCAGAAGAGGCCACAAAGGCAGTCACCGAAATGAATAATCGAATTGTGGGCACAAAGCCTCTCTACGTAGCTCTGGCTCAACGAAAAGATGAAAGAAAAATGCATTTGCTCACTCAACACATGCAAAGAGTTGGAGGAGGTAAACATTTTTAGTAAACATCTACTCTTCATGTATCTAATCTCAATTGTTTCTTTTTTAAGGTATCCGAATGCCTATTCAAAATACAGCTGCTGCTACTCCGGCTCATCCACATCCGCACCATACCCATCACCATCACACCAATTTGGCCGCCTCCATGTACAATCCAATGGCTGCTCTTGGAGCTATGTCTGGTGGAGGTATGTAATCAAACTTCGCATTAATACTGGCATCTTCGAAAACTTCGATTGAAAAATTTTATGATGAGAATGCCATTAATCCATTCTATGACCAGCTTAGGCAAGGGTACTGTTCAGTGTTCTACTGATCAATTATCCCTAAGACCTACTGGATTTGAATTATTGGGGCTTCTGACCTCACCTACATACCCCCTATTAATTTCGTTGAAAAACAGTCATTAATTTGTTTGTTATTTTCTCATTCACTAGGGCCTCAAGGTGGTCACCAAGGTGGTCCAGGAGGTGCATACTTTATTCCAGCTATGCCTCAACTACAACAACGGGGAAATTACTATCAACCACAAGGCGGGCCTGTTCCACAAGGAGCAAATCAATCTCGGAACAATCGTTGGTCCGGATCCACCATGATGCCACGAGGACCACCACCATCCGGCGGATATCAAGTTCGAGGTCCTCGAGGACCAATGCCACAAGGTCAGGGACCTAGAGCAGGCTCAGTTCAAGCCACTGGAGGGGCCGGACCGAGAGCTATGGGCGCGCAAGGAGTACCACCAAGCGTTGGCCCACGTGGTCCACGTGGCGCTCCAAATGCCAACGTTCGTGCACCTAGCGGCCAGTCAGGTCATATTGCAGGAGGCTTCAAATACAATCAACAAATTCGTAATCCGCCTACCGCTCAAATGGTTGCCCAAAATAATGTTGCTGGGCATGGTCAAGCACCGGCTGCTCCTGACACCACTCAAGCTCTCCATGTGCAAGGCCAAGAGCCTCTTACTGCTTCCATGTTGGCAAGTGCCGACCACCAGACTCAGAAGCAGATGCTTGGCGAACGACTGTATCCAGCTATTCACAATCTATTCCCTGACTTGGCTGGTAAGATCACAGGTATGCTTCTTGATATCGACAACTCTGAGATTCTTCACATGCTTGAGCATCAAGAATCACTCAGAGCTCGAGTTGAGGAAGCTGTTGCTGTTCTTCAGGCCCATCAAGCCAAAGAGGCTGCCCATGCTATCAAGAGCGAATAAAGCCGATGGAAGTTCACAAAGCTCGATCCCCTCCTCGGAGTAAAACCCTTTAACCTTGCCTCTCTCCCGATTCTTTTTGAACTGTCTATTTTATTGCAATAGTCCGATTGCTCTCACCTCTAGTTCAGGTTCACCATTTCATCCGCAATACCCCCTTCCACGATTCCCGCTCCTCAAATCTCCCATAAACTTTAGTATTTTTCCTCTCTACAGTCTCAGCGTCCTTCTGTTTTAATAATTTCAAGCAAAAAAAAACAAAATAAAAATCGAAAAATTTAAAAATTCCAATCCCTTTGCCAGTCTGTCTGTTTTATCGGAAAACTTCGAAACCTTCTTCTTTTACCACTTTCTTAAGTGAGATATTGTGCTAACATTTTTCAAGTGAAACAAGATACAGGATTTGAGCTTCGATTTTCCTTTCTCTTATGATCTTTTAAGACTCATTTGGTTGCCTCGATGTTCGTTCATGCTTTCAACTTTATCTTCTCCAGCTTTCTTAATCTATCTTCATCTCACTTAGTTTTCTCAATGATGGATGGCTGAGTTTTGTCTCTTTCTCTCTCTCTCTCTCTTCCCTTTCCATTCCTATCCATTCATGCCCTATCTGCCGATATAATTAGGAGCAAATGTTTCACAGTTCGATATCTCATCTTTGTCCTGACAAGTTTTCGTGTTCATCATCACCATCTGAGAGTCAGAGCGATGACTTTCATCTATCCTTCCCTTGATTTCACTTGTTTCAAGAGTTATGCTTATTTATGTTATAGCATAACTGTTACATGAAGATAATCTATGCCCAATCAGTCCTCAAAGAGCTCAGCATGATGATCGATGAACATGATCATCATTTGAGGCAACAAAATGGATCCCAGTAACAACAGTAACGAGAACATTGTATCAAGCTCAAAAAATTTCTTTATCAACCACTCTTCATGACCATCTGCCATGTCCAATCTTCTTCAATGTGACTCGAAAAATTATCAAGATAAAAATTATGTATCAACTGGCCATCACAAAGAGAGGAATGGCAAATATAATATTATTAATTCGGTCAAAAATTTTGCATGCTTTTTGGTATTGAAAAGTAGTAGAGGTTTTGAAAAACAATTCAGCTCTCATGTGTTTGTGTGTGTAGATTTGGATGTGTGATTGTGAGATAAAGTATAATTGTAATTGATAATTATTTTTCTAGTGGGACGAAATCGGTTATTGAATTTGGCTCATGTTCTTCTCTCGTTCTTTTCTTCATTCTGGTGGGAAATCTTTCTTTCTCTTTTTTTCGCTCTCTCTTTCTTCGTTAATAGGTGGGCATCAGGTAAGGAACCGGTATAAATTGGGGCAAATTTTGTGCCGAGAATACTGGCTTGGATATGCTTTCGGAGGTTTTCAAATCTGATCGATCATGTCGTCCAGTAAGCCGATGGAGTGTACTTGATAGTACACGAGAGCTGGTTAATCTTTTAGTGATCGATTGTAGACGCTTACGAATTTGCTGTTGCTGCTCTTGATTTCTACGAGCCCAATTTGATCTCATATTTCGAAACACATTGCCCAACATCTCACTGGCTTGTTGAATTTGATTTGATCCAGCGAATGGTAGAAGTGCATTTATATTCCCTGTCAGTGAACTGAGAGCAGCCATCGGTGAAGATGATGCCGTTGACATACCATTCGATGATAATGATGAAACTGGAGCGGATTGAGCCATTGATTGGCCAGCAGAAAGAGCGGAAAGTGGGCCTAAAAATTGGAAATTAATTTTATTATTAGTATAATTATTAATTGTCAAGCTATGAATTTTTTCTCTCTTCTTTCCTTCCTTTTCTGAAGAAGATTCATATGAAGAAGATCATTTGTTCGTTCTAGAAAATTTTCGGACATCTCTCAGCCAATCACCGAGTGTGTTCAATCAATTAATGTGATCATTATTGAGAAAAAAGATTAACCTGTTCATCTCCTACTGATATTTGCACTTGAGACGCATTCTAGCTCGTCCAATTATCGAAGGAAATTGATTAATTTTATTATCACTGAGCATCATAACTTTCATCTCTCCCCGAACTTGGTAACTTTCATGAAAAAGTTACCAGAATCAAAATCATCAAGTTTACTCTCAAGAGGAAGAAGAAGAACGATTTGCCGATCTTGCAATTCAAATTTGGCAAGAAAAAAAATTGAATATATCATTTGATTCCATTTCTTACCATTATCAGTGGACCCAGAACCCATTCCCAGCGAGTTGATTGATTGGGAGGCAGCAGAATTGATTGCTGATGATGCTGATGATGATGAAGAAGAGGTAGGCGATGACTGGGATGATGACAAACTGGCTAGGGCTGGGAATGGTCGCCTGTTATGTGCGTGTGTGTATGTGTGTATGTGTATTTGTGTATGTGAGTATGTGATGATCATCACAATTAGTTGTTCAGAAGGAATCCGAAGATGGAGATGAGGAGAGAGAGAGAAGTTAGAAAAATGTTAGACGAATGCAATAAAAAAATCGTTTTTTTGAGCACTCATTCTATAATCCAAAGGGAGAGACCTCAATCATCGGTTCACTTGATCACTGGGTCAAGGCCCTCTATGATGAACATTTTTTGAACATTGACCTACTCACCTTAAGGCCTGCGAGACGACCGAAGGTATTAGACGAGTATTGGTTATATACTTAACCGTGCCGGTTACAAAATTTTTGACCGCATCACGCATCGCTCCACCAAACTGTCTTTCCGAAGTGCTATCATCATAATCGTCATCTTCTTCATCATCTAATCCTTCCAATCCCTCTATACCCTCTACTTGACCATGAACTCTCATCAGCAGACTGCAGATTGTCCAAAATATCTGTTTGCAGCATAAGAACAACAACAACGGTATACATTATTCATATGAGTTAAAGAAATAGAAATTGAGAGAGAGAGAAAGAATCAAGAGTAAGAGAAGATAATGATAGAGGATCAAAGTTACCAATTCATTTGATGCGAGAAAAAGATATCAGTGTCCAGAAGAGTGAAACTATTTTTTTTTCTCGCTCTTCATCACTCGATGATCTGGATCAAGCCATGTTGCTCTAAATCAAACGTAATCACGGCAAGTTCCATGCGAATTATAATAGTCAAGAGAGAAAAAGAGAGAGAGAGAGAGAGAGATGAAGAAGAAGAGAGAATGATCATCTCTCTTTCTCTTTTCTCTGAAGATGGAAGATGGAAATTTTTTTCCACTAACGAATGGTCAAAAATGAGGATCGAAGCAAAAAAATCGTATTCTGACCGGAATAGCTTATCGACCAGACAGATTATGAAAGAAAGAGAACTTAGTTGAAAGACCTGATCATGAACAGATTCTTGATCATCCATCAAGAATCGAGGTGATCGAGAAGAGGCATAAGATGATGATATATAGAGAGGCGATGAGTTGAGAGAAAGAGTAATGGTAACAGGTAAAAGATGCTTTTGAAGGTTGAATAGGGAAGTTTTTTTCCTCGATTGAAAATCCAAAAGAATATCATTCACACATACACACACACTCACATCAATATATCTGATGATTGCATCACATTAGATTATAGTTCAATTGAATGCCAATATTGTCACTTTTTATGCTCTCATTTTCTTCTTCCTCCTGACAGTTTCTCACTTACGCCTGAGACAATTGACAGACAACCGATTGATGATCAATTTGGGAAAGATAAACAAACAAACAATAGATCAAATTCCCTAGAAAGATGACGATAAAAATAAGTGATTGGTTAATGAAATTGAGATTAATAGAAAAAGAATTTCGATTCCAGGTTTATCCATGAAGTTTCTCATGTCGAGAAGAAAAATCTCGAAAGAAAATTCAACAATCAATTGAGAAAAAATTCGTAATTTTCTAAAATTAAAATTTCTAAAATTGTAATCTTTTTAGAATTCAAGACTTATCAAGCTTATAATTGCAGCTCATAGATTTTGACTAACAATTTGTGAGTTGATCACACCAATATTCAGTAAGATCGCCTAACTAAACCTATGTGAAGAATCTTGTGTAATCAATGGAAAGATGGATAAATCCTTTGAACAACAAACACGTATGGGTAGCAATGACAGAGCTATAATTGTAGTGTGATCAAATAATTGTTTATGCTGATGATTTATCTCAGATACATGAAAATTTTCACAAAAATTTGTCACACTCAACCTTGAAGACTCCACCTTTGCTCAAACTCCTCAAGATTGGGCTAATCACCATCTCTTTGACGACTGTAATGGCCCAAAAAATGGACAACAACATGGACAAAGAATGCAAGTTTGCATGAGCATACATATTAATAAACCAAAAAAGAAAAAGATGAAAAGTTTTTACCGTAAACACAGCCCACTGACCTCTACCTTCATTCATCGTGCTAGCTATTCAAATAGTAATCACTAATGAAAACGGAACCGTTTACTTGGAATAGAAACTTGACTCAAAATCTGGTTACTTTGGAATTCAATCTGGAACATAACTAGTCACTTGTACAAGGATGTTGGAAATGGTTTGAGATTGGACAAAAATTCTCAGAATTCGAGTTTTGTTTGTGGAAGAAAATTGTATTTTTCTAAGTTCGAAAAATTAGGAGGGAACATGAAAAGTTTCACAAAGTTTTTGACACATGAAATTTGAATTCTTACTCACCAGAAACCAGCGTTTATGCATATTATCTATACTAAGTTGATTAATCGAAGTGGCAATAAGCCGTAGAAAAATATGTTAAATAGTCGAAATTGGTGGGAGAGAGGAATATCCAGCAAGAATATTCCAATAATAATATTAAGTGAAACAACAAATATGATTATCCACTATCTCTCTTTCTATCTTTGGACGGCTTCAAGTTCAAGGCGATTACAGAATCACAAAACTAATTACAAAAGTAAAAAAACACTTTCTAATGGAAAAAGTACCAGCATCCAATGTGAACACAAGCAACTTACGATCATCGAATGAAAGATGAAACAAGATCATATAGAGATGAAGGGTATAAGGATGAAGTTCAGAATAACTGTTCTGAGTTGAAGAGGAGAGAGAGAGGTGAGATGAGAGAGAAGAGAGAGAGAGGAAGACGAGGGGCCGTGATGAGGGAGGAAGAGAGAAGACGATAGGGTCGAGAAGGAAAAATAGTGAATAAAGAAGTTTTTGAAAAAGTGAGTATTTTTACAGCGGTTAGGATCAGCTTTCAATCGATTTATGAGAGAGAGAGAGAGAGAGAGAGAGAGAGAGAGAGAGAGAGAGAGAGAGAGAGAGAGAGAGAGAGAGCTTGTGTCCCAAAGTGAAGCAAGTGGAAAACGAAATACGATGTAATGATCAGATAGGTGGGAGAAAAATATACAGCCTCATCATCCATACCTCCCGAGTGTGTGTGTATATGTGCACATTTTTGTATGTGTTTTAGAAAAAGATGAGCTCGAAGGGGTGGCACGAGCTTGAATCAGATCAAAATCAACAAATTTTAAAATGTAGTCAAAATTATCGGCTCATCGAAGATGCTTGTGACTTTTCTCTATCACCTCTCTCTCTCTCTCTCTCTCTCTCTCTCTCTCTCTCTCTCTCTCTCTCTCTCTCTCTCTCTCTCTCTTTCAGCTCGCTATCAATCACCGACCCAAAAATGTTTGAGCTGGAACCACCGCAAAAATATTTTCTTTCGCTTCTGGATGCTGGAGTCATTTCATTTTCATCATCATCTTCTTTATTGATCATGCGAGATAAAAAAGGAGAAAAAGAGAGAGAAAGAGAGAGGAAAAGATGGGAAAGGATAAGTGCTCATCTTATTTTATGAGGAGAATAGCTCTATTTCTTGCATAAATGCGATTTCAAAGTTTTTAACAATTTTTCCTACTAACATTCATATTATATGTATGTATGTATGTTTCCCAGCCTACTTGCATGATCATCTCCAATAATTGTTCAATAGTCATTCATTCTGATGATTGCACAGGCTTTAATTGTAGTGGCCTCAATCTCTGTGGTTTTGAAGGAGAATTGGCGCGATAATTCTAATCATTGGAACAATCGAACCGCTTTGAGCTTAAATTTTTCACCGACTATCCAATCTGTTCATCCTGCCCATTTTGTTCATTTGTTTTCTCTCTCTCTCTCCATCAGAACACGAGTCAATGAACAAAAAATTGATATTGGCTCGCCAGAAGAGCGAGAAAAAGTGTTTATTTGCGAATAAAAAGTTAGTTTTACCATACACCACCACTTTGACGAGCCCATGAGACATGATAATCAATTGTATCAATCTGAGCTATTTGAAAGAGGAATGTTTGTAAGTGTATATATATTGATATGAAGCGTTCTGGCAAGACTTGCCACCGCATCGGTTTGAGTGCTTTGAGAGCATCATTTCACATGTCTTCTGTATTGATAAATGGGAAAATAAACATTCCCTTTTGTTGTGAAAACAGAGAATTCAATTGTCATAAATATTCTCGTGTTATGTAATAGAATAGGCTGATGGTGGAGATGGATTGCAAGTGATTATCAAATATGATCCTAGAGACGATAAAATCTGATAAATGATCGAAAATCTTTGCTATCGAAAATTAAAACTTCAAACCAGAATAGTATTCAATAGTTCCAAGAGTTCAGAGAGAAATGAATAGTTTTCTGGTTGCAATTGTGAAATGATTTATTCAGTCCGGTATTATTAGTAGTCTAGAAGTCTAGTTATATCCTTAAAACTTAATTGACATTTTCGTTCTGAAGTTGAACTGAAGATATAAATTGGACAATAATCCACTAATGTACTTTCATTTTGCATATTTAACTTATCATAACTAGGGAAGAGAATTTTCTCTTGAGAATCTTCCACTTCCATGTAAGATTCAGCTTTCCACTATTTATGAAGAGTATCTATCAACACCATTCTGTTCGATTAATTGGATAAGAAAGGGGGTTGAATAAAGAACACCATCTTGTAAGCAAAAGTTCAACCAGGTATCCGTTCATCATGCTCCTAAAGTGAAGTCATTTGCTGATACTAAATTTTAGAATGCTATTTTATCGTTCATTATCAATTTAAGAAACCTTTGAATCCTTAAGTTCTCTGATGAAAAATCTGTCAAACACATGATTCCTGATCAGGAATGAAAAAATCAATGACTCTCATCCAATTTTATAACTTGAATTTCAATTCAACTATTTCAATATTTTTTGGACAGATTCTTAGGAAAATGATAACAAAAATAGGTTTCAGAACAGAAATACTCAGTCTGTACTGAAAACCCGAACTCTAGATAGAAAGTGCAGTTTTACTCATTTTTTCTCATTATTTTTCTGCTAAAATCAGTGGATTTTCAATGGAAACAGATTTTCCTTCGCTCATTAAAAAGACATCTTCTCAAGTCCATCAAAAACCTGGATCCATCTTATCATACCACCTTGAATTTTTCTCCCAATAATTCCCCAGTAATCTCATCATATTCCTCACAACTAACAAGAAGTTATTAAAAAACTCTGCCCACTCAATAACATGCACCCAATGTCAACCAAACGTAATAAAAAGAAATAAAGAGCCTAAAAATGATTAAAAATGATTAAAATTTTTCGTTGCAACGAAATAAAAACTTTGATGCGTCAAGTTGAAAATGAGCAGCATCAGATGTCGACTGTGGATGGGAAAAGGTTGGATACAGTTGAGTTGCTCAGATCAACTTTTCCAATCTCAAGCTTGTTCAGCGTTAAAAGTGAATCATTTTGTGAGTCTTGCTGGATCCGATTTTTGTCTCTCTCTTCTCTCGATGAGTGAATGTGTGTGGAAAACTTTTTCCAAACTGTTAATTTTGATTGAATTGTATTCGATAATTGGTGACCTAAAGTGGTGCCACAATTAGAACCCTAAATTTATTTGACTTGTGATCCTCATTGGCGACCACTTACCATCGTCCGGGATCATATACATCACCACCTAATATTCATTGCCATCTCTCTCACCCTTAATCACACTCACACACCATAAGTGCTTGTGTTTTTGGTGTGGTCATCATCATCAGTTTGATATCATACTTTTTTGCTATTCAGTTTGTTATACACACACATACATTGCCTACCATTCGTTTACCATTGACCACCGATTAACTGTTTTGATTATTATTATTACTACTAGTATTTTGTATTCATTTTTGCCGATTGTTCACGACTTTGTGAAATCAAATTCAGCAAGAAAAATAACACCAGCAAAGTGAGGAAACAAAAGTCAATATTCTTCATTCAATTCCTCTGAGCAGCTAGAAAAATTTTTTTTTTCACCTCTCTTCATTCCCTGTTGTTCATCATCCACCATCATCAACCATCTCCATTCGTACACACTATCTACCTTCTCCACCATCGCACCTAGTAGAATAAACATAAATCGCTATCTGTTACTACTGTGATCGTGGGAACAATCTAATCATCTTTTCTGATAAAAAATGGTGTTTGATCTATTCGGCTCATTGCGGAACATTACCAAACTTGATAAAGTTTGTATCGATAACAATGTGTTTCGACTCCACTATAAGGTGACCGTTGTGATGCTGGTTGCGGCCAGTATTCTGGTCACTGGACGACAATATTTCGGTGATCCTATAGACTGTATACAGCGTGATGATATACCGCAAAATGTGATGGACACATTTTGTTGGATTCATTCCACGTTCACACTTCCACATGCTCTCAATAAGAAAGTTGGTGTGGACATTGTGGCCCCAGGAGTGGACAGTCATTCACCGGGAGATAAGAAAGTTTACCATAAATATTATCAATGGGTATGCTTTGTTTTATTCATTCAGGCAATATTCTTTTATATTCCTCGTTATCTGTGGAAAATGTGGGAAGGAGGTCGCCTACGGTCACTTGTATTGGAATTAAATAATCCAGTGATGAAAGCGGAAGATAAAAAGAGTCAAATACAATTGTTATCAAATTATATGAATAACAATATAACTTATCACAACACATACTTTTATTGTTTTGTGTTCTGTGAGATACTCAATTTTATCAATGTGATCACTCAAATGTACCTGGTGGATGCCTTTCTTGGTGGTGCCTTTTCAACATATGGCCTTGATGTGCTCGCATATTCCGAAATGGACATTGATCAACGTATTGATCCGATGGTCAGAGTTTTTCCACGTGTTACCAAGTGTACATTCCATCGATACGGTTCTTCGGGAGATGTCCAAAAGCATGATTCTCTGTGCATTTTACCACTGAACATTATCAACGAAAAGATTTACATATTTTTATGGTTCTGGTTGGTGATTCTTGCCATTATTTCCGCTGGTATTGTCGTTTGGCGTGTGGCTATCATATTTTTTCCCAATCTTCGTTTCAAATCTCTTGCCTCAAGAGCTCGTCTAGCGGACAAAGATAGTCTTCAAATGTTTATGGATCGAGCTAAAGTTGGTGATTGGTTTATCATGTATTTGTTGGCCAAGAATATGGATTCTCTTCATTATCGAGAGTTGGTAAGAGAAATGGCTCGTCGATTAAATCCAACTGAGGGTGAAAAATTTCGACCTGATTTGAGTGAAACCGGATTCAATTCAAGCAAATCAAATTAGATGAAGTTATACGCTGTGCTTTCCGTGCTAGTTGTTCTTCATCATCCACCAATTCATCAATCCCTACGAACAATTCTCTCTCTCTCTCTCTCTCTCTCTCTCTCTCTCTTTCTCTTTCTCTTTCTGTTTCTTTATCTTTCTCCCTCTTAATCTCTAGTTATTTTGTAATCCAACACGACAATCAGTTATTCCCGTTGAGAATTGACAAGCATTCCCCGTGTCTGTGCGTATGTGTGTAGAGCTGGTCATCTTTAACCATAACCTGAGCTCACAAAAGTGAGGACAAGTTTTGGTCTTTTATTTTTCTGCTAAGGAAAAGGTTGAATAATGTCAAGAGAAAATGAAAACAAAGAAAACAAAATAAGCATAATGAGATGAAACAAAATCATTGAGCAAACCCTACGTGATGAGTATTCTCTATTCTCACCTGCAACACCTAGCTTAATTCTGTGTTGGTGTAAGCAAATCTTTCATCATCTTCTTTGCCATTTAATGAGCTATAAGAGGGACCAAACCATTGTTTAGACAAGATATTCAGATTGAGGCATTCCTCTTGCAAGTTCCTTTCACAACTCTCTCAACTCTGAAGGCTAATTATACCTTTGCTCTCATCTCATCATGCCAATTTTTTCACATCTTCTACCCTCTCTGTGACCATTCTGCCAATTCCATTACATATTCGCTTAGTAGTAATTTCTACCTGTGAGCCTTCCAGGAATTAGTGATCTTGTTTCAATTTTATCATTATCAAGACCAGTGTTTTTTTCTCCATTCAATCGGATATTTTTCCCTTCCCACCCACCACCAACAACCACCACCATCATCATCATTATCATCATCAATTTCTAACACTGACCATAGCAAGGTATCTATATGCTGCCAAAATGCCTAAATGATCATGAACGAGTGATTTTTTTCACGAATTGAATTTGCAAACAAACTCGTTTAAAATCAAAAACTTTTGAAAAAAGGATTTTTCTAGAATTTGATATCTATATTTTTCTGCAAGAATATTATGATCGATTCTTACAATGATATACACTATTATTCCATTTACATCTATTGATACATAAATATCTTATATATTTCTCTCTCTTTTTCTGATGATCTGCTTCTCAATACGATCATTATCTTGTTCTGGGTTAAGTTCATCAGAAAATTAAAGCCATTTTCATGAAAAATTATCCATTCGAAATTGTCCCATCTTCTTGAAAATCCATCGGGAACTTGCCATCATGTCTTCAGAAACTTTTCAATCCTTTTGATGATTATAATCTATCTCTCATATGTTTTCATGCTCTCTCTCTCTCTCTCTCTCTCTCTCTCTCTCTCTCTCTCTCTCTCTCTCTCTCTCTCTCTCTCTCTTGTATGTGCATCGATTTTCATTTTCAAAAACTAGGTTGAATCTAGTCGATACATGTTCATGTATGTATGCATGTCTCAATTCAACGTGAACTCTCACTCCTGACTTCTTTCTCTTTCTCATTCAATGACTCTGTGCCTCTGTGAATATATGGAAGAGAGAGAAAGAGAATGAGTATGGTTCGATGGCCTACTTAATAGGGTACATGATCATGAAGGAAGTCCTATGTGTGGATGTGAGCTTGTAAGGGAAAAGATTGAATAAGAAGGCGAAAGCTTACCACCATCATTATTTCCCTTGGACATGAAGACCTTTGGAAAGAGAGAGATTGAAAGAAAGAATCCACCAAAAAGTAGACTTTTTGGAAAAAGGGTGGGAATTTTCTCTCTCTTCTCTCAATTCAACTGTTGGATGACGCGCTTGTGAATGCTCTAATTTTATTATCATCTTCATACACCTATTATACACCAACTTTTCTCATCTAGCTTGTGCTTTGTTCCGCTGATCATTCCATGAAAAGGCTCGCTTGTCAAGCACTCACAAGTCAATTTATATATTCTCTCTCTCATTCATTTATGGATCACCTAAATATGTACCATACTACACACATGCTGGTGTTGAGCATGAATATTCATATACATATACATAATTTTAACCTCTTCTCTCTCTCTCTCTCTCTCTCTCTCTCTCTCTCTCTCTCTCTCTCTCTCTCTCTCTCTCGTGCCCTTTCCTATTAGAGTTCTTTTCTTTCTTGACTTGAAGATTTATCCAGGAAAACCGATGAACAGGAAGGCAGTAAACTTGTCCACAAATGAGAAAGAGGAGTAAAAATTTCTCTTCCGGCCTAGTTGAGGTGACTTTCTTGATCTTTATGTATGCATGTTAGATTCAGAGCATCATAAATCTGCATCTTTGATAGCAATTCAAGCTGCAAACTCTTTGCTCTCGCTTTGTGCGTTATGAATGCTATCTATTTGTTTTCCTTCATTCGAATATCTTTCCTCTCTCTCTCTCTTCTTTACACTGGACCAGATAAATGGATCATCATCATCGTTTGTTGTATGCTCAATTCTGATTCAGTGGATAGTGTGTATTCACGGAAAGCGAGACTGGATTACATGATCTGAAACCATTAGCAAATGGTCACCTCAATTCTGTGAGCCACTTTCCAGCCAGTTGCTACTCATTTTACCACCTTCATTGCTTACCTTTTTTTTGAGTACAAAATGCTTCAGCTGATGAAAAAAATTGTCAAACGTCCTTATCGTCATGAGGTTTCATTGAGCATCCCTTTTTTGACCCTGATTGAATGGCTTCCACCGCAATTTTGTTTTTTGAGAAACAGCATCCTTTTTTACAGAAAATAACTGTGTGATGAGAGCTTTTGAATTGGAATCACTTCAAATTTTCCACTAACAAGACATCACAACGGAATAAATTTTATGGTGCGAATTCCATAGGTTAACCGTGAATAGAATAACCTTTCAAATGGCAGATTTTCGAATCTGATTTAATGGATTCATGAGATTCGTTCCAATTGCTGGATAACCAAGTGAATCTAATTTTCCTACTCAATCGTTTTAATCTGTTCTCTCGCAACCTCCAACATACCCTCTCTCTCTTGGCCATCACAAACAGGCTCTCTTCACCTTCCTTATTTTTGGAATCTCATCTTTTTCATGTTCGCCCAGTTTGCTTCTCTCTCTATTGCACTTCTTATTTCTACCTCTTATTTTTCTCCTTCATCCCGCAAAACGATAACCAGCCAAGCCATGTTCTGATGTACATCGATGTGCTATTTCAGTTAATATTCTCTCTCTCCATCTCTTATCATGAAGAGAGAGAACATGATAAGCTCAATTGAAAGGCTCATTTTTTTCTGCTGATTTCATACTCTAATCTAGGCTTCACTTTATCACAAAGCTCTAGCTTGATCAAGTGATTTCCACTTGAGCGAACTTGGAAACACAAGTGTCTTCACAAAATGAGAGAAGAGAGAGACATGGAGAAGTCTCTAGTCACTTGTTCTCTCTATAGAGTGTCCATGATCAGTGAATGATGATGTCTATGAGAGAGGAAAAAAATGTTTGTTCAAGTAAACTCACTTACAACTTTGGCCGACTTGACATAACAGCAATTAACCTCATTTAGCTGGACATTTGGCTTCTCATTCAAACAATCACAACCAATTGAATCGGTGTATGTTGTGTAGTGTGTATACTTTTTTTAGTTTTAGTTTTCACAGGGCTTCCAAAGTCACAAGTTGAAATTCTTATTCATGATGAAATAGCACTAAATTTTCTCTCTCTCTCTCTCTCTTGCTTCGTACAATTTGTATCGCTTAAAACATTCAATCTTCTTTCCGACTCTCATCGATTACCCCTTAATTATCGTAGTACACACACGCTCATACTGTACACTAATTAGCTATACATCGGTCTATGCTCACATTACCACCTCTTTAACCACCACCACCCAAACCCACCTACCAGTTCGGGTTATATAAGCAGAAGCAATATATTATACTGTATATACACACACACAAATTCTGCTATCAAATGCAAACAATCTGGCAATCAATATGAATGAGCCTAAAAAATTTTTTTTCTCTCTCTTCAGCTTCAAACCACCCACATTCAGTCTATGTATTCGCTACCATTATGATCACATTCTATTATGGGCAATCACCATGAGCTCAATACAAATACACATACACTCGTATACACACACACAAGTAACAATACTGATTATCATTGTATCTTGCACTCTCTTTCCCTTCTCTTCTTGCTCTCTTCCTTTTGGCCTTGCTTACCGGAAGTTGACTTGTATAATAATAAAATTCACAGAGCTATGAAGCGCACAGAAAGTGTACAAACGGAGGCCACATGCTTGCCATGTTTGATGACTTTCCGCGGCCAATTGATGTGATTAGTCTGTCTGAGTCAACTTCATGTCCTGAATTCAGGAAAAGTTACCAGAAATCGGAATCATCATGATGAGTCTTCGGGATTTCCGAAAATTTTTCCATGGGAATCTGTCAATCTTTTTCCCATGGGAACCTATCTATCGTTTGAAAATATAGCGTTCAGTCTAATCAAATAAGTCTTGGTCCCATTTTTAGATGACTCTGATCCACTCATTCAATTTTCTCTACATTCTTCTTCTTGTTAAAAATATACCAGTCACTTGATTGAAATGAAATTTCCTCATTTCATTTCATGTTAACAAGGTAAAAATATTTCTTTCAACCATGGTGAGTGAATAACTCTTCTTGGAAATAGTTGGATGATGTTTCACATACCGTAAGAGAGAAAAAGAGAGAGATGAAGAATTATTGGTCACAGTGCCATGAAATGACTGGAAAGTGAAATCGAGACAGAATGGTACAAATTGGATAAAATTTGTGTAATACTATTTAACTTGCCTCATAACTAACCATAAGAGTGTATCAATGAATGATGATTATGAGTCAATGAGAGAGTG
>QZCP01000019.1:25988-142494 GCA_003956705.1 Brevipalpus yothersi | reverse complement strand
CAAGTTTCTTCATGTATTAGTGGAACATCACTTGATATGTAAATGAGTTCAATTTTTTATTTAGTGAAATCACGTGATGAGGAATTTTCACCCCGATTTGCTGACTATACAAATCTGGCTTGATTTCAAAAAATGGAGTTAATTGTATCGATTCTGATTTGGTTCATGATTGTTCAATTGTCTGACCCACATCCTTGATAACGTTCTCTCTCGGCAAGTCATAATGTCATAATAAGTCACCTTTGATTACAAGACATGGGGGCTGGAATTGCCACTCTTGAGTCATAGTTTGTTGGTCGAGCAATTGTTTTTACGGATCGTCTTCTCTGCTGTCAAATCAAGCTTGTTTGAAAGGCATCATTTCACTGAGAGATCTTGACGGAACATCAGCATAATTCGTTATTATTCCATTGACATCAACAAAACCAGACAACACAAGTCAAGAAAACTGTAAATATTCTTGCAAGTTTCCTTAAGAAATCTAATATTTCACTCAATTGCATTCCGAATTTGATAGTCATTATCAAACGTCCAACTGCATACTTTGTGTATTTTCTCATTAGAATCACGCTCATTTAAAACACCTTGGAGCCTATCTTGCAAGTATTTAGGAATCCAGGAAATAGCATTTGTTATACCATTGCTAATGTGAATGAATATGATAAATACGGTAGCCAATGAAAACTGTAGATGAAGTTTCAAGATCATGTCTCTCTGGAGGCGTAGCATCTGAAAATTAGCACCAAAATCTGAATAACTTATCCATGTTCTGAAAAGAGTTTTCACAGAAATTGAAGATTTTGGGTTCTGAATAAGCTTTATTGATAACCTCCAATGCCAACTCACAGGTAAATGTGGTTGTAATTACGATTGGTTACAGGAAATGGAAAACCTTAGTGAAAAGTACAGCTCAGTGAGAAATCAAAGCAAATAAGAATTTTTTCCTGGGAATATTAATAAAAGAAAGTCTTTTGGGGGCCCGAAAAATTCCTAATTTTCAATATAAACATCTTCGGCCATTGCAAATAGTTTCCTTAAGCAAAAAGACCATAATTTTCTCTTGACAGCACTTCGGTAGCGGTTCTATGATATCTTAGCGACATTTCTGATGATTTTGAGCTTGGTCACGAGGTTTAAAAAATTAGGAAATGTTTTTGATAGATCGTGGAAGTGTATGAACAAATTCCCGAGAGACAGTTGGCCTCAATGAAATATGTGCAATGCCTAATCAAAGAATCAAAACTAATTTTGCCTCTACTGCTCAGTTATAACTTCTAACTCTGATCTTTCTTGATAAAAGTTATGTTGATACATTTGCAATATTATTTTCCCACGGTTGACGAGAGAAAATATCTAATTTCTTTTGACTTACATACTCGAATTCGCAAGGATAATTTTTTTGCTAAGACTAGATTCCTCCTCGAATTGGAAGCTGATCAACAATCTCTCATGATTCATGAGATCGAGTCATCGAATGGTTAAACAGTCAGTCTTCGAATAATGGTGACAGCTAAAATGAATTGAAGATTGAATCTATCACCATGAAGGGTGGGTAATATTGAAATGTATCTTGCTGGATATTTTGAACTCGAGGCAGAGTTTTGGTTTGAGGATTATTGTGGAAGTAATTTTATCTAAGCTCAGTATCAGACCAGACATGCATATCAGATAGCACACTTTGTACAATATTTAGCGACTTAACCGGTATATGAAACTCAGAAGAGATGATAGAGTTGGAGTGAGAGCTTAGCCCGATAAGATCTTCCACCCCATTTCTGTGATTCATTGGAATTTGCCTAGCAAATGAGCATGAACCTGAAATTTCTCTGACGACTTGACTGTCGAATAAGTTGTGTAAAGCTAAACGTTCCGCTTTTGGCTCTTTTGATGAATGAGTTTTTCGATTAGAAACTGCGAGTGTTGTCCATAAAATAGAGGGAAAGTTATCAATAGCCAATCTTATTAGTTCTCATAAGAAGAACTTCGATAACACTCAATATGAAGTATTTCAGATCCTGTTTGCGAGTCATTTGTCGAGAGATAGAAAAAGCAATCATCTCGTGATCTCTCTAATGAAAAATATTTTGAGTTAGTGAAGATGGCGCAATTCATAGAGGCGGATCCTCTGTGGTTTGAGAGTTTGATTCTCATCTGATGAGGACATATCTGAGGACATTCCATATCAGAATCACATGAAGCTGAACCCTGAGAGAGAATCGCTATCCAAATATGAGTACCTTACTGTATTCAGATAACTTCGACCACCCTCAACGAAGAATATACAGCTCAATACAGTTCTATTATTTCCTCGTTTCTCAATGTCATCTATCATGATAGATTCTGATAAAAATGAGTTCATAATTGGAGCTTGAGAAGTAGACGAGGAACAGCTACTCAGCCTGATACCTTATGTGGGATATTTTCTGAAATGATAGCAAGTGAACGATCAGCGTGACAATAACAGCCTCAAAATATAGATTGAAACTGCTCATAACTGGTCAATGAAGCTTGAGGTGAGATATTGTACTTTATCCTTTCTGAGAACATTCTTCATTTGGGTTCGACTGACAATACTGTGAGTTGAGAGTCAAAGCTTGAGCACTCTTGCACTGAGATTTTTTGAGGAGAAGCTCTTTCTCCGGTCAAGCACTCGGAAAATATCAAAAGATGGTCGTGAAAAGACCAAAGATGCGACCTGGAATTATTGGAAACACACTCCTCAATGGCGTGGCTAAGAGGAGAAGATATGTATGACAGACTCTGACAACTTCTGTGGGGACTAATCTATGGACAACAGATGAAAATGAGCTGTGTTCTAAATCATTCATCAGCGTAGCATGATTTTTTGCAAAAGAACTCTGTATGCTTCTTTGAACCATCTTGATTTTTTCGGACACTCGAGTTGAGCTGAGAAAGAGCTCACATAATTTAATTGGTAATCAATGAAAAGTTGTAAATATCACAATGAGAATTCAGTGTCTTGGTCTTGATTGAGGCGCTGAGTCACTTGAAAATTTCTAGTTTGACACTGACGTTGAGAGCAGGATCGAGTCCTGTAAGGTTGATAATTAAATTCTACTATCAATGATTATTAAACCGCGTAGCAATTTAAAGCGAATTCTTCTCACTGGATAACAGATGAAACATCCTTTGGTATGATCAATAGTGCATGCAGTCTTATCATCATGATTCAATACAGGCTTCAAAGTGCCTTTTTGGAAGGCTTTCATAATATTTGGAACAATTCTTGAGAATCGACTCAAAATCGGTATACATGATGAATTCTGGAATTTATTGATTTTCTAAGCTCTTCCAATCTTGAGATGATTGGATGATGATTCAATCTGATTCTGTATACAAATCAGCTTTCTATGCCATATCAAGATTATCATTTCTATGATACAGTGAATTTCACTTGGAATAGGAGTGTTTTTCATATGAGTTTGGATTTTTTTCTTTAGGAATAAGACATACAAGGTCGGGAAGAGGGTGAAGGGCACAGGTCGACATCATAAATAGAGTTCTTGCAAATGGAATTGGAACCATTTCCTTTGAGAATGGAGATCGGGGTGTATATTCAAACTTTAATGCTTGGGTAGTAAAAATGCCTCGCGATTATGCAGGAGTATATCATCAGAGTGCATCTGATGATTTAAATTTTCTATTTCATTGAACTTACTTCACATGCTATTGCTGAACAGTGCTGTGCTAATTACTAATGGTACTATTAACTACTACCAATTACTAATTTGTTGGGTAACGCTCATCTTTCCCCACAAAAATACCTATTGACGATTAATTTGGTGGAAAATTCATATTTATTTGACGCTCATCTTTTTTCTTTCGAATAAATTCCATTCTCATTTGACAGCCCTGGATTGTCCTTGCTGCCTCTGTGAAGGACTCTAATCATGTTTGCAAAAAGTCTTATTTCATTTGAAAAACACTCTTATTTCAAGTGAAATTCACTGTAACAACAACCAAATATAAGTAGAAAGAGTCCTCAAAAAATTCATTGCTTACAGGAGCTGGAGCTGGAATGCAAGACAATTTCCATTATCAGGAGCGCTAGTGTCAGTGTATCTGTTGAAATAGAGCCTCTGATCTTAACCACTTTCTCGCTAGACTAGATTAGTCGCTTGATTCATTTCTGACCTTACTCTTACTGAGCTCACTGTATGAGTAGAGCTCATGGCCTATTTTTCTTATTAAGAATTTTCTAACTTTCGCTTTACTCAAATGAACTCTTGCTAAATTATTAACAGTATCCGGTCGAGATAGCATGTTTTGATAGTCTGTTGTTGTCTGCGTGTGTCAAATTCATTTTCATTGTTGCTTGGGGGAACGTTATTCTGGTTAATATCAGCAAATGGCCACCAATCAGGCTGATTCAGTTTTCCACACAATCATCAATGCACTGGTTGACAGTGATTAAGGTAATGAATAAAGTTTGCGATCAATACTAGATGATTTCGAAGTGATGGGTTCATAGGTAAATGAGATTTTTTGGATCAAATTGATTAATGGTAATTGGATGAATGTTTTGTTTCCTTTTTTTCAAACTGCAGAAATGGGTGATGGCAGAGGAAGAGCTGGTGAAAATGACGGCGATTCAACATTCAGAAAAATCGATACTTTGGGTTGCTCGCAAGAGCTCGAACCCGATCGAGACAGAATCAATATAAGGGGGAACTATAAAGAACATGAGATATACCTCTCTCTCGCTCGATCACTGGGAGAGAGGTGAAAGCAATAATAGTGTAAAAATTGGTGAGCGATTCACTCCTCTTAAATTCATGATATTGTTTTCATAAATGATGGGTCAGGTATCACTACTCCAATTATGGAGGTGAAAGGACATTGATTTATTGTTGATCACGCAATTGATCTTTCTCTAAATCAGTGAAAGTTTTCTTACAACTCTGACATACATGTATAAACGATGATCTTTTGGTTGAGCCTCTCTCTTCAGTTTCAATTTTTTTTCGCATCAGGGCCAATTCACACTTGACAACATTAACGAAACATTTATAGTAGATGTAGTGATATGTTTTTCTTGTTGTTTTTCCATCGGGACCCATTTCCATACGCATTTCCATTGAAACCATACGATTCGAAGGATTGAACCCTCATCTCAGGATAATCGAAGGTATAGTCTAAGCAATTGACATATAATTTGATCAGTTTGAGACAAGGAGAAGTTACATCAACCACATCGAACTCAGGCCCTTTCCATTCTGACACGAGGTAGAAACCAATCGCTCGATCACCATCAGTGAAAAAGCCATGAATAAGCTTGAAATCTTAGAAACTTTCTTCCGAATCGTGATTGAAATTGAGCAACAGAGTAGCAGAAGAATTAACGCTCCATGAATCCATCAATTAAGTTGAGCCCTTGAGCTTATCAAGGTTGCTGACCTTCATGGACTCATAAGATGGATAGGAGATAGGAATCTCAAATTAGACTTTTAAAAAATCTCTCTCAAAATGATTCATTCTTGTCAAGGAATGAGCTCTCAATGTGTGAGCATGTAACACATTTCTTCTGATTTTCGAGTCATCCATGTCTCGCCCTTTGCTTGAAAAGACGATGCATTCTAACTTTTCCATCATTTTTGATGTTGTCTGGCTCTCTCTTAGAATGATCCATTCCTGTCAAGAAATAAGCTCCCAATGTGTGTGGAACATTGCTCCTAATTTTCGAGTCAGCCATGTCTCGCCCTTCAGATTCAAAAACATAGTCTTCTCTCCATCATTTTTAAGGTTATCTGGTTTCTCAGTGACTCCAAAGCTTCTTCATACCCATCTGTGCAGTTAATTCCTGTGGAAAATGCGTAAAATGTTTATGTCTAACCCATACTGAGAAAAGGATAGTCTAAATACATATGTATGATTCATGATGCACTATCTAATTAGAATGATTGATAAGACACTTGCAATCAAGATGCGGGTTTGGGTTCAAATCTGGTTCATGGCTTTTCTGATTTATTACGAAATTCATAACCATTGTGCCTTTATAAGGCTTTGCTTTACTGAAAGATTCACTGAATAGTAAGACATCAATGCAACCATTATCTCCCATGAGAAACCTGGATCTTCTCTACTCTTCCAATGAATAACTTGATATGACCTTCGACGAATTTCCTTGTTTGCTAATTTACCATGTATACCAGCTCATCAATTATTGAGATTAATCAAAAAATCCATCTTCGATCTCATACGAGAAAAGTGTGCTACACTCTCTCACAGCATCAGCTCAGACAGTGGAATTCTTCTACTGGCTTGTTTGATCAGTCAAGATGGAACCTATGAATTGATTGCTCCTGAAACATTTGGTTTATTACAAAAATTCCTCGTTGCAAAATATTTCGATGATCGTTTTGAATATGTGATCATGTCGTTGATTTATTGTTGAACTAGTGGAAATAATATGTAAAAAGATTGATACATCTGGTAGTTTTCAAGAGTTGTAATCTCGGATCCCATATTGACAGAATGACGATTCGGTGGAACTATGATGATAAAAAGTATAAAATGTCAATCTCCTGCTCAATAGATATGGAACAGGTAAAGTAGGTCGTTGCCCACAAGATGGTAGGCAATTTTCTCTATCATCAAGGGGAAAATATTATCATTTTTCGTGAAGAGAGAGATCAATCTTCTTCCAACCTTGATCATGGGCTCAGAAACATCTTCACTGCCTTCGTCTTCATCATCATTAATCATGACATCGCTTTCACAATTGCCGTGGGAGACCTAATCAGAGGTGGAAGAACCTCAAATATTCTTGAGATAACGAGTTCACTTGAACTTTTCTTCTCATAACCTAGAAGTGCTTTCAGGACCTCTTAACTTATGCGATTATCCTTCGGTGGAGATGTTTAGTCAGTGCTTGAGTATTCATTAATTCGATTAACATTATCCTATGAAGACAATAGTAAAAATGTCACCCAAGCTGGTCACAAAAGCTGCTTTTTTTTATTTTTTCATTCATTACTCCACCTTTTCCCGCTATGTTGACAATAGTTTGCCGTTTGACAGATTTTCACTGAGTTTAGATATATGTTTCGACTTCCATTTCCCAATAGAATGCATCAGGTCAATTTGTTACGTAGTGGTCTAATCATGTCGATTCTTCCCTACTTTATGATAAGAATTTACCGAAATTCTCCCTCAGACTCCACAGCTAGAGGAGAAGAATCAATTCAATCTCCGGCTGATCTCCGCAAAAATAATGCCATGATTGATGTTCATTATCAGCAAGCTGGTGGTGGTGGTAAAGCCAAACCGCTCATCGGACAGTCATCGATCACACTAATGCTCGTTCAAAAGGATGAGAAGATTCACCGAGGAACGCCTGAATAGCTAAACATACCACAGAAATTCCTTTCGTGAATCCTCACCATGGTTCTGTCACTATTGATCGAATGAACTTTTCTCTTCAAGAATTGTCATGGGATTATTATTTCTTCTCTTACTGCCGAGCAAGTTCTACATGATGAAGACAATGTAGCTCTTACTGGTACAGCCTAGATGGTAAATCTCAAAGAATGGCTCTAAGCTCAGGGGAAAAAATTGATAGCGCTCAGGAAACAACTAAAGTTGACTGACCGCTTGGCAACTAGTCTATCTCTTAAGTTGATGAGAGTGTTTACGTAATTTCTTACTTATAAGTAAAATACCTTATTTTGAAAGCTTATTATAGCAAATTTTCTTCACATCACTTCCTTTACTTCATTTTCTACTCTCACTCTGAAAACTCATATTTTATCTACTCTAATTAAAATATTCTAAAGCTTCAACGATTGACCATTCTTGATAGCCAGAAAAGCTTGGCTTTGTTCGTTTTCATTTGTTAGTGTTGCTCATTGTTGACGAAGCCCTACGATATTGTAGTTGGATCCTTTCTTTTTTAAAATTCTGTCCACCCTTGAAAAGTAGAGAGAGAGAGAGATCACTTTGATGGGATCAGAAACTTATTCAACCGTTGTATAGGTTAATTATCATCCCGTGTCTCCTACCATTGAATTCCTTTCTCAATTCAATCCCCCTATAAGCTACACCGTCCACGCAGTTTCTGTAGTCGTTTCAAAATGCTGACTTCAACTTCAACCACCAGTCTCACTACAGTTCATTAAACTGATGACGATTACTCTGTAGGTATAGTGCTTGTGAGTGAGATGCTCATGATATTTTTAATTTCCGTCAAACTGAACACAGTCTAGATCAATGCTATCTGCAATGTCTTGAATTCGCTCGATATCGCTTGTTTCTAATGTGAAAGGTTTGCAATATCAGCAAAAAGGTCCACTAATCATCACATCAAGGTTTCTAACATAAGATTATGATACCTCCAGCTCATTATCATTTTCTAGAATATGATAGAAAACGAGAGTCAAATATCTAAAAATAGAGAACTTTTTGGCAATCTTCAAAGTCGATCCTGATTTGAGCAATGATTGTTCAATTGACTGTCACACATCCTCGATAATATTTTTTCTATTCCAATTTGTTCTAATGCTGATTCTTTTCAATGAGTATGGATTTTTCTACCACAAGTGATGAGGACCGTTTACAACGAAATTCAATAACACTTGGACCAGCTGTAACATTGTCCGGTAAACTATCCGAAAGATTTATACCACCAAATGATATATCCGCTTCATCTAGGCCAACCAATTTTGTTCCTTCAATAACAATATCGTCGGTTGTTGTGGAGAGACCACCTGGATTGATCCAAGTTAAACTTAATTCCAAATGAAGATGAATGAAAGCCTCTTGTAACACTGATTTAAGGTAGCCTTGTACCTCACCATGCTGATCGATATTTGCGAGTTCATTTGGAGGAAAAGGAATCACAAATCTGAAACGAGACATGATAAGAAGGATGAATGATTTCACAATTTCAAGTTTTTTCAAGTGCTCAGATAGAATGATCTTGTCAATCTCACAACATGTAGCAACCGTGCTGTGTCTATAACCCAACAGGAATATCGTTTGCGAAATTTTGAGCTTCTCTGTTTTCAATCTTGTACATGATCTATATTGTTAAGGAAAAGATTCCCCAGAATGATGAAATCGTTTGATCATGGGTTCTCAAACACCTGTATCCGATTCTGGTCTTCTAGTCAATAAATATTTTCATTCGTCTTCAAGTTTCAAGTAGGATAGTATTCTCATTCTCTCCAACAGGTGGTCTCAAGATTGCATAAATATTTTCTACTGGAACTCTGTATATTGGGAGAAGATGAATGCTGCGATTATGAGGACACAATGTGAAAACAACTTCGAATAAATGAACTCTCACTACTAAAAAATTCTGTTTTCTAATCGTCCTGATGAAATAATCTCCATCATCTTTGAGTAGCTATTACAGTGGATCGCTTGCTCGATAAACTTTTTTATTGATCGGGCTCCATTTCAATGGTATACTCAAGCTCTCTACCTCGTTTTTATGCTTTGGGAATTCATCCATCGAGGAGGAATTTGATGGAGATGAGTGGAGATCCTATAAAAGTGTGGTCTATTTGCCAGCATAGATTTTTAATAAAAAGTGTGATAGGACAATATGCACGAAGTTTCGATCACAGTTGTCTCCCATTCACATTTTCAGATAAGTTATTCAACGGATTCGTGATATTGGAAGACCTAACTCTGCGCTGACTGACCAAACCAACACGTTCAAAAAAACATCATAGTTTGTTTGACCACTTTTTTGCTGTAAGAATCAAAGTTGAATTCAATTTCAAGAGAGAAAATTGAAAAATCTTCGATGTACTACAAATTAGAGTAATTGCTAAGACACTTGCGATCAAATCATGAATTCGGTTTCGAATCTGGCTTGTGGCTCCCTTCAGCTATCACAAAATTCATCACTATTTCGACTTGATGAGACTACAGTCAGTAGTTTCATAGATAATAAACTTTGAAGGACACTCCATATCTACTTCGAACTTGTTACAAATATCTTGACATGACCTAAACGATTTTCTCTGTCTAGGAATACACTGTAAACTTACACGTTAACTGACAAGTATGCCAGCTCAGTAATTATTCACTATAAGCTGATTTTAGAGTTTATCTTTATATACACGGGAGAATAGTGTGCCATACTTACTTACAACTCCAGCTCAGAGAGTAAAATTCAATTGTTCTAGATTCAATCACTAATTTGATTGGTCGCACAAGAATATGTATGATTTTGAAAACATTTTTTTAACGTGAGAATATCTGTTTATTGAAACATCTCATGATCTTTTACTGTGATCATGTGGTCAATGTAACTCCTGGATTTGAAGTATCGATTATAACATTTCTAAGTCACTATATGATGAGTGCTTTTCTAAAACATGATGAAAAACGGTTTTGAATTATTTCATGGCATGCTAAAAAATCAATCGAGACCAAGAGTGGTAAGGAAGATATGATTCATCACTCAACATGTGTTTCAGATAATCTCAAATTTCAAGCTTCTCCATGTATTAGTAAAAATATCATTCGATTTAGATATGAGTTTTATTTTCTACTCACACAAGCATTTTAAGTATTTGATCACGAGGAGAGCAATTCTTACCTCGATTTGCTGTTTAAAGAAATCTAGCTTGATCTCAAATACTGGAGTTAATTGTATCGATGCTGATTTGGTTCATGATTGTTCAATTGTCAAACTCACATCTTTGATAACGTCCTCTCTTGGTAGAGATTGAGAATTGAAGACAAGAAAATTGTGAATATTTTTGCAAGTTTCTCCAAGAAATCCAATATCTCACATAATTGCATTCAGAATTTGATAGTCATTATCAAACCTCCAACCGTATACTTCGTGTATTTTTCCATTGGAATCACGTTCATTCAGAGAACTTTGGAGCCTATCTTGCAAGCAGTCAGTAATCCAGGAAATAGCATTTGTTATACCACAAAACTGTAGATGAAGTTTCAAGATCATGTCCTTCTCCAGAGGTGACACCTAAAATAAGCATCAAAATCTAAATAATTTTTTCAGGTTCAAATAATGGTTCTCACAGAAATTGAAGAATTTGCGCTCTAAAAAAGATCCATCGATAACCTTCAATGCCAATTCACAGGTAAATGTGATTGTAATTACCATAAGTGACAGGAGATGGAGGAAGCGAATGATAAATATGGCACAGTGAGAAATCCAAATAAGTGAGAATTTCTCTGTGGAAATATCAATGATAGATAGTCCCTTGGGTGATAAAAAAGTGCCTAATCTTGAGCACGAATATCTCTCGCCATCGCAAATAGTTTTTAAAAACCGAAAGACCATTGTTTTTTTGCCGGCATGCTAGTGATGGCCGTTTTATCATATCTCCGGGACATTTCCATGAGATGATTTTTAGCTTAGTTATGAGGCTCAAATAATTATGAAATGTTTATAATGGGTCGTGGAAGTATGCATAGATTCTCGAGAGATAATTGGCCTCAATGAAATGGCTGCAACGACTCATCAAAGAATTCAAACTAATTTTTTGCCTTTGGTACTCGGTTATGTAATTTCTAACTTTGATCATTTGTAAATATAAGTTATGCTGATACATTTGCAATATTATTTCTCAATGATTGACGAGAGAAAGTTTCTAATTTCTCTTGACGTGCATAATAGAACTCCTATGGGCAATATTTTTGCTAAGACTTGATTTCTCTTTGAATTGGGAGCTGATCAACAAGCACTCATGATCCATGAGCTCAACTCATTAAATGGCTAAACAGTCAACCTCTGAATAATGGTGACAGCTGAAATGAATCGAAGATTGAATCTATCACCATAAGGGGTGTACAATATTGAGATGTATCTAGCTGGATATTTTAAATTTGAGGCAGAGTTTTGGTTTGAAGATCATTGTGGAGGTAATTTCGTCTGAAATTATCATTAAACCAGATATGGATATCAGATAGAGAGATAGCACACTCTGTACGATACTTACCAGTTTAGCTGATGGATTGAGCTCAGAGGAGATGATATAGTTGCAGCGAGGGCTTAGCCAAATGAAATTTCCCATAAATGATTTGATTCTTAACAAACTAGCATGAATCTATGACATTTGTTAGAGGGAGTCACGACTGCTCAACATTTGCTCTCATTTTTGTCGGAGATCATCTCCGAGTGTTGTCTCTTTCCCTATCGAACTTTTGTCAGTCTTCCTGATTGGGTCCATTCACCTATCCTGGTTGAGATAATTTCTCAGTTTGATCATGATAACTTTGTGTTAAACTCTAAATTGTAGTATATAAGGAGAATGTCCCGTCATTATATTCACTGTTAGAATTACCAAGGTGGGAAGCGGTTATACTGTATTTGTATGCACTTCGGGTGTTGGCTGATGTCCACAGTCCGGCTTGTTAATAAAGTCGTCAGTCGATTAATGTTAATTGTGTGTCTTTGGTAAGGGTAGTTACCCTGAGTTGTCAAGTATCTAGTGTTGTAGTAGTGTTTTACGGTAGTAGATTGGTTTGTTGATCTGTCTCTGTCTCTATTTGGGAATTGTCCAAGTAGTGGTTCTTCCCTTATTGGTATTGGTCTTATGCTCTGGATTTCGTATTTATTGGTAGTAGGGTGTGTCACCCTTAGTCGTCATTAATTGTTTGTACCGGTCACTTGGTTGTACCAAGGTGAATAGGGAAGGTTCCCCTTAGTGAATTGTTCTTGATCGGAGGTTGGATCGAGAGATCTGAAGTCTAGTCAGCTCTACCAGGGAGCCCATATAAATTCATTCCGCTGAGTGATGCGCAAGGTTCAGGCCCTGACACTTCATCACGCCCTTCTTCTCTAGAGGAAAGTGCTCAAAAATTCCCTTCACGGATGAAGTGTTGAATAAATTGTGTAAAACCCTGAACGTTCCACTCTTGGTGCTCTCGATGAATGAGTTTCTCAATCAAAAACTTAGAGTGTTCTCAATAAAATAGAGGAAACTTTATCAATTGCCCATCTTATTAATTCTCGCTAATAGAACTCCGATAACCTACAATATGAAGCTGTTCAGATCCTATTGGTAAGTCATTTGTCAAATGAGAGGAAAAGGAATTATCTCGTGATCTCTCTAATAGAGAATATATTGATTCGATCAAGTTGGTCCCTCTACTAAAGGTGGATCGTCTTTGGTTGGCGAGTTCGATTTACATCGGATGAGAACATATCTGAGGACATCCCATATCATAAACGCATGAAAATGAACCCTGAGAGAAAATATACATCAAAATATGGCTATCTTACTGTATTTTGATAACTTTGATCACTTTCGATGAGGAATATACTGCTCAGAAGAGTTCTTTTATTTCCGCGTTTCTCAATGTTATCTATCATGATAGATTCTTATAAAAATGAGTTCGTACTTGGATCTTGGAAAGTGGATGGGGAACATCTGTTCACCTTGATACTGTATGTGCAATATTCTCCAAAATGATAGTGAGCGAACGATCATCGTTACAATGACAGCCTTAAAATATGAGTTGAAACCTCGTTCATAACTAGTAAATAAAGCTGAAGGTGAGATATTATTCTGTATCCTTTTCGAACAACATTCTTCATTTTGATTCGATTGAGCCGATGCTTGAGCACTGATAGCACTGTACAGACAACAGATGAAAACAAGCTGTGTTCTACACCATTCATCAGCATAGCATACTCTCTAGAAGCCAATCGTTGGCTTGAATCCTAGCTCCCAAAAAATTCTCCGTCAAAAAACATCGAAAAATGAGTCAATGCAGAAGATTGCAAATAAAGTTCTTCATTCGTAGAAAAATTAGCCAAAAAATGCTCTATTAATAGTATTGACAGGACCAGGACTAGAACAAATAGAGGAAATCCAATCATACAGGCACTCATGGAAGAGTTTTTATGTGAAAATCCAGCAATGAGGACCCAAGCTGATTTCAGAATCTGTTTATAGCCTACAACTAGCAGTGCAGAGTGGATCATGGTTTAGTTGTGGAATACCAGAGATCCTATCAGTCACATTCCGAGCAACCTCCTCAACTGCATTTGTAGCAACTCCAGCTGATGTTCATGGATTCATGGTTCTGAAAGGTCTAACTGCAGTTCAGATTCGAGAAGGGATAGATGAGAGTTTCACAAACCAAAGGCTCTATCAAGCCTTTGATCCAACCATTTCCCCCCATGCCCTAGCAATCTAAATTATACATGTATAATCTCTGTATTTTGTAGAACGCTCAGTTCTTATTGCAACCTGAGGATTTTTGAGAAGAAGAATACGCTCCTCTAGCAAAAAAGAGTGCTCAGAGCCAAATGAAAATCCTCACCCGATATGCAAATCAGTTTTCCATGCCATATCAAGAGAATCATTTCTAAGATAACAACAACCAAATATAAGTAGGAACAATCCTCGAAAAACTCATTGCTTACAGGAGCTGGAGCTGAGCTGCAATACAGTTTTCAATACCATGGGCATTAGTGTCAATGTATCCGGACAAACCGGCATATTCTGAAAGTTTGCTCCTTTTGTCTGTTTGCGTGAACTTAATTTTAATTGTCGCTCAGGGGAACGTTATTTTGATTAATTTTAACAACATTTCCGCCAATCAGGCTCATCCAGTTTGCCACACAATCATCAATGAACTGGTTGACAGTGATTAAGGTAATGAATAGAGTTTGCGATCATTACTTTATATGATCAGTTTACAGGCAATTGAGATTTTTAAGATTCAATTGATTAATGGTAATTGGATTAATGTTTGTTTCCTTTTTTCAAACGGTAGAAATGGGTGATAGAAAGGAGAGAACTGGTGGAAATGATGGCAACTCAAAATCAAGAGAAGTCCATACTTCGGGTAGCTTGCAAGAACTCGAGTATGATCGGGACTGAATTAAATATAAAGTGGAACTACCATGACCAAAGATATAGAATATCTCTCTCTCTCTCGCTCAATCTCTGGGAGAGAGGTGAGAGCAATAATAGTGCACAAATTGGTAAGCGATTCACTCCTTCTCTATTCATGATATTGCCCCGATCAGCGATGGAAGAACCTTGATTTATTGTTGAGATAGCGGATCCATTTGCTTCGGCGGGCTCTGGTTTCAAGAGGTCGGCTGGCATTTTTATGTCCTCAGTATTTTCTATGTATAGGTATAGCAGATCCATTTGTTCATTGAATTTGGCTAAAATTAAGCGAGATTCAGGCTTTGGTGAAAATCAGAATCTTCTCCGACCAGTTCACTACAATATAAGCACCCGAATTCACCAATTTTACGATCACACAATTGTTCTTCCTCTGAATCAGTGGAAGTTTTCTCACAACTTTCACATATAAACGACAATCTTTTGGTTGAGTCTCTCTCTTCCTTTTCAATTTTTCTTCTCATCAGATCCAACTTATACTTGACTACATTTTCGGGGCCCTCATGCAGTTGATGTAGTGGTATGTTTGTTTTGTTGCTTTTTCATGAGAAAACGTTTCAATACGCATTTCCATTGAAACCATACAATTCGAAGGATTGAACCCTCGTCTCGTGGATAATCGAAGGTGTATCCTAGTGAATTAACATATAGTTTCTCCATTCTGAGGGCATCAAGGGTGACTCCCAGATGTTAACGTTCAAATCTCATCAATGATTCTATTTCCTCTTTCATTGATTGATAATTGTGCATTTTTAATAAAAAAATGTGATAACGAAGTTAAGATCCCAGAGTTTTGATCACATTTGTCTACCATTCACATTTTCGAGTAAATCCTGAGATGCGTAGTATTTGAAGCTTGATCAACTCTTTCCTGATCAGCACCTTCAATAAAAATATCATAGTTTTTTTGGACTCTTTCTGTCGTAACAATCAAAGTTGAATTTGATTTCAAGAGAGAAAAATGAAAAATCTTCGATGTACTACAAATTAGAGTAATTGCTAAGACACTTGCGATCAAATTATGAATTCGGGTTCGAATCTGGCTTGTGGCTCCCTTCAGCTATCACAAAGTTCATCACTATTTCGACTTGATGAGACTACAGTCAGTAGTTTCATGGATATTATTTGTGATTATTATTGTGAAGCCACCATCATCATCTTCCAGGGAAAAATCTATATCCACCGCAAACTTGTTACAAATATCTTGACATCACCGGAAACGAATTTTTCTGTTTTCTGTTTTTCCAATACATGCCAGCTTATCAATTATTTGCTATAAGCTGATTTTAGAATCTATCCCCATTTAAATGGGAGAATAAATCGCCATACTTACTTACAACACGAGCTCAGAGAGTAGAATTCAATTCTTCTAGATTTATCCACTGATTTGATTGGTCGCATAAGAATATATACAAATGATGGTTTGAAAGATATTTATTTCTATGCGATAATATCACGAAGAACTAGAATCAAGATAGTATTCTGGAACGGATAGAGTTTTCATTGTTCGTGAAATTGCGGAGAATGAGCCTGTTGTTAATCGTGATTACTATTTCTGACCCAAATTGGAAGAATCATGTGTAAAGTACAGCTCAAGAGAAAATTAAAACTCTCAGAATTTTTATTGAAAATAAAAAGCTCCTTGAGTCATAAGAAAGCTTTTCATTTAGAGTGTGAACACTCTCGCCCACTGCAGATAATTTCCAAAATTTAACAGGCTATGAATCCTCTTGAGAGCATATGGTAATAGTGGTGAAGTCAGATGCCATCTACTGTTGTTTGGGTTGAGCTTGAGCTCGATAATGAGCCTGAAAAATATGATAAGGTATTTCAAATGAATTGTGAAAGTCTTGATAAATCCTCAGGAGATGATTGGCGTTTATTGAATAAATTCAATCGCTCATCAAAGAATTTCAACTCATTTCTCAAATTCAATGAACAACATCGTTTTTGTGTGAGAGTTCTGATAATATATTGATGATATATCCTCTCATCATCAGCAAAAAAGGTTACAATTTCTCTCGATTATTCTCTCGTTATATTTTTTTATGTAAAGATTTTAAGTGGTCCCAAGCAAATGATTTTTGAATTTTGTTTTCTGAAAAACCTGATTCCTGTTCTAACCAAAAGCTGGTCGAAAATCTTTCATGATTCGTGAGATAATCGAGTCATTCATTGAATGCTTTCAGGCAACCAATTTTTGAATAATTCAGAAAAATAGGATGAATTGAAAGTTTGATCTACCATCTTGAAGGGTGTCCAGCATCGAGATATATTTGATTGAATAATTCCAACTCAATGTCAAGCTTTAAGGATTGTTGTTGGAATGATTTTCATTGAGACCAAATATTAGACTGAAATGGTCAGGATACCAGGTGGAGAAAAGACAAATGGTACAACCGATCTAACGACTGATCTAACTCACCTAGTGACTGGCAGGCCCCTAAATGAACTTATAGGAAATGATAGAGCTGGAGCAAGGTTTCAGGTTATTTCAAGCAGATCTTACACCCCATTTTCATGATTTCTTCCTGAATTGGAAGGAATCATCTCTTCTCCAGTAAATCAAAGAATTCCTCTCATCACTTGAATGTTAGATTAGCTGTTGTAAAATATTCATATTCATGATACAGAGCGAGAATCAAGTCTGATATTTATGAATCATAATTCACTCGATAATTGGAGAGATGGATAAGAACACACAAGAAAAATGGAATGAGAGATTCGGGTTCAAATCTGGTTAAGAGCGAAAATAGTCAAATAATGAAGCTACATTGTGAGCCTGTAAATTAAAAGTCAGTCATGAATGAGATATTGTTATCCCAAATGTAGAAGCAAATTGTTGTTAGATGGAAAAGAGGATATCGAAGAAAAGTCAAAAGCATTGAATATAACATAATAAATTTTGCAAGCTGAAGGTTTTATTTGATAACCGTCGATAAGTAGAAGTTTTGAGGGAATGAGAATCATTTGAGTCATAAATTGTCCTTGCACTGTAGGAAACCTTGAATGTTCCACTCATGGTGCCTTGAATGAATGAGGAACTAAAGACTTTCTGCATGAAATAGAGGAAATTCCATTGGTTTCCTCCATTTTGATTCTCACGCATCAAGTGGATCTTTCTGACATCTTATATATTCCAAATCCTATTTCTCTTCCATGTATAGGAAAAGATAAGCAAATCCTCTCATGATTTCTGAAACATTTCCACGATATCCTGATCTATTAATGCCATCTTCAATGGAGGATATTGACAAATTCATACTAAGGAGAGATTAGTTGACGACAGGAAGCAGCTACTGATCCTGATACTACAGGGTAAATCAAAATATCCATCCGAAGACAAAATGCAACTGGAGGTAATCTCATGAATTATCTGATCATGGTTTGATTTTATGAAAATCTTGTCCATCGATAAGCCTCATCTGGAGTTGAATAGATTTCGGCTCAAGTAAATCAAATTGAACGAACAGTTATGTAATTGCGTGATTTAATGATAATAATTGCACTGAATCACAACATCTGCTCATCATATATGACCTATTTTTCATCGAGGCTATATCATTTGTGAAAAACCATCTCAAGAGTGTGGGTCAGACTCGCTCTTGCTGATTATGCAATTGGTGGAACTGATCCAATGGTTTTGAAGGGGTTTCTAAGTGAATCGAATTCGATGGTAGAATAAATGAAACGGAATTTTAATTGACAATACCTTCCAAAATCTGAGAATGTTGACCTTAAGCTTTGAGAACCTCTTTACTTCATTTCTCACAAAATATTTTAAGAATTCTTCGCCCATTTATGAAGTAATTTGTTGATGAGCATCGCTTGTTTCAACTGATCAAGATTCATATATCTTACCTCAATGCAATTTATTCAAATTAAATTCATACAAACCAATCAGGTGAATTCAAATCATATTACTGTACCCGTCATCTAGACTGATCAAATTTTCTTGGAGGTATAATTGAATTATTTCGGGGCTGTTACTCGTACAGTAACATGTAGCTCCGTCTTGCTATCACTAAGAATTCTTGATAAACTTTTTTCACTTCTCACTGCTAACAAGTAGAAGTGATTCATGTTACCAGGTATCTAATTTTGTGAGAAGCTATCATCAATCAAGTCACACAAGAGTTGTTACGTGTTGTGGAAGTTCTGAAAGTTTTCCTTTGAGGTTTTTACATTAAATCGTAAAGGAGGTATCAAACTCGATTCTTCACGATATGTTTTTTTTCGATTTATCATGCACATAATGAATTGGAATTATTTTACGAAAAGTGTACTCCATTGATGGGCCCAGATGAGCTCAGGTTAATGAAATGAGTCAGTATATTCTACTAACTGTAGATATATCTCAATGTCATTCAACATCTGAGGAACAGTTTTTTAAGCCAACAATAACTCGTTTTTGATGGATGATACTATTTTTTGAGCCCTATAGTTTTTTGAGACTCCTCAAATTAGTTTGATTTCTTTGGATACTCGATTGGAGCTGTTGACGGTCTAACATGATCAAATTGATTAAGGCATTGAAAAGTCATATTAGCATCGACAACTCTCTGCCTGACTCTTGATTGGGGAGCAAATTCATTTAAAATCTCCTAGTTTGACGGTGATATTGAGAGCAGGATAGAGTCCTGTAAGGTTGATTATTCAACTTCTTTACTCCCATCTATAGCTAAAATTGTGTGGAAATGATTGACCTGCTATTTCAAAAGCGCTCTCCAGTCTTCAAGAACCACAAAACCTCTGCTCAAAAGGATGATAATGGAACCTGCGTGAGACCTCAGAGCTTCTGCACAACGATGATACGATCAGAGCGAGAAATGGCTTCCTTGTTTGACCTTTCTATTAAAAAAAGGCTGCATGACACTATAGAAATATGCTTCAATCAGCAGGTGAAGAGTATAGCAAAATAGTTCATGACAATATCTACTGACAGGTATAGCTCATTTATAGTTTCCACATTTCTTCAAGACCGTTTAGATGATTTTAAATGAGTTAGGATTACGAAATATGAGTGAAGACTCTGGATACAACTATTCTCCGGAGATAAAATTGACTGATTGACTATTTCACGAGGCTTTTTTCACCATGATTGTCCAATTTTTTTGGTTCCTTCCTCTCGATAGCTCGGAGACGTTCCTGAAAAAACCATGAAAAACGATTATAGAGAATCATAAGGCTCTTATAGATATTTTTGTCTATGCTGAAGGAATCAGTATCCAGCAGATTTCTCTTCTATGTCTCACCCTCTTTCTTCTTTGTTTACCGCATGCAAGTGGAAGTAAAATATGCGAATCATGTTACTATAGGCTATTCCTGGCATATAGAGTGGTTTCGCAAGATTCTGACAGTTCCTCTCTGAGATGCTCTCTTTTGTCGACTTTCGATCATCCATGAATGCCTATGTTTTACCCTTGGGAGAATCGGTGAGCATGATTTTCGCGAGGAGGCAGCCTGCTTGGCTTCTACCATGAAGACCAAACCATGAACTTTGAAAACACTGGATTCCCGGAGCCACGAGAAACCGCTATCAATCCCAAGAAAAAATGGTCAAGTTTGTTTCATTGAGCCGAGAAATGTGGATGAATTCAAACAAATCCAAGATACCCACTCACCAGCAGTCACCATTGACAATGTTTTATCATAAAAAAGGTGAATACATTCTCATGATTCACTTTTTACATCAACCAGCCAGACAATATGTTCTGAACGTACAGTACTGATCAACAGCCTAGCTTATTATGAGCGAAAAAAAGGGAATTAGCCTAATTGAATGTTGATGTGATCACTTCTAATAGGATCTGGATTATTTTCTTTTAATTTAGATGGAATGTTCATACATTTTTGAATGTGCATATGTATTGATGAATGGGAAATCAGCTCAAATGGACTTTAATATCAATGATGGTGCTGCTTGAGTAGTTTACAAGCTCAATGGAACGATGAGAAATGTTGCTATTGAAACTCCTGATTTCATCCTCATCCCAAAATCTGACTGACAATATTGTGAGATATTGATTATGACTAACCAGTCTTGATATGTTTTGCGCGGAATTTCATTGATCAGAGTTCTTCCTGAGGTCAAACAAGCAATCTCAAACGTTGTTTTGGTGGAGCTGGTATCATAAATGTTACAATACGACCTAACCACAACATAGTGGATAGCACCAAAATTGTCAAGACAAACGGAATAAAAGGGCAATTTGACAGGGTTTGTCCTCATTATCTCAATATTGTGAGAAGTCATGGTCAATCCAGTCGCCTTTGAGCTATTATGGTTTCTGCCTGCGTGACAAAGCTTTCGAAAGTGTCCACTGAGGACTCTCACAGTGAAGTTCATAAGAAGTATCAGACTCAATTTTTCGCAAGCAGTTGTTCTTCGATCCATCACCCAAATTATGGGTTGGAGTCATCCTGTAAACAAATGTGATCACTGAATCGAAATCAGATTAGGTAGAAAAATGGGCTTAGAGCGAGCAAAAAAGTACGGAAGCTCTTTTGAAAGTGAGCTCTCGTACATAGATCCATGTTCAACAGGTGATCGCTACTTACTGAATAGCTTGCTTGTTTTTGAAGCATTGCTGAAGCCATTTCATAGCTACAATCTGTGTTTATCATCGATTGAGATGAATACTCGACACGACCATAATTTTTCCTAGAATTGGCTATATTCTCTCAACCTTTCAGTGTATATTCCCCAGGCATTTGGTTTTGATACTTACCTGTATTCTGACAAAGTTTAATTTGCCATAGCGGTATCTCATTAAGATTTAAGGTTTACTCTCCATCCTTACTCCTGAAGAAAGCTACACTGTGCTTGCAATTCTTTTCCTTTTTATTTGTTCAAACAGCTCCAACAGTTATGGTTCCTATTAAAAAAAGGACAGGAACTTTTCAACTACCTGCTATCAATTGATGGTGGAGAAATTCAGTTCAACAGATGTAATAAACTAATTACGTATTTCATAGTCCTTATGGCTAGAATTTCTCAAGTAGTACTTACCTGCTTGTCATCGGTATGACTCACTGCTGGAAGATTGAGAGATCATATTCAGCCACTAATTTTGCAACAACAAACTTTATTTGGATCATATTCAATTCAATTCAATTCAATGTATTTCATAACTCTTATGACTACCAATATCCTCTCAAGTAGTACTTAGCTACTAGTCGTGACAACTTCAAGTTTTTGCGCAGTCACGGTGACCGGCAATCCATATTCTTCACAATTATCTGACAATTTTTGGGATAACTAATAGAGAATAAAAATATGATTCAAATCTTGCGTTGCACTCACCTAATCATTGAGGTTCTTCCACTCATGATTACTAGGCCATTAATGAATTATTACTCACCACTTATCTGGTTACAATAAACTGTAACTGAACCCTCTCTTGGATAATTATTCTGCTGAGCTATTGGGTTTGAACCTCTGATCAGGGTGGTTGTAGTCCCAATCGAAGCCCTTGACCAATCGTCTACTCTCAAGATTACCAGACAAGTTCATTAATGTTTCTATTTGTTGCTGAATAGTGACACAGAATATGGAATTTTCATTCTTTGTATCCGGATTGAACTTTATCGTGTGAATTACTATCAAATTCTCTCAGAGACAAGGTTCATGATGTTTCAAGGAACTATCTTATTAGTATTGTTAATATGAATCTGGGTCACCTTATTAGCTGGGATTGAAGAATACCCGGAGCCGATCAATCTAGTTAGCTTTGCATTGTTCTCAAAAGGAGTGGAGATTGATTTTTGAGGCATCAGAAAGATTCTCATGCATCTCTATTTCTGATTCTCGCAACATGCTTCTGGGATGATGCTGTTTCTAATATTTGTAATAAGAACTGTAGATGGGAATTTTGGATAATGTTCTTTCTGGAACGACCTCCCGAAATATGCACTCAAAATTTAGATATTTTTTCACGTTCGAATAAGTTTTCTCATAGAAATTAATAAAGTTATGTGAGAACCATTTTGAAAGCGTGGAATGCCACCTCATTATTGAATGAGATTTAAATACAAATAGTAACAGGGATTGGGAAAACTGAGGGCAAAAGGCAACCCTACGAGAATTTCAAGCTATTCAAGAATTTCTTGTTTGGGGATAGAAAGCTCCTCGGAAGATGGGAAAGTACCTAATTCTGAATATGAACATTGTTGGCTATTGTAGATACTCTCTCGAAGTGGGCAGGCTAGTGAATTCTCTTGACAGCCCACCTATGATAACGACTCTTCCAGGTGTCATCTATGGTTCATGAGTTCGAGCTTAATCATGAGCCTAGAAAATGTAACAAGATATTACCGATCGATAGTAAAGTTATAAATAGACTTTTGGGAGATGATTTCGATCAGGAAACTCATTAACTTGGACATTCTCAAACGGAAATACGAATGTCGATCATTTTGGAATGTAAATGCTAGAATATCATTTGTTCCTGATCAGTGAGGAAAAATTTTCAACTTTTCTCGACATAGCATAGGCGGCTCCTATTCCTCGGTATCATAGTTTTGGGATCGTTTTTCTGATAAAACCGATTAGTCTTCGAACCCAAACTCACAAATATTTCACTCACAATGAGCAAATCATCATACTTCACCAAGTGATTCTCTTTTTCATGATATTGGTTAAAAATCAGAGCTCTGATCAATTTTGACATTTTTTTATTCGTATTTTCAATTCCATCGCAGAGTAATTTCTCAATGCTCAATAAACTTTGTAATTCAGCAAAATTTTCATTTTCTGAGGTCATCTTTGAGTGATATTGTAGCTTCAGAAACTGACTCGATTTACTTGATTACATTGTTTCCGTGGATGATCTTTCATAGAACGCACATATTGATATGGGTGCTAATCGATATCACTTACAATCTTCAACAGTAGAGACAGATGAGTGATCACTGCAATGAATGTTGATGAAATGTACAGTACAAAGCAACTCCTGAAAAATTCATTGCTCAATGAGGCTGAAGCTGAAATAGTATTCTCTATTCTTTTTGAGAAGCATTCCTCATTCACAGCCGATTGGGTGAGCTTCTTGGCAGTCCCCGAACTGAAATCTCTTGAGAAGAAACCTTTTTTCTTTTCAAGGCCCATCTCAAATGAGCGCTGGATATAGCCATTGATTCTATCTCTTCTGTTCTTCGGGACTCTCTTATTGAATATATATCCATTGAGATGATGACTGAGAGGGGCGGACAGGTAAGGAGGATTCTCAACCACCTCTCTGTGATATGATGAGCAGAGAAGAGAGAACAACAGGTTACCCGCTACATCATCGTACAGCATCACACATTTACCGGAAGCTACACACCAACTCAGATCCCGACCACCAAGATAACCATCAGCTAGAGAAATCACTTCGAGTTTATCCTTGCTTCCAGCCAAGTACTGACATGCTGATACATCAAAAGCAAATGAGCTCAAGTTGTGCTCACGAATGTCTTTAAATGAATCAATGTGGACAAAATCATTCACTGAGGTTCTCTCGGTGTGGAGCAAAGAGCTAAACAGTGTTTGGATTAAAAGAACAGCAGAGATCAGAATGAACAGAGAGAATCCATTGAAAGTTGATCCGATTCGTTGACGCAACAGGACAACATACAGGAACCAAGCAGAATGAATGAAATTGTCATAACCTTTTGTGGTCCGAGCAAGGTGGATCATGATGAAGAGTCCAATGAAAGTGAGAGATATGAGTATCAAGTTCATCTGTTTTAGGGCTAGCTCTGGTCCATCTTGGCGAACTTCGAAATTGACCACTGGAGAAGATGCCAATCTACACTGGGCTTCATAGATCACTTGTCCCACTGTTACATTTTCAGACAACCCCTGGTTCAGATGAAATATATTGTACGCCCCATCCGCCTCATTGGAGGCAACTTTTTTCATATTCCCAACAGAAACATCAGCAGCTTGCTTCAAATTTTCATCAGGTCGAATCCAGCTTAGATTGAATTTTGTGAAGAAATAAATGCAAGCTTCTCGAACCAAAGGCTCTGTAAGACCTTCAAGCTTACCCTGTCGGTTGATTCTCAATAGTCGGTTTTCGGGGACATTCAAAGTTAGGCGAAAGTCACTCATTTCTGGAGCATTCAATAATATTGAAGCCGATATGATTTGGTGCGTAATGAACTCTTTCCACAAGCAAAACTCCAGCATTCACAAGACGTTTGGCTATACAACTCTCCTGGACAAAATTTCCAATGATCGAGCTATTCCGTATAGCTCTTCTAATAGCATTGAGCATGACATTACGATTAATTCTCTTTGCTGTGTCACTTTTGGATCAATTCTCAAATAACTATTAGTCTTCTTCGGGATTGCTGCAACAGCTTTGTATTTAAAACTTCATTGAGTGTCAATTTTCACAGCTCCTAATAGCGAAAAAAAGACTAATTAGCTTCGTATCTCATAGTTGGATCATTTTGTCGGTCATTCTTAAATTGATTGGTGGATTTTAGTCTACTGTGGAAAAACAATTATTCGATCATTTGTATAATTGTATAATCGTAGCTTCTTTTGTTTTCACATATCTCAAACATCATTAACAACTCAAATGGTTTTCATGTGAAATTATCAAAAATTACTTAGTGAGAAGAATTGAATCAAACCCAGTGTAACACCTTTTCATCTAATTCTTTTGATATTACACACAATCAAACAACCAGTAATGATGATTTTTCCATATGATGTCTGTAACAATCATTTCTTCCTTCATCTTGCCTATTTCAACATCTTTTCTATTCTTACACCTCTTGTTCACTTTCTCCAGTGTGAATTAACTATCTTACTCATGTTTTTTTGTTGATATATGTAATTTTGACTTGCAATAAGGAGAGAGTCAAGACTTCTGAGAAGAAAAATTCTCGAGAAATCGAAAATTTTGCTTTTATATCTAAGCTACACTGGTCCTAGCAGCATGCCTACTATATTCGATTTCCGTTCACAAACTTCAGGGAACAGCTTTTGCCCCTGATACTATATATGGGATATATCAAAATTATTGTGAGTAAAATATCACCCTGCTCATAATAACCACAAAATATAGTAGAAATAATGTTTGAAGAACTCATTGCATATTTTAGCTAAAATAATGTTTCGTATTGTCTCTGAAAGGATTTCCTATTTGAATTAGCGTCAATTTTCTGATAGAGACACTATTCTGCTCACCCAGCTTTCGCTAGATACCAGAGAATAGCCATAAGTGACCATTGATAGGATCTGTTTGGCTCTTTGGAATTCATTTGTTAGAAACATATCCACCATTTGTCTGGCTATAAAGGAAAAAGGGGAATGCTGAGCCCTAACAGCTTCTCTAGAGACTGATGAATAGGCTACTGATGAAAATGAGTTATGCTGCAGATGATACATAAATACTTCTATAGCACACTTCCCAGAAACCAAGAATCAGCCAAAATCCGAGTGCAAAGCACAAAACAGCGAAGATCTATATCTCTTCTAAATTCCTTATTGGGAATTGGAAGTCCTTTGAGTAATAAGAGTGTATTTAAACATTTGCAGATGAACATTCTTGCAGAGAATTTTTCGAAATGAAAAAAGCGAAAGTTTTTTCTCGACAACAAATTGATTATAGTGGTTTTGTCATCTCTAAGCTGAATTCTATCAAATGAATTTGATCATGAAACAATGAAATATGAAAAGATGTTTCTAACGAATCTGTGTAAATAAGTTCCTGGCTTGGCTAGAGTGGCTTCAATTGAATAACCTCAATAACTCATCAGAGAATTATAACTAATTTCTTGCCTTCGCTGGTATTACAGACAAGAATAGAATGAAGTAAGTGCTTTCTTGGTCAGAATTTGCGATTTGAATGAAACTTCATAAGCAGATGGACATCTCGTCGAGTATTCAAGATCAATCCCATAATAATACATAAGATGCAAATCTTTCACACTAAATCCAGCTAGAAAAGGTAAGAAAAAAGTTGATTCAATTTTTCATCTCTTGCTTCCAGCCATTTCATCCCCTGCCTCTCGAGAAAATTCACCCAAACTACCACAATCATCTATCAATAACCCAAGCCAGTTTTTCTCCACTTCAAGACGCTTCCTCGATTGAGTCGAGCTCAGAAGGGGACATATTTCCAGGATTCGGTTTCAACTATTGAGTTGAGAGTATATAGCAATCTTCATGTAAAGAAGTTTAAAGTCAAGAATTTTCTTCATAGATGAAGAGAAGAAATTAATCCTGGCTCATGAGTTAATGTAGTGTAGAATTTTTATTATTTAGCTCATTATTATTATCAACAGTATATGTGAAAAACAATTTCGGTCATCAATACGAACTTTTAGAAAGAACTCTATCCATTCTTGACCAACAATATGCTTCAATACTAATAATCTAATTCTATCATCAAGAATGATGGATTTTGATAGAAAATAGCTAGTTCAACAATCATCGATTTACTCGTAATCCAGATTTAATTCATGTAACTTCAACATTCAATTTTCATGATTTTCAAGACATCCAAACTCTGGACTTTTTGTATTGAAACGAATAGTTTGCATGCTGTTCTGATATAGAATTAAATATATCATCTAGACCAAGTTGGACCAACTCCTGAAGGTAAATCATCATTGGTTAGATGGTATGAATCTCATCAGATGAGAATATATCTTGAAATATTTCATGTTAAAGCCATGTGAAGATGAACGACGAGAGAAGTTCGCTGTTCAAATGTGAGTGTCTAGGTGTATTTTGATCACTCTGATACCTTTGATACGAAAAAACTGCTCAAACCAGCTATATAATTGTTTGATTTCTCAATACGATCTTTCATGGTGAATTCTGATGAGAGGTCCTTCTTGGAGGAACTCTGAATACGACGGGCAACAGCTATTGCTCCTGACAATATATGCATAACGTTTTTCTAAAATGATAATACCCAACAATGTGATCCTCCAATGGCAGGAAACAGTTTTCGATCCTGATACAAGATGCATAATATTCTTCCAAACGATGATGAGCAAATGAAAATCGAGGTTATAATGACCACAAAATATAAGTGGAAACAATTTCTGAAGAAATCATCTCTCAGCGAGGCAGGAGCTGAGATACTGTTTTGTATTCTCTTTGAGAAACATTCTTCATTCAAATTGGATTGCGTCAATGCTCGAGCACTCTTCACACCGAATTCTTTGGAAAAGAAGCCCTTTTTCTTGTCAAGTCCCATCTCAAAGGATCGCTGTAAGTAACCATTGATGCGATCTGTTTGGTTCTTTGGAATTCTCTTGTTGAAAACATATCCACTCAGAGCATGGCTAAGAGCAGGAGATATGTGCGGTGGATTCTCAACAACTTTTTCGGGAATTAATGAACAAGCAACAGACAATAGCAAGTTGCGATCCAAATCATTTACCAGCATGGCACACTTACCAGAGGCCAAACACCAGCTGAAATCCTGGCTACCGACAAAACTCTCAGCAAGAGGGAGAACTTTGAGTTCATTCTTCCCTCCAGCTAAGCTTTTACAAGCTGATATATCTGGAACAAAAGTAGTCACATTATGCTTCCTAACATCGGCAAACGAATCAATGCGGACAAAATCACTGATCGATGTCCTTTCTGTGTGCAGAAAAGAGCCAAATAGTGTCTGGATTAGTAGTACAGACAAAATCAGAATGATTAGAGGCAATCCGTTCATATCAAATGAGGAGTGCTGACGCAGTAGAGTAGCAAAGAGAATCCAAGCTGAATTCTTTATCTGTTGATAGCTTGCAAATACTCGTGTAAGGTAGATCATGATGAATAGTCCAAAAAGAACTATCAAGAGAAGCCTCCAACTGAACTGCTTCAAAGCTAATTCTGGTCCATCTTGGAGTACAGCTGAATTTATCACCGGAGAGGATGCCAGTTTGCATTGAGCTTCATATACCATCTGTCCTACTGTCACATTCTCAGGGAGACCATCATTCAGTGGTAAAATATTGAATGCTCCATCAGCCTCATCTCGGGCAACCTTTTTGATTCCGCTGATAGCAACTTCAGCTGATGTTTTCAGTTTATCATCTGGAGGGATCCAACTTAGGTTCAGCTTGGAGAAAAAATAGATGGAGGCCTCTCGAACTAGAGGTTCTGTCAATCCCTCGAGATCACCATTTCCGTTGATGTGTAACAATCTATTTTGTGGGACGTGTAGCGCTAATCGGAACCTGAGCATTTTGGAAATGGAGAATACACTCGATGAATCAGCAAAAGTTTTCTGAGCAGAATAAAAATCTTAACTCAATATGGATATGTAATGGGACAGTTCGATTGTGTGGATGTTAAAGAGACTAATTTTTTGGAACTATCTTCAGCACTCATCAAAAATAGGAATTATTATTGTATTAAATGGGATAATCATTCTTTTTGAGACTCTATGGAAAAAATTTTCTGTAATTGCTCTTCTGTGTGAATTGTCAGCGATGTGATCAATATTTTGCATCATTTTCTTGGTATGTATGCCAATCTCACTTCACTGTAAAAAAAGACTCAGAAATTCAGCAGTAAGAGTTCCGTTCTCATCATTTGCCAAGAAACTTATTGTTTGTTATGTTGATGATACTGGGTGAGGGAAATCTAGCTTGTACATCGAAAACTCACCTGTTTGTTGTCAAGGAGAAATCTAGTTTCGGTTCATATTGTGTAATTTGCTTCTAAAACTAGGCTGGATATGAGAATATTTGCCATTCACATAGTGAAGATTTGGAAAAATGTTCTAATAGAATTTCTCCTATTTATATGCTGGAGAAAGAATATTCGTCATATCAATAGAAGTTGTCTACTTCACAATTCTCCCAAGATACTGAGATGAATTGAAGGTCAAACATTATAAAAGGATGGTTAGATGTTCAATAAATGAATATTAATAATTTAGAACTGAATAGAAGGATATCATATGATATTCGTGCCCATACAATCTTGGAAAAAAGAATGGTTTGAAGCATTGAACTAAATATCTTCGCATAAACCAGCGAGTTCTATGAATTGTCTCAAAAATAATTGACTCCCAAATATAGATTAAAATGTTTCAAGCAGAAGAGAGAATATATCACTCTACTTGACGGGAACTTGGATAGATAGAGCCATAAATCCATTGTTGGAATCAATGGGAATTTTGAAATCCTCTCCACCATGCAATCAGCCAAAATCAATAGATGAACAAGATGGATAGAAGGCTATGCTCTCATCAATATTTGTACTGATAATATTGGTTTTTCTTCTCTATACTCGTACAGAAACATTCGCTAGACAAATCTTATGCTGGTGATCAACTGTGATTGTAGAGCACAAAAAGGAAACTTTCCCTCAGGGCCTCAATAAGAGGTATGAGAGCTAGGTTACACTAACTGATCTGATAGGATAGAAAATACCAGAGTTGTTGCATCAAAAACACCAGCCTGAATATGAACGCTTAGTGTATCAGTAGTAAGGAATCTTCTCTCTTTTTTTTATTCTTTCTTCACCGTACACAGGTAACATAAAGGCAGGTCTAGACCAGGTTGTCAGTGATATGATCTTGTGAAAGATCATGATCAGTTTAATAGCATTTGGGGCCTTGTGTGCTTCTGTTGCGAGATTAAGTTTTCAAAGTTGTCCACTCGAGACTCTCAAGGTGAATCGTATAAAAAGTATCAGACTTAATTCTTTGCGAGACAGTTCTTTTCAATGTGTCACTCACATTATGAGTTGAAGTCGGCTTGCAAAAAGTGAATGTAAAGAATGGATTGAAATCAAGCCAGGTAAAAAAATGGATAAGAGGGTTTAGAGCGAGCAAAGAAATATGGAAGCTCTTTAGAAAGTCAACGAATATACCCAAATACATGTTTGTTTATCACCTAATTGCTACTTATCGAATAGCTTGCTTGTTTTTGTGAGCATTGCTGAAGCCACTTTGTTGCTAAAATTTGTGTTCATCATCGATTGAGATACTCTTCTCTTTTTAGGCCATCACACAACCTTGAAAAATTGTCATGATTCACATTGCTAGAAGAGGACATTGTAGATTCTTTCTTTATGAAATTCTTTGCTCACTGTTTTTGGTGATCAAATGTAGAATATTGAATACTCTATCTTGGAATTTTCTTCTTATTTCCAATCGCAGAATGGTAGATTGTCTTAATTCTTTTATAGTCAAACCCAGCTCATGTTTGATCTTGAGAATAAATTAATGGGAGCCTCACGAACACAAGGTTTTGTAAGTCCATCAAGCTCAACTTCCTCATTTATAAAAATATGAATCTGTCCTCAGAGAATCGCAGATTCAGCTGGCTATTCGCATTTCTTAAAATAGTAGATTATGGGGCTAAATGATCAATGATGAACTAGTCAAACTTTTCACTGGACAAGATTCCGAGAATTTGATTATCACTTACGTTCACGATGGAGTTTCTGGTTCGCTGAGGCTCACAATTTGTCAACACAACCTGAGAGTGAAGAACATTCTTTACTCACGTCGTAAGTACTTCTTCTTGTCGTATTTGTCTGTGGGGAAATGGCTTTGCTGACTATTTTTCGCATCCCGAGTTATTAATGCACCCTAGAATCAGGAATTTAACAAGATTTCTATCATTCTCCCTTAAGAAGGAACCTGCCAGTCAATTTTCTTCGCCAAACACTAATTATCAACAACAACATAATTGTGGTTCCTGATGTAATAGTGTAGAGAGATTATCAAGTTAATCCTCATAATTCGACACCAGAAAGAGCCAGTTTCACAGGTGAGAGAATCATATCTCACCAAACTCTTTTGAATAAGGATATCTTCTAATATATAATCAGGGTGATATTTTGAAGGTGTTGCAAGGATCTGTCCACAGCAACCTACCATTCATGCCCTCAACAATTTTCCTGAGATAACAAAAAGATTGCGCTTATTAGGCAGTTATTAGGATTACGAGTAATCAATTTCTCTCACTTGAAGAATGAATAAACTATTGCAATAAATGGCAGTGACGTATGTAATGCAAGAAAGGGCACTTTAGCCTTTCCTTTCTTTCTTCGAAGATTTTGTCGGAATGTTGATAGTTCTATTAACTACTGTATTTTCGAAGCTGTGGATATTTATTTCGTTTGCTTGTGGACAACTGTGGATGTCTTCATCTTGAAGGAATGCCGAAAAACTGCGGCGGTGGGATATCATCGAAAGTGGGCTTCTTGGCCCTGATTGATCAACGTGGTAGACGCAAGAAGGATTCAATCACTAGCACCAATCATTCTTATCTAGCTCACTCTTATTAACTTCACCACCATTATCACAATTACCTGCAATACTTCCAGCAATTCTTTCCAAGCTGTCTTCTTCATTATCATCGATGGTGATTATGGGCCATGGAATACTGAGAAGATGTTGGTTGCTATCGAGATTTATAAACCTCGGTGGAAACGCATCGCTTAATAAATCAATACGTTTGACTATGCTATTTTAAAGACTCGAAAACCACTATTTTGTGGCTTAGTATCAAATAATGAGCTTCATTCTTAGTTTACTTGAGATCAAGAATTCAGCCAGTGAGTTTTCATGTTTCAACAAATAAGACAGTTTTTTGTGTTCCAATTTTTTTCAAGCCACCAGATTCGAACCCGCGATCTGCTTCTATTGGAAACATAACTAGCAGCATACTCATCTCAGTCCTGCCAGATGCCATCATTACAATTCATCCATCCAACTCAGTCTACGATGCTTTTGTTAAGATGCATTTACATATAAAATTGGCTCCATAAGAGTATCTGGTGATTTTGTTTTTTTCGATCTATGTTTATCAGATGTTAATGTGATCAAAACTGGAAAGCCAGAACTTAATTTAAAGAAATCGTTAGATGAATCAAGTCATTCAGCATCCGAACTCAGCTTAACAAATTCCATCATTCCCTGAAAGTTCCCAATATCATTCGAGTGCTCAAGGTCATTCCATCTAGCTAATGTACTACAGTAAATAGGAAGTGAAGCAATCATCATGATTTAATGAACTGGATGCGAGTTGAGCTCAATCTATAAAATGGGAGGAGATTGGAGAGCGAACTTTGGATTTATTGATTTCACTCCAAAATAAGATAAGATAGGATCCCATTTGATGAGGGCTCATGGTCAATCCTTTAGTATTTGAGTTTTTAGATGATTCCGTTAACAAGATGAAGTTTCGAAAGTTTCTGCTGAACACTTTCACATTGAGTTATCAAAAGAAAATCTTAAGTTTTATTCTTTGTGAGGCAATTTTCTTAAATCTATCATGCACATTCCAGGTCATCTTGCGAAAAAATCTTCTCTAATATATTGATAACTATTCTCAAATTGGATAAGATGAATAGAGTCAACCATTACATTCTGCATGAGAATATCAAATAGATGAGCCAATATATTCTGCATGGGATTATTTAGAACGAGTGAATAATAAAAAAGATTCCCCGAAGCTTAACTGCTACAACATCACACAAGCAGAGGCTTGTGTTCTACAGATAGTCGCTATCCAGCGAATAGCTTGTTTTCATAGTCCTTGCCAAAGCTATTCCATTGTTATAATTTATGGTTATCACAAATTGAGATATTCACCCCAGAATTTCCATCCTGCAACCTTGAAAAATCATGATCCAAAATCCCCCAAAAGAACAGATTTATTTGTTATCAAACGGCACAGATTCTCTCATTGTGAAATTCTTCACTTCTTTGTTGATTACTATGCAATATGGAATGGATGTCAACCTTTACGCTCGAACAACTTTGGATTGCATCAAACAATCATTCCGTGTGTGGATTGATAAAGCAAACAGAACAAGAGAGAAAAGAGACAAGCTCGTTGACAATTGCTGAGGCATCTTGATGTGGTAAGCCATTATGAAGGATCCAGCTTGGGTAGACCAAATCTGGACATTCTCGAACAATTCTGAGAGAATGAGTCATGGTGAAAAGTCCAATGAGGCTCACAAAGAGGAGTTTCGAGTCCATCTGCCCAAAATAAACCTCTGGTTCACCATGAAAGATTGCCAAACTTATTCGAGGGAAGGATACCCCTCTTAATTGAGCCTCACGGATTACTTTCACTCCTGTTACATTTAGGGAGAAATCATTATTCAAGCGAAGAATATCGTACATTCTATTAGCTCCATTTCAAGAAGAGATCGAAAATCTAACATTTCCATTAAAAGTATAATAGCATCAAAGCAATCTATCACAAACCAGTGCAATTATCCAATTAACGCAGCTCAAAGGTTTGGTTCATTAATCCTCTTCTCGATTCAATTATTGCATGAATGAGCCTGCATCCTGCCATACAATCGTTTTCAGTGAATGAAACGCTCTTTTTCAAAATTGGTAAACATTCTTCCAAAGGACTTGTAAACATATTTGACCCATGGAGACTCACCCTGATCGATTCAGGATCAAAAGCAACTGATTTACAGAAAAGATATGCTCCCATTGAGAAGGAACGCAAAAATTCATTAGGTATTCAAGATACTCTCAGATATTCAATTTTCAAGTCGATGAGAATTTCTTAAATAGAAAATTCATCTCCTAAAGTCGGAACTGAGAAGGATTATCCTAACTATCATAGTAAAATGATGAAATATATTCTCAAGTGTTCGAATATGGAAAATATCAAAAACTAACTCAATGAACACCTCAAACTCTTGTTCTTTTTTAGAAACCAATTTGACTTCTTTGTGAATAAGTACCTCTCTTCTGCTAACTCTTCAAGGTAGAGCTGATAATTTCAAGAATTTTTTCCTTTTCATTGAGGAAATGTTCCTATTCGCTGAGAAAGGCGATCTTCTTTACCGGAATAGCCTGTAAAATTGAAGTCTGAATGGTATTTTGAGAATTTTCACTACTCTCAAGGAACTTACCAAATTATGAGGTGTAGAATCATTTTAATCCCACCTTCAGTGACATTAACAATGGGAGCAGTGGGTTATCTCAAACCATGATATTCTGGTTCTCAAATTACATACGAACATGATACAAACATAGTCAATTTGAAATACAGCTATGATCGAATGTCTTTATTTTGATTATCAGTGTGATTCAACTGTCAGCATTTTATCATTTATGTTAGAAATTGTTTGTCATCTTTGAGGTTATCCAGTCTCACGAAGCAGTTGAATATTACGCAAGGAAATTAGATGAATGATAACTGCAATTGATATAAGGGAATAATATAAGATGAATAAATTCTGGAAAAATTCATTGCTCAGAGAAGCTGGAGCAGAGATACTGTTCTGAATCCTTTTTGAGAAGCATTCCTCATTTGCATCCACTTGAGTCATTGCCTTAGCAGTCTTAGCACTGAAATCCTTCGAGAAATATCCCTTCTTCTGTTCAAGGCCCATTTCGAATGATCTTTGAATATAACCGTTTATTTTATCCCTCTTATTCTTTGGGATTCTCTTATTGAAAACATACCCACTCAGAGTATGGCTGAGAGGAGGGGATAAGTAAGGCGGATTCTCGATCACTATCTTATGATACAGTGAACACGCGAAGGAAAGCATTAAATTTCTGTCCAGCTCATTCAATAGTATAGCACACTTTCCCGAAGAAACACACCAGCTATGATCTACGCCACCAAGATAGGATTCAGCTGCAGAAACCACCTGGAGTCGGTTATTACCTCCAGCCAGTAGCTTGCATGCTGATAGATCGAGGGCCATGGTAGTCATGTTGTACCTATGAATATCAGCGAAAGAATCGATGTGGACGAAATCTCTAAGTGAAGTTCGCTCTGTGTGTAGGAAAGAACTGAAAAGTGTCTGAATAGATAATGCTGATAAAATCAAAACGAACTGCGGCAGTCCACCCAGATCTGATGCGGCATGTTGACGCAATAAACTAGAATACAGGATCCAGGCTGAATGCATGAATTCTCCACAACTTCGAATTTTTCGGGAGAAATGAATCGCGAGAAGAAGTATAATCATTGCCATGGAGAGGAGCTTCAAATTCATCTGTTCCAAAGCAATCTCTGGTCCATCCTGGAGCACTGCTGAGTTGACTATAGGAGAGGATGCTAATTTGCATTGAGCTTCATAGACCACTTGTCCAACAGTAACGTTTGCGGGCAAACCATTGTTCAGGTTTAATATACTGTATGCTCCATCGGCTTGATCTTGGGAAACCTTCTTTATACTCGCAATGGAAATTTCAGCACTATGTCTCGCACTTTCGTCTGGTCGAACCCAGCTCAGATTCAGTTTGGAAAAGAAATAGATAGTAGCTTCACGAACTAGATGTTCTGCAAGTCCATCGAGTTTACCTTCCTCATTGATTCGTAGAAGTCTGTTCTCAGGAACCTGCAGAGCCAATCGGAAATTCATCATCTCTTCAAACAGTGATTCCCTGCGGTGCTAAACTGACCAATAATTGTCTGTTTAAACTATTCACTGATCAAGATTCAGAAGATCTGAGTATCACTTGCGTTCACAGCGAAGTTTCTGATTGAGTAACGTCCCCAATTCGTTGGACGAACCTGGAAGTAGAGAATATTCTCTTCTAAGTACTTCTTCCTGTGAGATATTCGTTCAAAAAATGGTCTTACTCACTGTTAGTCTCATCTCAGGTTACTGTGGCAGCCTCACATCAGTAGTTTATCTTCATTCTACCATTTTTTCTTTGAGAGGAAGCTATCGACCAATTTCTCTTGCCAATGGCTTATCATATGAAGCAAGACTATTATAGTTCCTGATAAAACAAAGAAGGGAACTTATCGAGCTTATTTTTTTCTATCAATACTGGGAGGGTTCAGCTTTACAGGTGAAAGAAATGAATTATATATTTCCTAACACTTGTGAATAATGATATCTTCTCGAATCAATTGGGATGATAACATCTTGAAAGTTTCGCAATTATTATATTCACAGCGGCCTAATATTCATATTATCAACAATTCTCTAAACAGAGAGGATTGTGTTCTATTCTCAGGCAGTGCTTTTTTGTTTTTTTGTGTAATCAATCTCTCTTACTTGAAAAACCAATTAGCTATCGCTGGAAATAAATGTTTTCATTTTTCGAAGAAAAGGGAATGGAAAATTGAGATCAAGACATACTTCGTAGGCTCGTGAATACAAACTTTTTCGTCTTGAAAAGATTTTCCTAGCAATGGCTATAATCAAATACAGAGGGAAACTCTCTCGTTAAATAAATGAACCCTATTCTAGTGTATCATGCGATCAAGAATTTGGCAATCCAGTGAGTTTTAATATAAGACTATTTTCTGAATACAAATGAGACTATTCCAATCTCTTTTTATGCATAGTTTCTTGATCAAGCCACTGGACTCGAACCTACGATCTGCTTTGATTATAAACGTGGCTAGCCGAATACTTATCTAAGTCTTATCATTTGCCATCATTACAAATTAGCGATCCAACTCAGCCTTCAATGTTTTTGTTAGGATGTATTCGGAATTCCTTTCATATGAGTCTTAATGCTCATAGTGTTGTGTTCAATCTTCTTCACTAGATCGTAATGAGACCAAATATTTAGTGTCAGAACTCGATTCGAAAAATCGTCAGGCGAGTCAGGTCCCTCAATATGAGAGCTCAATCAAACAAACTCTATCGTTTCCTGATAATTTTCTATGTACTCCAAGAGTTCATTTCATTTTCTTGGATCAATGAATCAGAATATTCGATAAGAATCAATTTAGAACATTCTTCTTGACTAAAATTCTGCTCAAATCATCATCAACCCAGGCAATGATCCTATAGAGGTACAAATGAAAAGACAGAGAGAATTGTATCAAGAGCACCTATTTCTTAGATTATCCAATTATCTGATTTCCACACAAGTTTCAACTTCCATTATATTGTTTACCAGCCAGATTTTCGCATAGATACTTTTTCATCCTAGTTGACTTCTCGTATTTCATCACTTCTTTGATCCATAGTCTATAGTAGTAGACATTTTGCAAGAATGCCGCACTCCTGATAAAATCACAGAGTAGGTAAGAATCACCCAAAACCTAGCTCATAATACTACTTACTGACAATGTGGAGCCATACCCCAAGAAATAACACCAACCAACAACTCCGTACCAGTTCGAGAGTCTTTCACCACACCAGGACCTCCTGAATCTCCATTACAGAAACTTTTTTCATGCCCAGGAACGTGAATCTGTTGCATAGGCCTTACTCTGGATTCATCATCTTCACCCACATACCTGCTGCTGCGAAGGGTTGCTTTTCTCAAGCGGAAAACTGTGCGATTCTCTCCTGGTAAAACTCTACCCCAACCAGCTATTGTGATATCATACCCATTGTTGAAATTCAATTCCTCTTTGATCATTTTAATCTTTTTGAAATAGTATGGCTTTTCATTTAATGATATTGGATAGTCCACTTTGACCAGTGCTATATCTGAATCAGTATAGAAAACAGATTGATCATCACCTGGAGGATAGCAGAACATTTTCTTTATCTCATATCCTGGGTGCCAATAGCTTGCAGTCAAATTATTGTCATACTTTGGCTGTACTATAATGTCTCTCACATGGGAAAAGTTGAATCTTATACCATCTGCATTCATATATGATTTAAGTACAACGTGACGAGCTGTAAGTATCCATCTTGGAGTAATTATTGAGCCTGAACCATGAGGATACAAACCCCTTTCCCCTAACGAAACGATGTATTTGAACTCATCGGGGCCAGCAAATTCTCCATTGACGATTGGTGCTGGGTTTGGAAGTTTACAACCTTGAGCACTATCTGGTAGAGATTATATTAATCTATTTTAATTACTGTTATAGATATCATGAAGGAGATTGTTCTACCTTTGTTTGTACAAATGATCAAAAGCGTCAGCAGGATTGAGAGATACCAAACTTTCATTTCATCTCTATTCATTGTAGTAATACGAACCTAAGTTCTAAATTGCAATTCAGGTTTCGAGTTTCATGTTTGAATTTGAGTGCCCTTCATCAGACCAATTTGACATCTGATACCTTTTCCATTGACTTTATTCCAGCCAGTCTTAGCTCCATCAAAATTGGGAGAGTGGGAGAGCTGGTCGATGTTCTTGCGGAGATATTCCCACAAAAAGATATTCAGATCCTTCATTCCCTGTCTCAGGGTGAGATGATATAGTCAAGCGAATGAGCTGAAATGAGTATCAAGATTAGATAAAGAGGGCTCATATCAGATTATGATTGTTCTGATCAATCTTCTGGTTCATGGGTCTCAAGAACACTCATCATTACCTTCATAGAATTTGGTATGATTAGATAAATCATGTGATCACTATTCATCTATTTTTTTCCAATAATTCAAGCCATTCCATCGGAAAACTTAATAAAAAAACTTGCAAAAATGGGAGAGTAGGGGGAGGAATTTTTCGAGATCTCACGAGATAAGAATTGAAAACATAAAATGTTAGCTTTTAACAATCATCTAGAAAGACAAGACAAGTGATTTGGTTGATTGAATCCACTTGAGAACTGACGAACTAATGATATTCAAAAGCTTCTATCATCATAGTACACGATTCTCATGAGAGAAGATGTTTTTGTCAATACGAAACGATGAAAATAGTCCAATCATCACTAATCGTTCCCCTATCCTCATCAAATTGGATGTTTTGGAGCATTGAACTCAAACTAAATCATCACATTCATTATTCTTCTATAGAAAATATCGAAGAGTTTGAGCTTTTAGCTGATTTGAAATGATAGATCATGGATATTTATTGACATCTATTCTCACTCTTTCAGCTACCGTAAGCAAAACACTTTGAGGTGAATCATTATTCTTCTTGAATTGACTCGCAAGCATTCTATTCGAAAGATATTCCAAATGGAAGAACTATTTGAGAACAATTTGTTTCTTAAGACAGTGCATACTAGTACAGTCATCAGAGGTTTTTTTCAAGTATTTTCAAATAGCAGAAGTTGTATGCATGATTGAGTCTCTGCAAATTCATGGCCGATTGTATTCTTTACCTATTAAATTTTGACAAAGATATTTGTCATACTTTTTATCCTTTTTCATTATTTTTTCAATCCATTCTTTGAAAAAATACGCATTCTGTAAAATTGTTGGAGCCCTAGTTAAAATTGGATCGGAATCAGAAATGAAAAATTCTCACTGATCAAATGTATTCTGCTCACCGGCAATTAGGTTGAGCATTGTATGACAATACACCAGCCAGAAAACTCTTCCCATTCGATGGATTTGTTATCACAGCAGGTCCACCTGAATCACCATTACAGGCACTTTGGTCTTGCTTGAAAATACAAATCTGTTGATAGGGTTTGTATGCAGCAGAAAGTTTATGCTTTTTGGGATCTTGGCTAAGAATTTTTGCCTTCCTCAGTCGCATATCGGTTCGAACATTATCGGGAATAGTTCGACCCCAGCCAGCAATCTGGATAGTGATGCCCTTGGTGTAATCCAGGAACTCTTTGTTGATATCTATTTTTGAAAAGTTGAAAATACTCTTCTTTCCTAATGGTATTGGATCCTTTAATTTGATCAATCCTAGATCAGAGTCAGTTGCGAATACTGGTTTATCATCTGATACTGGATAACAAAACATTTTCTCAGGTCGATAACCAGGATGGACATAACTTTTATCTAAATTGTTGTCATATTTAGGCTGGACCCTGATGGGCTTATCAACAGGGGGCTGTGAGAAATTGAAGTATCGCGTTTTTTCATCCGTGATCGTATGAATTATCGTATGACGTGCTGTGAGTATCCATTTTTTATCTATTATTGTGCCTCCTGCATGAGGTTTATATCCTTCAAATCCAATTGAGACGATGAATTTGAAATCATCATCTGTAGCGAGCTCACCATTCACGATAGTAGATGAGCTAGGAAGCTCATCAATTCCACATTCTATGAAAAAAGACAGAGGGTTCGAAATGAGTTTTTGATCGGGAAATCATGCAGCAAGATTCTCTTAGCAAATAGATTTGACGAAAACATACTTGTACTGGAAAAAATAGTCAATAATATCACAAATCTTGCAATCCTCAGGATTGTCACTTCATGTTCATCCATTCAAGTAATTACAATCGATCTGCTCTAGCTTTCAGTCTTGTATTTTCGACATGTCAGTTCTCCTCACTGCATGATATGCAATCGAACAAGCTAATAAATATTGGTAGAAGTGATCAGGAATCAAATTAAAAAACGCTAAGATATTCAATCCTGGTATGATTAACCCAGAAAACTTCAGCTTAATAACATATGCAATCAATTTTTAAACTCTTTTTAAACAGCTAGAGAAAATTTTTGAAATGAGATTCTACTGTATAGCTACTGCTGTGACCTCCTTTTGTATCATCACCAATGCAAGTATGATATTACTTACCTATTATTGATATATAAGGTCTCCCCCTTGATCTGAACCAAAAGGAGTGACTTTGAAAAATTATATCCTATGTACAGTGGAGAGTGAAGAAAGCAAACATCCAGCATCCGCCACCATTATTAACGGAGATTTAGCTGGGCCTGATGAGTTCAAGTATATCGTTGCTTTGGGAGGAGATGGCTACTGGTCTCATGGTGCAGGAACAATAATTCATCCAAGATGGATACTTACTGCTCGTCATGTTGCGATTGAGGTCTTCAAATCGAGAGATGACTTGTATTTCAATTTTTCTGAAACCGTGACGGAGAATCTTGTGCACCCTAAATACGATAATAATCTGGATAAAAATTATGATCATCCATACTACACCGTGGCGAAAGTATTTTGTCACCCAATATCAGATGATAATCCTGTCTTTGAGACTGATTCGGACATAAGTTTGCTCAAACTAAGAGCTCCTATTCCAATCAATCAGCCACCTTTTTATCTCAAGGCGATCGATATCTATCCTAAGAAACTGAACCCCGAAAAAGAGTACTTAATTACGGTCGTAGGTTGGGGTAGAACTGTACCGAATAAGAGCAGAACTGACTATAGACTAAGGAAAGCTAGAATTCCAACTCTGAAGATCACGAATTTGCACAATTTTCCTTACTTCAGACCCAAGCAACAGATTGCAATCTACAAAAAGAATCAAAGTTTCTGTCAAAGGGATTCAGGTGGACCAGGTGTAATCACTGGGAAGGATGGAAAAGAGTATCTGGCTGGAGTCATTTCATATACAAGCTTTCCCTTTTGCGAGTAAGTGAGATTTTTGTACCTGAATATACATGTAAGTACTGTATAAATCTCTTCCATATTAAGGGCTGAAGATTTCCTGATCAATGCTCATTATTACAAACCATGGATTAAAAAAGTTATGAAAAAAGAGAAAGACAAATATTTGTGCAGAAACAATGTGGCAGGTAGAGAATACAATAGACGTTTGAAACCCTATTATTGAGCGTTGCTGTAATCAGCTATTTCTCGATCAAAGCACAATTTTATTACATTCAGCTTCAATTTGAGCGAAATCATGATCCTCTCTGACTTGGAAGCATCTTTAATAGAGCCTCAAGTACAGTGTATCTCAAAGTCCACGAAGGGATGTTTGTAGAGATGAATATTCCATCACATCTTATTCATAGCATAAAAATGAAATGTTATAGACTCCAACACAAATATTTAGATTAACTCAATTAGAATACAGAAAATTTATTCTATTCGTCCAGAAATCGACCTTTAATGCATCAAACCAAGGAAAGTACGGCACGGATCATTTTCAATGGCTGTTCCACTTTTGACTTGGCAGACGGTCATCCACATACTTTTCTCCTTTTTGCAATTCTTTCTGGATTTCTACCATCATAAACCATCAAATAGAGATTGTTCAAGAAAAAACTTTCTTCTCTGAAAATTCAGTTGAAAAAGAACAATTTCTAAGCGTAGCTGGCTACATGATCAGACAAGAGTGGCTTGGCCATATTCCACACAAGCTGTTGATAGTATTAGAGTATCATGATGTTGCTCGCTTCTCACTTATAATTTAATATAAAACCTTTCCCTGAAGATAATTTGTACTATTTTCATTCAACTATAGTGTGATGTTCATTTGGCTTTCATTCTCTACGAGAAGAAGTGATTGACAAGGTATGTGGAGCAGATGAGGAGAATTGACATTCTGCCCCAACGAGATCGATGCTGAATTAATGCTATCCCGTCAAAAATCTAATGGTCATTCAAGGCAAAAACACTCCAATAATCTGAAAAGTATTATTGAGAGCAAACATGAGTTCATATTGGGATGGATTCGATTTAACGCATAACTGCAGTGCTATTGAGCATTTGAATTTAGGTACAGTTCAGAGCTTGTTGATTAACATGAAGAGGCTTTTTCAGCTATTTGCATCGTAGAATTGATTCCTTTCCGATTTACATCTTGAATATTTAAGAGCTAACGAGGTGTCAGCGTTTTTTGTAGAAGTAATGCTATTTCCGTCAATTTAGGAGTTTTTCAGATTCAAGAACTCATTCTCTGAAACTTTTCATTGAAAAAAATCATTGATAAATCGAGGGATTTTTGTCGGAGAAGTTTTACAATGGCATAATCATGGCAAAAGCTTAATATGGTAAAAGTGAGAATAAGGATTGGATTTTCCATTTCTTCTCGAAAGCTTAGATGAAATGTAGAGTTTAGTTGACACAAAGAGAATTTATTTAGCATGATTGGCTCCAAGATTAAACAGATGTAGCTTCATCTTCACCCAGTGAAGAAATTCACTCAGTTTGACTTCCATCACATTACTAATTTTTTGAAGATTTTGATCTTCTATCAGATAATGCTTCATAGAATTCTAACTCAATCAAATAAGCTCAATCTGTACTACTCATCTAAGCTTTCACTTACCACAAAAGGTGATTGACGAGACACATGAAGCTGACCATGAAATAGATAAACATGTTTCGTCAATGGGATTGACTCTCAATTGATGCTTTCAATCTATGGCTTACTTGAAGAGAGAACGTTTCGATATAGAATAATCTAATATACTGGAAACTGGATTTAAAATTCAAAAGGTATCATTTCAAGAAGCTAATAGTTTAGATAACCTGGGCCTTTGTATAAAAATGGAGCTCAAAAATTGTTGATTAATGTGAGGTAGCAACTACTAGCTATATCAATTCAGTGAATCATTTGTTCTTCATGCGTCAACCATATCTTGGAAAGCTAACGCAGAAACTCCATCTCGAGCTCGGAGTGTTCCCATTTTCACAATTTTAGCAATCTTTTTAGATTAAAGAGTATTTTAATTGATGATTTTTATGAAAAGATTGCTGGAAAAAGATAAAAAAATTGAAAAAAAACGCGAAAACTTTCTTGCTGAATTTTTTGCATCGAGGAAAAAAATTATTAATGTGATCTCTTACCAGCTCCATATTCTTTCTAAGAACTATGTGGATGTATTCAATTCCAACATGTTAGACTTGTAGAAATCTATTGCCTCTCAATTTTCGATTTTTCCCCTTACATGGATTCTAGACCTGAGGATGACTCGCATCAGTGTGCCCCGGACCACACTCAGCTCAACAGTATTCAGTCTCACAATTTGGTTTATATACATGTAAGATTTTTCTATCATATTGTAACTCGATAGGAAATAGCTATTAACACCGTCCATCTCATGTGTCAATTGCGGATGATAAATTTCCAAATAGTTTTTGAGTACTTTCTAACCTCAGAGTAATCAACTTTAGAAATGCAGAAAACACAGTCATGAGAAGAGATGCTTTGAAAAAAGGGTAACCGAATTGATCATCATGCTGGAAAGTCAGCAACTATTCAAAACAACTAAAGTTAAATCTCTCTCTGAGACTATGGCTAACAAATTGTAAGTTGAAAGAAAACTGTACAACCAAGCAATGAAACTAGTTCAACACTAGCTTCATGGAATTATCATGGTGAATCATGATGTTAGAAAAAAAATGTAGTTTGCTGCTCGATTCCGTTGACATTCACTGAGGTACGTCAATGCATTCATTTGATGAATGTATCTGAAAATTGAGGGAATTTGCTGACGTGTCGATGGTTGAATGCCAAACCTTTGATCAGGCTCATTTTTGGATTCCGCCTGAAGATGAGTCGAGGAAAGGATGACGTACGAAGTTACAGGAATCTCTTACCAAGATGACTATTTGAGGAATTCTAGTATTTTAAGATGGATTCCTGTTGATTGAGTCCATCTGCTTAATTCTAATTAGTGTAGCCATAGAAAAGTACTGGATCAACTCTACTTATGAGCATACAAATTGGTCGATCAATAGGATCGCCTTTCCTCCCATAGAGTATAGATTATTATCTGATCAAATTGAAACTGAGCAAGAGGGTGACATCGGCGTCAGACATGGTTGACATCATTTGTCATGATTATTTTAGTTTAAGAAAAGAGAGTGAGAGAATATTTTTTGAGATTTACTTTTATTTGGTGATCTCATCAAACATTTGAATCAGGAATGCCATCATCAATTAACAGCCGGTGAAATGTCAGTTTTGCTGGATTAGTATTCCAAATTCCAGGCATACTATCAGGCAAATGCAATTGCTGAGACTCAGGATGTTATCAGCTCTGGCTAGATTACTTTTGTATAAGTAGACTGATGGAATCACCATATGAATACTTTCTCTTCATTCCCAACCTTCCTCCCACTCCTCAAATATGAAATACCCCAACTGGGTTAACAAAACTATCTCGATGAGGCTATTTATCCATCGAGTGATTTTTTTTCAGGAGTTCAGGAGTCTTTCCAAATCAGAGGCCTCACTGTCATGGTTTCCATAGAAAAAATTATTGGTTAGCCATAAGGACTCCTCTTGGAAGTTCTTCCCATTATGCCAATGCCGTGATCAGATATTAGAGCTACATTCCTTTCCAAGAATTTTAAAAGTCTCTCTTTACAGCATGTTGAAGCTGTTGAAAATCTTCGGCTTGGAATTTATGAGTTTCACCAATAACTGAATCATAGGCTTGGGAAGGACTCGAATTGATTATCTCATACCAATATGACACCCAGTTCAACAGCCATCAATTCTATGATTCAGTCCATCATAGAATTCTCAATCAATCTGAAATCCTAAGGGAAATAACAATCAGCATCCTCCATTTTATGAGTTCATTGCAGATTATATCTTCTCAAATACAGTAGTTTTGGAGTCCTTTCCAACCATCTTGTAATAGAATTTTAGAGAAAAGATTCATGACAGAACAGGAAATAACCCACTCAATTTGCCCAGGATAATCTGCAAAATAGCGTGTGATTATGACCAGATGCAAGCAATTTAAAATTTTCCCCGAGTACAACAGGCCTGATTCAAAATCAACTATCCATCTGACAGAATAATTATTTGTGTCAGCTCGATCGACATTCCCGAATCAGAACGAAATTGTACGCAAGACATGTCTATCCCCATTTTTCATCTTGACAAATTACCGAAAACTATCGGTATATTTGCGATAAGATTCAACTAAACTCCGATGCAATTGCTCAACATACAATGAAAGGTTCAAAGCACAATACTCATGGAGTCATGAAGGTTATCTTCTTTTTTTCGGAAAACTTTTCATTCTAGATACTGGATTTGAACCTTCAATCTTCTCGCTTACTTATTTCATCATGGACTTCACTCATTTGTCTACTTTCTCTGGTTTGAACTGACTTATTTTTGTTTTTCAAGACAGCTGTGGATAATCGCCTTCGCTTAGAGCGATGAAAGGCAGGTATCATATCTTTAAGATTTTTCTTCTCTGCCAGGAATGCTTCTTATGAGCTCAAACTCCATCATTCGCTCCCTGATAACAGAGAATCACCATAATTTGAAAAAGAGGAAACCAACCAGGACTAGATTCTTCCGATGGCACAAATAAGTGATAATCAAAATTGTGCTGATGAAGAGAATTGTTCTCATACCTTTTCTGTGAAAGAAAGAGTGATGGCTTTTGATCAAATCTCTTATTTACAACATTGACAGAATTGAACAAGCTAGAAAAATGGTATTTCAGTACGGTCATACTGTGTTAACTCATAAAATCTATTAGAATAAATAACAGCAGAAAGAAGCTACTAGTCTTGCGACTGTTCTTTCGGAGGAGGTTATCAAACACTGTACGTGGGACAGGTTTCTCATGTCGTTCTATCCATAAGAGAAATTCTTTCTCTAATCGATGATTCTTCTACTCTGGCCTTCTTTTACCCCCAGAGATCTTCGAATTATGAACTGCGCTCATGATTCTTATTTCTTGAGCTCACTGAATTGTACATTGAAGCTTGGTTTTCCTGAATGCTCTGCATGCGATCTCCATCTCAATCATGTATTTATATCAAAACCCTAAAGAATTTCTCCCGGACCAACATAGTCAACCTAATCTTGGAGAAGATCTCAGAACTTTTCATTCTCACCCATCCTAACCTAGAACAATTCAATAGTTTGATATGGATTGAGCTCAAGTGAAATTTCTCATAATGCAGCCTGTTATTTTCATTAATCAATAGACAGTTATTCTGTGCTCACTAATATGAATTCAAACAAATGAATTCTTCACATATTGATTTCCTTAATTGTTCAATAGCTTCTAGGATCAATAACTCCGGATCTGGTACTAGAACATCCACCCAAATCCAATGGCATATCGAATGTAGGATGGTCCGTATTGGAGATGTTCTTATTGATTGAAACCTAAGATCTTCATGAATGCTGATGCTTATCGTTAGAAGGTTTGTGTAACTGTAAGGAATGTTTAGAGACGAACGAAATATCTAGTCTAGAATGGATATGCGATGGTTTGTATCGCATGTATCAGTTTGCATTGTTTGGGATATCATAATTGATCCAAATGAATGGGCTATGTGGATGATCAGGTTCAAACTATAGGGCGAATAGAAATTAAAAAAAGATTTTCCCAAGAGATCGGATGAATTCCTCCTAAACTATAAGAACCTCAGGGAGTTCTCAGTTGCTAGTTACTGGAGATAATTCAGAAGGTTACATATGGTGTATTTCGAGCTGGGCATTGAAGCGAATCCTCAACTTAAAGTTTTTAATACACTCATTGAAAATTTTCTCTGCTTCTTAAGCACTTTAAAAGCGATAAAGTCTGTAAAGGATTAGATGTGGAGATGTCTCTTATCCCGATATGAGTTGACCATGATGAAACTTGTGGGTGAAGAGGAGTCATGAGAATATCTCCTCTCATATTTGTTGAGTAATCTGTTTCTCAGTTGATAATATCAATCGGAAATAAGACACAAGAATTACTTGAAGTCAAGTTATTCCATTTCAGAGTGTTTAAGAACAGTAGACTAAGTTACAAAATAAGAGATCACGTTTTGAGGAGTGAACGCAATTGAAACTTGTTGTGCTACTGACTGAAATAGAATCAGAAACTAGCCCAATCTCGACTAGATTTACTTTTCGAATTTTGTGGTCCAATCCTTCAACTCAACTCTTTCTCTCAACTCGAAACATGCTTCTCCGTCATGAGCAACGATAATCATCTTTCTTGCAATTAAGCTTGTGAAATTTTCATTATGCGTCCAAATCAATTGAAAACTTCGATTACAACAAACCTGATTAACGGATAAGCTCTTGAAATAAGGAATCCGACTTCAACTATGAAGAATAGATAAAAATCATCCATGAGAGTCACGATTGAACCACGTAAACAAAACTGATGACTGATCTCAGCAAAGCTATACAGCCAGCCATGATGGAATAGAAATTCATTACATTGATTTAAACTTGATGGTCCGATACTCCTCTCAGTTATCGAGTTCTACTTCTGTAGAGATATCAACTTTTTCGAAGCTCCTATGACAACTACGGCAGATTCTAGTCACTTGGAACCATTTCTATTTTCGATATATCGAAGATATGAGGTTCCGATCACACATCTTTGCAAAAGCCTTCAAATTAAAACTTAGATGTTAGAGGAAATGCATTTGGAGAGGATATTACTGCAGTTTAAACAATTTGAACGTCGAGCTCTATCTGGTAAAAAGAACTAGTATGCGCAGAAATTATAGAATGAATTCAGAATTTAGAATATGCTGATGAGTAGTATTCATCTGTGTCATCATCTTCGGGATTGATGAAGTCATATTATCGCAGAAGACTTCATGTTATGATTCAATGGATGAATTGTATCTGTCGAGAAGAGACAGATTTCGGGTTTTGTCTAGAGTTCAAATCCTGAATGAGGATGACTTATTTCTCAATTTCAAAGTGATAAGAATTTGAAATCTCTGCTTTTTTTCCTGACATGGATGACGGAACCATCCCTGAGCTTCGTGAATTTTGTGAAGAAAATGCTTCACCCCACTTGAAACATTATTACTCTAAAACAGTATACCAACGAGAATGCCTGTATATAATAGAGCCATTTGTGCTTAAACCAAGACTTCACTCTAAGACCACTGGGAGGGAAAGGCTTAGCACTCTCATGGTGAGAGGATGATTAGGAATCTCGCTTTGTGAGATCTGAACGCGACATTTCACCCCAAATAATTAGACTCTATTGATGTGTTGAGCCTGTGGCAAGCTGGTTGGATTGAGAGACACCAAGAATTGTGTGCATCACTCTTTGAATGAAATTTTTATTACCAGAAGCGATGGGCGTTGTGAAAAGCTACAACTGATTGATACGTATGTTGATTACGATTGAAACTCATATTGAAGTGTACAAAGCAATCTACTCTCAATTTTGATAGCATGTTTCGAGCCCAATCAATTAAATGATCCGATAGCTCAGTCAAGGGGAAACTGCATATTACATGTTACATATTCTTTAGCCTTAGAAATTCTACCGAGCCGCGAGCAAAAAAATTCACAGAACCTTGCACCGCGAATCACATAAATTGAATGATTTTGAAACTTCTGATTCATTTGCGCCTCTTCGTACTCTAATTTTTCCTGCAATCACAGAAATCTCATCTATCCAGATGAACTAAGTCATAACTCGTAGTCTAGCTTATTCCGGGATCCAATATGATGAAAGTCCAAGCTCCACTACCTCTCATACATCCAAGTGCACTTCTATTTTGGTGAACTGCGCTTAATCAACTATACATGGTAATGTATTGACTTATTCACAATTCCACTCTCGAGCAAAAAAACTATCACTCTAAGATATTGTTGAATTAAAAATACACTCTCAAAGAATAGAAAACACACACTTGCAAGGAGAGATGTTTTGAGAACCGGGAAGCCAAAGCTATCTCCATACTGAAAATTTAGCAAGTATTCAGAATATCCAAAGCTGCTCCCTGACAATATAGCTTAAGGTACAGCTCAATTATCCAAAGAATGAAACTAGTTCAACACGAGCTTCATAGAAGTCTTATGTTAAATCATAATGTCAGAAAAAATATACCTCATAATTCATTTTGAATCTGCTGCTCAATTCCGTTAGTATTGACTAGATTACGTTCATGTATCAACTCAATACATGCTATACATGAATCAAGAAGAAGATGAGGTTCATTCTTTCTGATCTTTCTCACCAAGAAGATTATCCAAGCCATATCTGATAGTTTGGTATGAGTCCATGTTGGTTGAGCTCATCTATTTCAGTTCAAGGAAGATAGTATCAGAAGAATATTGAATCACATAGGGTCATGAATAGGCCAATCGAAAGAATTTTCCTTTTTTCTCTAGTCGAGTATATTATCTGATAAAATAAAACTATGCAAAAGGTAGATACAAGCATCACACTCTGATGTCTGATGTCCTTTGTCATGATAAACACTCATTTGAGATTGGGAATATGCATGTTCAGAATTGAAGTAGGAGTTGAAGAATGGAAAGGGGAGCCACGATCTTCCTTCATACCTGAAAAACTCACTCTATTTCCAAGAACTTCTTCATTCCCCTAAAATAGACTAGATTTTTAATCTGCTCAACTGGACTTTCTTTTCCCTTTCTATATGATTCTTTACCCTTTCCAAAATCCTCTCCTCAAAAGCAAATAGCTATGATTTGTTCGAGATGAGTAAAGAAGAAGATATTTTTCTAGTTTGAGTTTTGATTCAGTAATCATAAAAAATGTTTGAGTCACGGATACCCTTATGTCAGCATGGTCGGTTACTTGATAGTTCAACTAGAATATGGATACATTCTCTTCATTTTTAAACATTCTTGATTATTCTCTCATCGTTTGAAATCAGTCAAGCAATTTGTTAAGTATTCCAAAGTATTCACTCCCACGCATCCGACAATCATGCTTCATTGGACCCAAGGCTTACAGGATTATTTTGACACTCCCTTCATGAAAAGATAAAGAACGGTAGAGCCTTCAACTCGTTTGCTCTCCTTGTTGTTAGTATACGAGTGCTCAGCTTCCAATGCCCCAGTTAACTTGATTCGATCCGATTTCGAAAAACCCGATTGGAAGAGCAATTGAAAACAAACCTTTCCAGCCCTAGCACAGATTCATCTGGAAGTCATATCATCTTAGTGATTTTTTAATCAAAAACACATTGGTGCTTCTTTCAGCTCTGTCCAATTTTCCGTTCTCGAGATATGAGTTTTGACGTTCTTGAGCCTGGTTTAACTAGAAAAAATTTGAATCTCGTCCAGTTGCCTCGAAACTTAGTCTTTTTGAAAAATATGCTTCAATCCACTCTCTGAAAATAGAAACAACTAAAATGGACCATAGATCAATCACAAAATTGAGATAAACTACATTTTTGGTCAAAAATGTCATATCTCAACCAATCACTCTGTACACATTATGGAGCAAGCATGTCAGATACATTAATCTTTGACCATAAACTGTTATTTCTAGGCTTGCAGATCATATCTCTGAAAACCACTCTGAACTCATTGTCAACTCATAGAGGTTTGTAATCATAAATTGAGTAAAATTCTGAGCAAGTTTTTCCAAGCTAGCTTGACGCATCTCTGTGATATGTCCATTTCATTTTCTTTTATCTGGCTCCAAGTCTTATGCAAAAGTAGGAGGAGATTGGAGCTCTCACAGTGATGTCTTTGACTACTGACTCATCAGCATATCCAATATTGATTTGTCTACCTATCATACTCAGATAGGTGTACCATCGTTGATTTTGTTAGATGCAGGCTTGCAGAGTATCACTCCAACTTTGCAGCATTACTGCTCCAGTTTATCTGGTTCACTGACATGAGGATGCTGTGCTTATGTCACAACAGCTATCTAGTATATTTCCAAGGGCTAAAAGGAAGAATCGCTAGACCCTGGAGCTTATTTGAGATATTTTTCTCTGTGGGAGGAGCCTCAGCAGCTCACCCAAGCCCCGATACTCAGGTTGATGAGATGTTTTAAGATTAAGCACTCGTCGTCGAAGCTTTCTCCAAATAAGGGTGATTTTTACTGAACACAAGCTGAGGTCCCATCATTAGGATGGTGCCGTTCATTTGATTTTTCTAGAATGATTCGAGTTCTGAGCTCTACTACTTCTGTGATTACTTCCAAATCCCAATCTATGACTGAATAAGATTCATTATGGACTGGTGGTCAGCAAAGTCCAAAGTCCATCTGAATAGTTTTACCTTTCTTTTGTTTTCAATGAATATTTTAGCTTTTTGGGTGTTTATTCAGAAAGCTCTGCCTCTCCTCCATTTTCACTGGATATTTCAGCCTTCTTAGGAATTATTGCTATTGCTTAACCTCTTTTCCATTTTCGATGAGAATTTCATCTTTCTTAGGAATTATCCCACTATCTCTGCCTCTCTTCACCGATTATTGTGATGTGTGCTAGTTTTTATTTCAGAGAATTCCTTCTGAATTCTCACGGAGCCTTTTTCAAGTCTTTTTTCTCTGATCTACACCTCAACTCTTTCTCTCTTTGCAAGGGTATTAATCTGATTTCATTGATCTCGATAATTTCAATCGATATTTTTTGATCACATTTTTGACAAGGATCTCAGGGGCACCGAGGTTATTCGGGGCTCAGGACATTTTTTTCAGCACCAGCGATTTTTTATCACAATTGATGTATGAGTCATATCTTTTCTTATGAGATTTTCAATGAGTGATGAGAAAATGCTATCGATTTCTGGTTTTTATTTTTTATTTTCGAGATATATCATAGAAAGCTGTTTTTAACCAACTTCTCCCGATAATCTAGGTATGAGTCATATGTTATCTTGTCACACTCCTTATTAGTGCTGATATGGTAAAAAGAATATCTGGGGGTCAGAGCACTTTTTTCGGTGCGTTGATTCTTCTTGAGGATTCCCTAGCTGATTGATACGTTATCTTATCACACTTATCCTAAGTGATAAGAAAATGCTATCATATCAGAGATAAACCATCTGGTTCTCGAGATAGAGCGCAAAAAGTGGATTTTAACTAGCTTCCAGTATTATCAGGAGGATGAGTCATACTTCATCTAATCACGCATTTGATAAGAAAACCTATGATACCATTTTTATCTCAATATGATGATTTTTTTTCGAAAATGAAAAAATGGTCATATCCCCAGAGGTATGAGTCATAGAGAATTTTTATCCCCATTTTTGCTCACATCACACCTGATAACATCTGATGAGAAAGTTTCATCGGAATCTGAGCAGGGACAGTTTTGACCATTGTCCTTCCAATGAATCGAATGGAATCGAGATCATACCTGGATATTGGAGTCGGCTTGATGGAACGATTTGGTCCATGGTAAGTCTCAATTCTTTCAAAACTAACAAGCATCAAACCCTAAATACTCGATACTTTTCACAACCATTTAGAAATTGAAAGACAACATCTTCAAGCAAACTGTTGACTACAACGTCATCGGTGTTGATTGGCGAGGATGCGCAAAAATATTTTTTATCCAGCATCGAGGCTCTCTACGACTCAGATTCAATACTATTCACTCTCCTGAATTGACTGATATATTGCCTGGATTCAATATTAGTTACTCCTCTTGATCCATCTTCAACATGAGTTTCGATGAAGTTAATAAGATATCTTTTCATGCTTTCATTTCATTTTTATTCTATTCCACCTTATATTTTTGTTGCCTTTCATGATCATGAAGACTCCAATCTACAATGTATATTCATTTTTCAATCAACAGTTAATAAAACTATCAATATACTTTCCATATTTTGGAAGTGATTTTATGAATTTCATACAACACATACCACATGAGAAAGAGAATTTTGAATGCCAAAGAGAATGTTTGGAGTGAGATATTGCTGGGCTGTCAGAATTCAAAATACGGATACAATATTTCCCAGATTGGAGCTTCTCCTCCCAACCAAATCTGTGATGTACAGATAGTATTAAAGATATATTGAGTCTCATTTCTTCACTCAGACAACTTGTATATTATGGAGAAATCATTTTTTGATCCATGTTTAGAAGATAGAGAAAGGTTCATCACTACACCATGGTATATCAGAAATTATCAAGTGAAGATAAAAGTGGAGTCTCGTCATCCTATCCACTACCAGATGAGACAAAAGGAGGTAAATGTTCCTCCACTCTGGAAGAAAACTGGAATGACTGTACAATTCTCATGATTAGTGTTGGGGTGGATGTGGTCTATAAAAGATCATTACTGTTCCAGTCACGAGTTATGTCGGGGGCGTTAAATGATCATGGGCTCTTGCCAGGGAGAGTGAGCTTCGGGAATTTTTCTCAGAAGATTGTCATGGAGAACTGCTGAGCTAATACTCCACAACTTGGAGTATTTATCATTCACCTCAGCTAATCAGGAGAGCTCCATTTTCATCTTCCCTACCTGGAGCTTTCTTGGAGAATTGATTACGGAATTCTTCTCCTCAGCAGGGGTATCTCTGTGCATTTAGACGGACGCATAATCATTTGTCACCTCGAGATTACATCTGAAGCACCGGACTTTCACAGATATGAATATTCCATCGTAAATATTGCATAGTGTCTGGGTATCTTCCCTGATAATTTTTGAGCCCATCATTTGACAGCGCCCAAAAACGTAGCTTTTATCGGCGGAGTTTGTTGCCTTGATTCTCTTAGAGTCAGCTCTATCCCTCCACTGCTCATGAAGAGTTTACTCTCAGCCGGAGCCACTCAAATTATCAGCCTTTACATTTTGGAATGGCCATTTTGTTGTTCATGTGATGATTGTTCTCATGCATGATGTAATTTTGATGACTGGGGTATTATTCTTTCAGGGACACAATTTTGTTAAAGCTGATAGATATGCATTTCAGATATTCCATCAACTCAATCGATAGCTATGCTCAATTTTCATCAGAAGTGTTCAACGAAATTGTAAACTGATTAAGACTACAAGGAAAATCATGTTTCTACAAACGAATTTCAGGCTATCTGAGAGTCAAACAGGAACGAAGGAATCTATCAGGTTCTGAGCTCAATCATCGAGTTCCTTATTGCGAAAAAGATGAGATAATGCGGAGACAAGATATCAGTCATGGACCAGCAAATTGTGCTCACTCACTTCGATTCAATGGCTCAAATATATTGGTAGCATAGCAAGATGACAGATGCATGATGCTATCGAGTTTTGATATCATGATGGCTTCAAGAGCCACAGCAAGATTCCATGGAGCTCCTCCAATCAGAGATCTATCAGTCATCAATTCTGAAAAGCGATTGAGAGAAGGGAGTCATTGTGTGACTCAATTATGACCTATCAGAGGTGCAGCTTATCATTTCGACTCCTTCGGAGTACCTCCACCAGATAGAATCGAAGCGATCATTGAGCACAATTCTCGCGAAGGTTGGAAATTCAACAAAGATAAAATTCAATGTGATATATCCACTTCGTGTGGAATTTATTGTTCATTATTCATAAAATCCATACCAAATTACCAAAAGTTTATCAAAGAATTTATAAAATGTTCGTGCAAGAATGAGGAGAAACTTCTGAAGTTACTACAAAATCTAATTAAAGTTTGTAGCCTCTTTTGTGAGCTTGCTCAGTTCGTCGCCTCATTTTATCTAAGAGGGTGAGGTGTCCTATCTTGGTGCATTCTGAGCAGAATGCTTCCACCTCCTCTTTCCATCCTTCAACCTTGGTGAGCTCCGAAATAGTCCTATCAGGAAGAGAGCGGAGCATATATCTGCGCTCACGAGGACTTAGCTTAGCCATGAGTCTTTCAAAGGTCCCGGCTTCATCGATGAGGTCTCTTTTCCTCTCCTCATCAGCACCAGTGCGATTTTCCAATAGTATTCTTCTAGTAATAGGTGACCACCCATCCTCCGGAGTCGATAACAAGTCGTTGTCAGACTCGTCAGATCGGGTGTATGGGTAGCCGGAGGGAGTGAACATCCCATAGTTCGGGAGCGACATACCACTGGAGGTAATGGTACCATATTGAGGTTCTATCTGAAACAGAGAATCAGAGGTCCAGCTTATTATTTTGACTCCCTCGGACTACCTCCGCCAGATATGATTGGAGCGATCATTGAGCGAAATTCTCACAAAGGTTGGAACTCAACGAAAATAAAATTCAATGTAATTTATCCACTATGTGAGGACTTTATTGTTTATTATTCATGAAATCTCCACCAAATTATATAAAGTTCATCAAACAATTCATAGATGCTCGTGCAAAAATGAGGGAGGAATTCTAAAGTTACTCCGAAAATCTAACTAACTTTTAACGAGTTCTCTTGTGAGCTCACTGGGCATGACGATTCATTTTATCCATAAAAATGAGGGTCCCCTTTCGTAGCACTCCTCTCGAAGTGCTTTGACCTCCTCTTCTCATCCATTCACCGATGCTAGCTTGGTGAAGATTCCTCCAGGGAGGGAGTTCAGCATGTACATACGCTTCGGACGAGTGAGCGTAGCCAGGATCTGACCGAAGACTAGTGCTTCATCATGAAGTGCTGCTTTGCTAGATTCTCCATCTCTAAACAGATCTTCTAATGCTACTCTCCTCGCAATCGGTGACCACTCATCCTCTGGAGTATGGAAGTAGTTATTATTCGACTCATCGGATGGATTATACGGATGACCACTGGGAGTGAATTGGGTGTAATCAAGGAGTGGCATACCACTGGGTGTTGTGCTTGCTATCTGAGAAAGAGAATCATAAATGAGAATGGATTCTATAGAGATGAATTGAGAGAAAAGAAAGCAACAATCAGCAAAGGGAAGCGTAGGTTCTAAGACCCAGTGTTTGGTTGTGCGAGCTTCATGAAGCAATATTTCTCTCTCTTCACCACAGTAATCTTCTTCTCAGAATGATGCTTTGATGGTATAATACGAAGCCATTTCTACGCGAATTCAGGAAAAGCCTCAGTAAAAACGCGAAAAATCTATGTCTTTGGAAAGGAGCATTCGAAAAAGATAATTTTTTCAGAGAATCTAGATAAAGGGGTAATGAAGTCAAACATGAATTTTCATTCAAAAATAATCAATAGCCATGAAGATATAAAGAGGAAACAATTTCAAAAAGCTACAACAATCAGTGAAATCACTCAAGCGTGATAGAATTTTCAGAGATGGTTGATCACCATAAGATCAATCTAAGTCACAAATTCCATCAAGAAATGTCCACTAATCAAGCTTTAGCAAAAATCAAGTGGACAAAAAAGTCAGAGACTACGCCCTCTAGCTGGATGAAAATTTGTGAACCTAATTATCTTCATGACTTTTGAAAAATAAGATTGAATCAATAAAATCCCTAAAAGATAACCGAGATATAACCAATTTTTGATTTTTAACAAAAATCACTCAACCGAGACGGAAGCTCAAATCAAAAGTTAAAATTCCCTATTATAATTTCCGATGTTAGTCTGCTGATTAAACCACTAAAAAGTGGTCAAAATTTGAAAACTAGCCTAATAAAATTAATATTATTTATTCTAAGCATATTCAGAAAGGCCCACCAAAGAATATTCAAAAAAATCATTTCAATAATATTGAAACTAATTTTCCCAATAATATTTGAAATAATAATTAGGAGCATCTTTGGAATAATTTTTCCAATAGCATTTGAAATAATTATTGAAAGAATAATTGGAATAATCTTTCCAATAATATTTAAAATAATTTTCCAATAGTATTTGGAATAATTTTTTCAATAGCATTTGAAATAGTCCTTCCAATAGTATTTGAAATGATTATTTTGAATAATCATTGGTAAGCTGAAAGTTGGCTAAGCCTCACAGATCCTAAAATATGGATAATTCTTAATACTAAAGGTCTTATAAAAACTCAAAATCTTTAAGGATCAAATTAAGGTCTCACTCAGAAGTATATCTAATCTTTCTGAGATAAAAAAGAGGGTGAAACTAATTCTTGTTATCGAGAAGGTAAATCGAAATTTCAATTAGAAAAACTCAGAAATTAAATTTCTTCATCAGAGAAATCAGAATGGGAGTGTTCTATTTTATACACTTGAACATTCTGAAGCGAGGAAAAAAAGCTCAAAAATTCAAAAACAAAATAATTAATATTCCTGCAATCTATCTCAAGCACTGATAGCTTTAAAAATAAATGAAATGCAAAAAAAACAGTGCATAAAGGGTGGCTTGTACTCGTCAAAACAACGTCGGAGTAATCCACGACAGATGATACAAAAAACTTACTTCACTGAGAGGATTTTGCCAAAGAACCAAAGAACCAATCGAACCAAAAAGCCAACCAACGAATCTCCAAAGAGCCAAAGAGGATTGAGAGTCAGAACCAAAGAGGATTGACCAAAAAATGTCCAATATAACCAGGGTGATTGCTCCCCAAAAATAGCACAGAATCGAAAGTCTCAAAGAAGAATCTCAATAGAGCACAAGGCAGAGCAGATAGTTCCAACAGAATCTCAGTATACCACAGTATCAGAAAGAATAGGCAAAAACTTCAACAGAATCTCGATGAGGGGGGTAAAAATCTCCAAAACTTTCCAATAGCACTCAGAGTAAAGGAGGATGAATCTCAAACCAAAAGTGTCCAAAACAGCCACGAAATCGATAGAACTTAACTGATAAATTTCCGAGAAATTTTTGAGTTTAAATACTATTCGATCGTTAACATTTCTATTCTCACTCGAATCGATAGCTTTCTCCGTGCTTTCTATCAATTAACTTCAATGGTGATTAAAATTGTAAAATTGTATCAGAAGATACCGTTACAAAAACGATCCGGACAGTGGGAAAAACATGCTTCTTCAATCGGCAGCAGTGCAATAATTCGAGTCGAAGTAATCATCTATCTGGAGGTCCAATTCTCAGTACAGCTTTCAATTGTCATCATGATAAAAGGACAATACCCATTTTCAATGGGAAAAGTGCCTCCTCTTAGATTTCGATAAGACTTTCTTATCAGATGCTATCAAGTGCGATAAGATCGAAAATTGGGTTGATAACTCTGTATGAGTCATACTTGTAGAGATATGATCATTTTTCCAATTTGAGAAAAAGTTCATCATATCGAAATAAAAATGGTATCATAAGATTTCTTATCGAATGTGTGATTAGATAAGGTATGACTCATTCTCAAAACGTTCCTGAAAGCTAGTGAGAATCCAATTTTCATGCTCTATCTCAGGAACCAGACGGTCTATATTTGATATGATAATATTCTAATATCACTCACAAAAAATATGATAAGATAAGATATGACTCATACATCAATTGTGATGAAAAGGTACTGATGCTGGAAAAAGTGTCATGAACACCAAACAATCTTGATGCCCCTGAAATTCTTATCAAAAATGTGATAAAATGATGTATGACTCATACCCAAAATATCGGGGGAAGTTGGTCAAAAATGGGTTTTCGCTTTCGAAAATGGAAAATAAACTCGAATTTCAGCCTTAGAATTGTCCATCTCAGAGGAGGGTGGTCTGTGAAAAAAATGAGTATGATCAATAATCTTTCTCCGGAGAAGACAAATCCAAAAATATACTTTTTTCAAAAATTGGTTTCCATGAATTATTTTTCTATGGAGAGTGGGAGGCTACTTCTCTAGAGAAAATCAATGAGGTAGCTGACATGATTGTTTCTTCTCAGTTGGTCGCTGGTCGTTGAAGAGGTGAGATGACTCCTTTGCTCGGTTTGGGTGGGAGTGGATCGCGCCCAACTGGATTCGCTGCGTGCGGCGGCCGTTGGGAACTACTCCCACCTCTAGTTGTCAGGAACCTACGTCCAATTTTTCATTTCCATGAATGAATTAAAAACATTCAGTCTGATTTTCAGGGGAGAATATCACAGCTTTTTCAAAACAGCTGATGAGAAGACGGGATAGAGGAATGGAACGAGGAAGATAAATGAAAAAGCTGAAAATGAAAGGAGAAAGATGGATGGGAGCGAGAGTGAGAGGAAGGAAGGGTGGGAAAGAGAGAGAAATCAATTTACGAGAAGATGAGAAAGACAGGCTCCCTTGAAACTAATTGAGTGCATAGATCTAATCTAAACACATTTTTCTTATATGTTTCCAGGAATTTGAACATTCATAGATTCAAAATGGAAGAGAGGTACTTTAATTGCAATAATTTGATTCATGCATTGATGAACAAGGGAGTGAAGATCCATAACCTGTCAGGACCCATGCAGAGATTCTTCAATAGATCTAATCCCAAATCGATCGGTAGATCATCAGTAAAGGTTTGCGAGAAATGCCAAAATATTTTCAACAATTCGTCGAGGGGGCTTCTGACGCTCCATCTCATGATGAACCTGGACCTTCTGGAATTCAACTTCCATCTAATATGAGCCAAAATAGGAATGAAGAGGTAATGAAGATATATGTTTGTTTTCTCTTGTCACAATTAAGTGAATTCTTTGCTTACAATCGATAGATCCCTCAAGACTTCCCTGATGACAGCAGCAGTGACACTGAGCTTCTCAGTCAGAGCTTTCACTCAATGAGCGTTCCATCACCTCTTAATCCTTCAAGCCCATTCCATGTATCACCAAGACATGAGCACTACTGGGGTCAAGATCAAGAGCATACTGAAGAGGATGAGGATGCCAGACAAGAAGGGGAGAGTGATAGAGGTGAAGATAGGAGTGGAGATGAATGTAGAGATGGAAGTGGAGATGGGAATGGAAGAGACAGCAGTGATGATGATCCATCTTATGAGCCTCCTAGAGAACGAGAACAGGGCAGTGATAATTAGGATGATGACTACACCATCAAGACAATCTCAAGTCATCATCTGTGTATTTATGGCTGTCAGCCATCTCGACTCATGAAAGTCCCAGAAAGAGTGAGGGAAGAAGCCACTATGTTTAGGATCTTGATTCCAAAGGGAGCTCGTTTCTGTGTGTTACATGAAAGAGAGTCTTTCAGCATGGAAGATGCCAATATGAGCACATATGACCTGAGCCGCCAAGAGTTTGAGCAATATATTACACTCATCTTAGGTTTCATGAAGGATCGAGGTCATATCCAGATTCAAACCAGGGTTGATGAGAATGTTGCTCTCCTCAAGAATCTCTCCTCATTAACCTGGGATCAGTTTTCCGATCTGGTATCCTACGTCAATACTTCACAGCCTCACCAAGATTTAGGCACGTATTTGTTCCGTATGAGATCTGGACAGCCTCTCGATCGCGTTGCCACTTTGTTTGGCTACGCGAGAACAACTTTCAATCGCGGGATGGATGATGTAATGAATGATCTCCTCATGAATTTCAAACCTCACTATCTTGGCTTGAGGCATCTCAATAACGAGCAAGTTTAGCTCATACTACTCATACATCTAGAACTCTTCTGCTCGATGATACCCAGCTCCAGAATCACTCAAAGATAACCATTTGGGATGGGACTTAGGTTCATATCGGAAAAAGTTCCAACATTTGGGTTCAGCAGAGAACATACTCAACTCAGAAGAAGACCAATCTCATCAAGCCGATGATCTGTGTCCTCCCTGATGGTTATATCCTTGACATTTTTCCATTAAATGATGCAACCAGTAATGATGCTACCATCATGGATAAGATTCAACCGGAAGCTGAGTTTGCAGACTACTTTGTCCGGGGTGATACCTTCGTCTTTGACAAAGGATTCAGAGATGTAGTCAATAAATTGAGAGCAAAAGGGTTCAGGGTGTATATGCCTTCTTTCGGGCAGAGAGGACAACAGTTGACAAGTCGCGAAGCGAATGAATCTCGTAGGTGAGTTGATTAATGAACATTTATTGTTTCACAGATAGTAATGCTTCTCTGATTACGAACAGAGTCACGAAGATCAGATTAATTGTTGGATTGGGTTTTGGTAGAATCAGAAGCCAATTTCAAATGACTGTTCAACTCCTGAGCAACCTTAGTGTTGCAAAATTCGTCACCCAGCTCGAAAAACTCTGCGCAATTATAAATGAATATCATCCCAGAGTCATAGCCGATCGAGATCATGAAGAGGAGATCTGTGAGCCCATAGTTAGCAGAATGCAGATCGAAAATAAGCTTCTCGTTCTAATCCAAGATCAAAGTCTCTTCCGAGTCCAAAATTGCTTCAGGCTCTATGATCCAGCAGAAAACCTGATCAGGAGTCTAATAGAAAATGAGCCGTATTTCCTCGCAACGGGACATTACTACTTAAAGCTCATCAATTCTTACAAAGCGAGGTTCAGACAAATGAATCTTCAGCTTGAGGTGAGCTCGCTGTTTATCTTCGAATTGAAGTTGTCAAATCAATCTTGTATCTTTTTTTCTTCTTAGTTTCAGATCCACCAATTCTCAGCTTCCATCAATCATGAGAACTACAATATAGAAGTTCAGCAGCTACTCTTTTTCCGTGTGAGGATGTGTTCTAGACACAGAAAGAATACGAAATGGCAAGTTTTCATCTTGATGGACCCTGAGACTGAAGGATTGAATCAAGTTAAAGAATGGTACTGCAAATGCAAGAGTGGTTTGAGAACAGTCAGTTCATGCTCACATGCATTTGTGGCAATTATGATGATGAGTACTGGATTCTCTGGCCCCGTTCCAAACTGCAGGCTTGATGAGCTATTCGGAGAAATCTAAGATGATGAGAGTGGATCCGATATTGAACCAGATGACTGATCCTAACCCTATTAATGTATGCATTTGCAGACTAGTATATCACTTGGAATGAATCTCAAATGATCCCATATTTATGATTGAAAACTTTTTCCCTTATTCCAAGGAAGAATTTGTCGTATGATATATATTCCACATTGATTAGAATATTCTCCATTATCATGAATAAAAACTCATTTTAACCGATTTCTTTCAACAATTTGAGTATAAAACATACATCATTTCATCACTTTTCGATAACAATCTAAGAAGCTCCGAGACTGCCTGAGGATCGTGACATTTTTCCTGCAAAAATCAGAAAGAATGAAGCCTGCTTTTGAAGCAACTCGGGAGATACAGTGTTGACGAGTTTTGGGAGAACAACTTGTGAGCCTCCCAGCAAGCTTGTTGAGAGTGAATCTCACAGAAAAATATTTCAAATTGCCAGTCCGAGTGACAATCTTAAAACGGTGGGATTATCACTGCTGGCTAGCTGAAATTCGAGTTTATTTTTCCATTTTCGGAAGCAAAAACCCACCCGACCAACTTCTCCCGATATTTTGGGTATGAGTCATACATCATTTCATCACATTTTTGGTAAGAATTTCAGGGGCGCCAAGATTGTTTGGTGTTCACGATACTTTTTCCAGCATCAGTACCTTTTTATCACAATTGATGTATGAGTCATATCTTATCTTATCAGATTTTTGATGTGTGATAAGAAAATGCTATCAATTTTCAGATTGGATGCTCTATTCTCGAGATATAGCATGAAAACCCATTTTTGACCAACTTCTCCCAACAATCTGGGTATGAGTCATATATCAGCTCATCACATTTTTTGTGTGTGGTGTCATGGCAATAGTAATATTTGGTGTTCATGACAATTTTTTCGGCAGGTTTGACTTTTTTGAGGATTCCCAGGCCGATTTATATTTCATCTTATCATATTTTTTGTGAGTGATAAGAGAATATTATCATATGAAATATAGACCGTCTGGTTCCTGAGATAGAGCATGAAAATTGAATTCTCACTAGCTTTCAGCAACGTTTTGAGAATGAGTCATACCTTATCTAATCACACATTTGATAAGAAATCTTATGATACCATTTTTATTTCGATATGATGAACTTTTTCTCAAATTGGAAAAATGATCATATCTCTACAAGTATGACTCATACAGAGTTATCAACCCAATTTTCGATCTTATCGCACTTGATAGCATCTGATAAGAAAGTCTTATCGAAATCTAAGAGGGGGCAGTTTTGGCTATTCTCCTCTAGGACAAAAATTGATACATTGTATCATTCCAAGTCAGTCATACAGCCCTGGAGATACAGTTAATCATGAAAGCCAGACACTTTCAATTATTAAAATCTTAATCAGATAGGCACTCACACCATGATTAGTCGAAAAAACGATCGAAAAGGAAGCCAAATTGAGAATCGACTTCACCTCTGTGGGATAATGGGTATGGTACCCAGTAGTTAAACACTAATCTATCGACTTTTTAAGTCAAAGAAAAAAAAGAATAAGTTTTATCGCTCAATTCTTCTTGTCATATAATTTTAGACAGAAAGTATCAAAGATACAATCATCCTGACTAGAGCAATCAATTTGGATGTTGAATTACATCACAAATAATCGAAAAAATGGTCTAAATCGGCGCTGAATTAAATTTTCGGCTCTCTCTGGAGATTAACGGTGCTTTCTCATTTTATCAATTCGGTCTAATTTTCATTGGGAAAAGCGAAATGATGCTCACTGATGTGTGCTCATTCATCTGAAAAAGTTTGCTTCCATTGAGTCAGTGTGTGTATATATTACTACTATAAGAATTCTAGGAAATATTCGGAGGTTTATATGTTCTTATTTCGAATTCCCAAATGTTCATGTATTCGAAATCATAGAGTTCTGCACATGAAGAACTCTCCATCGTTGGTTAGCCTACTGGTGTAGCATTCGGTTTACTTGTTGAAGATTTCTCTTCTTGTTAGCATTGATTACTCTCGATGGTTTCATTACCGGAGTTATTACTTTCATAGGTCAGTGAGCAAGGACTTCTTCTTGTCATTGGGATTGAATTCATTCAAGTCATAGAGTGTTCTAGCTAGAATATTTCTCGGTGCCAAATAACACAAGGATAGAATGATTATAAGTGACTTAGGTGGAAACCAATGATGATTCCATCTATCTGGCTGAATTTTGATCATCAAAGTAACAGAAAGTTACAGCCAAGAGAGGTGAAATTTTTTGGCTAATTCATTGGATTACAAATTGTTTAAATTGGGAATGATATGAGAGTTAATATTCCAAATTCTTCCTGCATATTTGATATGCTCAAAAGTAGTTTCGATAAATGTGTGTCTAAAGTTACAATATCTAATGAGACAATCTAAGAGACTTGAAGAAAACTTTTAAGCTGGTAGTTCTTTCAGCATTCATGGGGATTTGAACCATGATTCTTCTCCGATGAGGTCTTCAAGAATGTTGCAAGACTTCACAATCCAGGTCTATGGAAAATTCTGTTCCATGAATGATCTTAATATTGAAAAAAGTCAAGCCACTTGAATTTGCCTAGCTTCGTAACACCAGTCCTAATCACGAGATTGATGATCTATAATTTCCTAAGCCTCAATAGATGGTGACGAAACCACAAGATCAGATCACAATGATGGTCTCGACTGGCATCACCAAAATTCAAATATTACTGGAATCATGAATGCCCTTCAACTGGTGTGAATCCACTGTCAGAATATCATCTGGAGTTTTTTTCGATTTTTCGAGGTTCTCTATTCTTCCAGATAATACACAACATTGCTGTCTTCGTTGTTTGTATTTTACACTTAACAGCAAAAATGAATGAGCAACCATCGCAATCAGTAAAATTGAAAAGAACAAAAGAAAACAGTTCTTGTAGAATTCATTGCTCAAAGAAGCTGGAGCCGAAATGCTATTCTGTATTCTTTTCGAGAGACACCCCTCATTTGCATTCGATTGAGTGAATGCTCGTGCCATGCCACCACTAAAATCCTTGGAGCGAAACCCCTTCTTCTTCTCTAGACCCATCTCGAATGATCGTTGGATATAGCCATTTATTCTATCTCTTCTATCCTTTGGAATTCTCTTGTTCAATACATATCCACTCAGATAGCTGCTGAGAGAAGGTGATAGGTAGGGTGGACTCTGGGCTATAATTTGGGGATGCAATGTGCAGCCAAGTGAAAGCAATAAGTGGTGATCCAGCTCATTCAACAGTAAAGCACACTTCCCAGAAGCTATACACCAGCTGAAATCCCGGCCACTGATGAATGATCCCACTAAAGGAATCACCGTTAATTCATTGTTGCGTCCAGCTAAACTCTGACAAGCTGATATATCCAGAACCCCCGCAGTCATCTTGTTCTTTTTGATGTCCCTAAACGAATCAGTACGGAAAAAATCACTGATCGAAGTCCTATCTGTGTGTAAAAAAGATCCAACTAGTATCTGAATCAACAGAAGAGATGTAATCAGGATGAAGATAGCTAGTCCACCAAAATTCGAATGAATACGTTGACGGACTAGACCAGTGTATAAGATCCAGGCTGACTTGAGAAAGTTTCCACTTCCTTCAACAATCCGGGCAAAGTGAATCATGATGAAAAGTGCGATTAGGATCACAAGAAGATGCTCCAATTTAATCTGCTTCAAAGCCAGCTCTGGTCCATGCTGGACTACTGCTGAATTCACAATAGGAGAAGAAGCTAATCTGCAGTGAGACTCATAGATCACCTGTCCTACTGTAACGTTGTCAGCCAAACCATCGTTCAATCGGAGGATGTTGTAGGCTCCATCAGCTTCATCCCGTGCTACCTTCATCATGTTTCCAACGGAAATATCAGCAGCGTGGCTGGAACCTTTATCAGGTCGAATCCAACTTACATTCAATTTTGATAGGAAATATAGGGAGGCTTCACGGAGAGAATGCTCCATCAGTCCTTCAAGCTCACCTCTTTCATCAATTCGCAGCATTTTGTTCTCGGGAACTTGCAAAGCTAATCTGAAGGTGAGCATCATTGACTTGAAAGATTTGATCCACAGACCAAGCACTTTATTTCTCAAATTGTTCACAAGGCGAAAAAATATTCACTTAATCACAAATGTTCGTGAAAATAATTCTTCAATCACAAAAATAGCTAACCGAAGCAGTGAAAACTCTGTAGAAATAAGTTGGCGGTAAAAGGTCATCATTGAAACACTGCATCAATTATCTCTCCCATGCTTGTGATGTAAGAGTTTGAAGCTCTCATTTAAGCTGAGTTTCCCATCATCATCTAATTAAGGATACAAAAAATATCTTTCACAATTGAGATGGTATCTAGCAACAAAATTGAAGAGCTGCTATATAGACAATCAAGATTACCTCATCAAACCACTATCGATCTTTGCCAGTATGAATCGTTTCAATTTATCGTTGCATTATGGAGTTTCTTACTAATCGTTTCTCTATTAGTATCAATTTAGATTCTGCCAGGGTCATCTTTGCTTGTCTGATAAAATAATTGTGTGAAATTTTTATCTCCATCATCTGTTCTTGATGACAATGATTTCTTAATACAGTTTTGAGAATTGGGACTCCCAAATCGATGATATTTGTGATGGATTCTTTTTGCTCTTACCCAATTTTTGAACGAATTATCAGCAACAATTATACATCATATACATGTACATGTTCATGTATAATGGTGAATAGACACTGTTTGACTAGAGTCGCTGCATACGAATCGGTAGATTTTTTGCTATTATCAAAAAAGTATTCACAGAATACAGCTGGCATTTGTCTTCCGTCTTAATATGTTGAAATAGGGAAAATCATTGATGATTTCGAGGACATTTCCAAGATTCATCATTTATCATTATCATTATCGGAGAGAAAATCACTTATCTCCGTTTTTGATAGCTCTGATGATGAGATTTCTTAACTAGTTTCTTCTTAGATAGTTTTCCAGGCGCCTACTTGAGGATATAGCGTATTTGTGCTCAACTTTCCATCATAATTAGAGTTGAATATTCAGTGAATCCGGAGTTTGCTTAAAAGTATTGAAGCTTCAATATTTTCAGAATTTTTCCCGCCTCTCTTTGATACATAAACGAGCAGAATCTAAACTCCCGGTTACCAATCTTAGTTGAGCTAATATTAGCTATTTGTTCAAAAATGTCAATTATTCTCGGTATTGGAGAAAATCACTGAAAGATCCCACAGAGAATCTACCAAAATGGAGAAATCAGAGAAAAGTGAGATCTCAAATATCATTTAATCTGTATATCATGTATAACCTACATAAAATAAATTGAGCGGCATAGATTCAGCTGAAATCCTGAAATATAGTTTTTCAGACTCAAAAGTTCACCAATCCAGCTTGTCAAATGGAATGGCCTTAAAATTCATCCAAAACGACTAAATACCTCTTAAACATCTCTTGATGCTCACGAATAGCTATTGAAATCGTGGTAAAACAGATCAGTTTAGAATTTTCGAACTGAATCCCACAAGAGGAGATACTGCTAAGACTTTGTCCCAAAAAAAATTGTATTCCTTTTACATCTATCATGTTATCCGTTTATTTCTGACCGCGGATTCTGGTTTGTGTGAAGTTGAGCGAGCTTTTAATCCTCAATGGGAAAATCCAAGATTCGTTCATTCATTTAATATTGAATAGTCCTCAGGAAGATTGAATTCACTCCACAATGATATCAGATATTCAATCCAGAGCACCCCTCACTTTGGGCAACAGAGGAGCCAAACTGGCATGAGCTTAACAGATAGTGGGAGGCGAATACTCACCATTCTATGGGATGTTGCAATGACAATTTTGCCTCAGATTTTATGCATGTATTATGGAAGTGCTTCCATGAATCATGAAACTGGCCGCTATCCAAGTTGAACATTGAGAGGGACAGAATTTGATTCAATTCTGGTGTGACATCATGACTCTGCATGAATGAAACTTATAGATGTTGCATACCAGAGGAAATTATAAAACTACCAAATGGAGTATGATATCAACTATATGCCTTCTATTATAATCGGAGGGTTAAGAGAGAAAACTTTCACACTTTCCCGTTGCGAACTCAGAGTAAAGCCATCATTTTAAGAATTTAGTTGACGCGATTCCTAGCCTCTGTACATTTTATCCTATTATCTATCAATTCGATAGCTCATTTCATAGGAGCCAATAAAATAGCCTCAGTTATGATAGAGTCAAGCTATTGATCGCTAGGCTTACTTTGCCATGTCATGTCAGGACCATGGCATCTATAGTGGTGGACGAGATTAGAAGGGGTAGAGATATTACCTGATCCTCCATTTTCGTTGTAATAGAAGAGCGGTGAAACTCTGCGTTGAGAAAAGAGGAATTCACACTTAGAAATTAAGCCTACCTCACTACACATTGGCTCATCTCAGATGAGCTGAAAAGTTCATTTTTGTCTGGGTTGCCAATCAATGGCATGCCAATCCTCAGCTTATCCGTTAGATCTTTACAAGATTAGATCTTTACAGAGCCAATGATTTCTTAAACTCCGTAAAAGAGGAAAATATTTCCACAGTAAGTAAGGGCATTCAGATAATAGACGAAAAAATTCATTTAACTTGGGACCACTGCATAGCTGAGACCACCTTATCTCTAAAGTACTGGTCGAATATACATGTACATGTATATATGTAAATGTTATCTTTTCTCTCATTTCCACTCACTGCCTATCAGGGTAGCCGGAGACATCATGTTTCGCCTGAGATACAAGCCAATGATTTATTAAACGCCTAAAAAGATGAGAATATCTCCACGGCAAGTCGGGACATTCAGATAATTAGATGAAAAATTCTTAGATTTTGAGATCACTTCCTATCTATCTTTAATCCTCAAGGAATAGTAGAATCGAAATGTTGTTCTCTTTCTTCATTTCCCCTCATCGCCTATCAGGCTGGTGGGAGACTTTCATTGTATTTTTCATTTTTATATGAGTGATAATCATTTCCTTAGTTAGTCTCGAGGTCATCGATACTTCAAAAAGAAAATTGATAGAGTTTTTCTAATGTTTCAAATCAACCCTTATTCCATTCCATGAAATTAGTTACCTGCATTCTTATTGCTCGTGAGCTCAACTACATGACTGTATATGATTTATATTTATATTTATTCGTTTTGGATAAGACCTCTAGTTGCTTCCAATCAGCAAATTCAGGAAAACCATTTCAATTATTAACTTTTTTGTTCAATAAGTTCGTCACAAAAGGCATCGATATCGCCCTCCTCCGTGTGTGGAACGTGATAGCAATGTTATTTTCAGTTTTCATCCATTTTTTTGATGATCAATAAACAAACCAGGCAAAAGTCGTGGACTTGTGGTTTCCGCTGAATAACTGGATCAGACCCCAACTTTTTTTTGATTTCTTCCGAGACTTGATGATTTCAAAACTAAATTACTTTGATGTCGTCGTTAACATAACAAAGAGGACAAGACCATTTCACAATAAGAGGTCAGTTATTGATTAAGATCAACAGAATGAGGTTCATGAATGATCGAACTATGTTACATCCTGCATGTTTGAGTAATAGGTGAGTTTTACTAGATTAAAACTTAGAAGAATGGGTAGATTAGAGAAAAAATTCTTATTAGTTCACCAGCTAAATGATAGGCGTCTTGAATTAATAGCACAATCAGTTGTGATTGAAATTGAGAGATCCCATGAAATTCCGTTGAGATAAGATATTTTCTCTTCTTCTTCGTTCAATGTCAGGCCATGAATGATAACCCTAACCTGTGAGTTGCTCAATCGCTATGCCAGAACCAGAATCAAGAGAAAACCCAAGTCAAACGTTTGTTTTGTGAACAAGCTACTTAATCATCTGAAATATCATATTATATATGACGAATTGAGGTTTTCTTGCCTAATTCTCTGGATTTTTATATTATTGAGGAAAAGATTTCTCCGAATAATTTGAACGATTTTCAATCTACTGAGTGAGACTCATCTCTCTCGCTTCTTAATCTTATCATTCAGATTTTCTAAGCCCGGGAACAGTATCAAACCTGGACAGCTGCTGAGTTTCAACTCAATCATGCATATCGGTTAGAACTCGTCCATGAATAGGCTCCATTTCAAAAAAATTTCGTTTCTTTCTCTCTGTGCTCTCAAGATGCACGATTGACCTCCAAGCTCAAACATATGAACAAAAAAATTTTTTCGAATACAATATCTAGTAATTCATAATCAGCAGAGATATAGAAATCATTCCAATTATTAACTTCTCTGTTCACCGATTTCAGTACAGAAGGCATCATATTGTAACGAGACATAAATAGGTAGATGTATTAGTTTATCTCGTTAGTTGATTATGATTCTGTATTGAGAATATAACAGGGAACTAGGCACAATTCAACTCAGAGTCAATTTCAATCGCGATCTTCTTGAGGTCTATCTATTCAATTCCCCGTATAGTGAGATATTTGTCTAAACACTATGCAATACTATCTAGGTAATTAAACAACTGATTTCTTCAGTGAAAAAAATAGGAAAGGATAATGCTTTTATCTTAAAACCCACGGTAAACCCACGGTGAAGAAAGCTTCTCTCTCTAAACCCACGGTAAACCCACGGTGAAGAAAGCTTCTCTCTTTAAACCCACGGTAAACCCACGGTGGAGGGAGCTAATCTCAAAACCCCCGGTAAACCCACGGTGGTCGGAGATGCGCAGTTCGAAAAACTATTCTAACACTTTCTACTATATTGATTACTCTCGGCTACCTTGATCGATGTAACTGGACATTTGAATTAAACTAAAATTTTCACAACTCTCTCTCTTCCTCCCCTGCATGAGGACAATTAACCGAAATGAAGAGCGATGAGTAACCTGTATGAAGAGAGTTTAAGTGCAAACGAGAGACATTTTCTGGGACCTGACTGGAGGTTAAATAAGTTTATTGTCAATTATCATAAGTTATCGAAGTTAACATGCATAGAACAGTTCTAAAGAAATGTTCTATTATAGCCTAGCGCCTAACAGTGACTCGTAAAAGGGGAACGATAGTAAAGAGTAGCAGAAGAGAAGTAAGCTCGTAAGCTAGCCATCACTGGCCAAGCCTGCGAGCAGACACTAACCTTCACGGTGGAGAGTCTGAGATCCAAGTGATTTTTCTTTTGATCGGAGCTCTCTTTATATAGTATTTTTGTTGCTTCTAGAAGCTTCGATCGAAGCATCTCGAAGGTTATAAAAACAACTCTTGCATTGGTTAGGCTGCAAGAGGAAACGGTAATGATCTGCACTAATTAATTCCTCAGTGGACTTTGGCCTTGCAACAACGTTACTAAGTGGTGAGAAAGTAATTAAGAAACTTTACGTGTTGCAATACTCTTTCTAATTAAAATCAGGGCTTACTATAACCTGGGGCAATGTTAATGAATGGAGCTTGTATACTTCATTACAATATCAAATATTTTCCGACTATTTTTTTGAGAATTAATGCACACACCAAGAAGAAATTGGAGCTCTCGGTTCCTCTGAATGATATGATAAACTCCAACTTTTCTCGGATTCATTTTTGGACTTGATAGCTCAAAAACCAAATTGTTCGAATGCCATCGTGAGCATGAGAAAGGTGGCAAGATTAATAGAGAAAGGGAAAAACTCTCACCAGTTTGATAGCTTAATTGCAGTTGCCTAAAGTTCATGGTGTACTATCGGATGTGGTTGAAATTGATTCGATAAGAAAATGTCCACAAACTGACTATTCAATTAATTTTGGATTTTTCAAATCATTTGAAAAAGTGAACTATAACCTTAATTTTGGTGCATACAAGTGTTAGAAAAAGGAATGAGAAAGTGGGCAAACTTTTTATCCAAAGGAATGAATATACAAGAAAATTCATAGAGCAGCCCATTAGAGAGAGGATCGCTCACGCTCCGTAATTGAATTTATCTCTTGGTAAGTTGATTTTACATGGTTGTCTTAGAATGTCAAAGGCCTGAAAAGTCGAATTCCAAGCTGATTTTTTCATCAACATCACTTTCTGTCTACATTTCTATCGGATGCAATTTCAGTGATTTCTTCATGCTTTCCAGGACCTGGTAATTTTCAAAGATACTCAGATAGATGAGAAAAAAATCCATGAGACTATCACACACTGCATCAACACATTGGAATGTTAATGGTCCCAATTCACTCAATTCATTTGTTAAATTGGAGTACAATTTTTTCTTTAACTATGATTGCCTTGCTATACTTCTCTCATCGAACGCAGTGGTTCCTGCATTGATGTCATTCCATGAGAACTTTGGAGGGAGAAAGTGGTTGATTAACCTGATTTGTTCAACTTCATGATTGAATGTAGGCTCTGATGCGAGACGAGCCTACATGATGATGAGAGTGACAATCATTCACAACCATGGAAAAGGAAAGCGATTTATTAAAACACGAGGAAAGGAAGTCTTCCTCGAAAATTGTGCACTACTTCTATTATTCATCCCATTCAAACTTTTCCTCCTTTCTTGCTGGCGTCTTACATCTTGAACAAATAACAGAGGAAGGAAGAATGTCTTCTAATCTTGTTTCTCCTCTTGTTCTTACGTAAAACATTGATGAATACAGCTCCTCTGAAAGTAAATTAGAGCCACAATAATATTGAGAGTTAAGCTAGATATCGTAATCTTTGATTTCAATTCACCTTTCGTTTCATCAACAATTTATAGTACTCTCTACTCTTTATAGGTATCGTCTATCTCTCTTGATCCTATATTGTCTTCCATAGAAAGTTGAGTATTTCTTTCCATGAGATTTTTGAAAAATGAGACGTGATTTACAACACTTTGTCCCATTCATTTCTGTTCGCACTCAATGCCCATCATCCAAATACATTATACTATTTCGGTTTTAAACCATATAGATCGTGTAGTTGAAATTCAGAAACATCAAGAACCAACAGATTTTTTTTGAGTGAAAAGTTTTCCAAGTCACTGTGTTGATGTAGAGTTAGAAACCTTAAAATCAATCGAATATAGTAGTAATGTTGGCAGTTTGTTCCAGCCATCTCCCCCCCCAAAAATGGGGGGTGGGAAAATCCCTTTTTGCCGACAAAGGGGGGAGGGAAGGGGGGTGAGAAAACTATGCGATCCTTTGATGTCCGCCGACAAGAGGGGATGAGAAAACTATGTGATCCTTTGATGTTCACCGACAAGGGGGAGGGTGAGAACAATGTGAACCTTTGATGTTCGTCGACAAGTAGGAGAGTGAAAACTATGTGAGTCTTTGATGTATGCCGACCCGGAAGCAGAAAAAGGGATAGGTTGAGATATAAGTGTATACCTACAATCATAATCATTGCTTCCGTGCAATTGAAGACTTACCGCTTGTCAATTTCGGATACGGACAGGTGACTTTGAGAAATTCTAGATGTCTTTGATCTAAGCCGCTCATTCATTCCAACTTATTGAAAGATGAGAATGTAACCTATCAGTTTCCTTTTGAGATGTTTGAAAGTTTCTAGCATCATGTTCCATCATTGAAATGAGAATGAACAAGACATTGCGTGAGAAATTTTATTGTTCATAATTGTAAATTGATCGATCACCTTTGAAGCCAAATGGGAAGGTTATATTTTTTTCAACTACTCTCTTCTTGGAGACTACTCTATAAGCTTTTGAAAAATATTTTGTAATCAAATTATGATGACTATCTACCATAATGTTGAACTGTGGCACTTTTGCTGGTCTTTCTCTACTCTCTTTGTTGGCATACTTTTTCGCAGCATCAATCATGTAATCATAATTGATGAATTGCAAAGTTGCCTTGTTGAGAGTTATTCCTTTTGTCTTTATTTTACTCTTGATGGTACCATCAGCTAGTTGGACATTGAACGCATAATTTTTTGGTCCGCAAGTAACAAACTCTTGGATGGAGGCACCAGGTCCATAATCAGCCAAGATCTCATCTTTTAGTTGTCCAAGATGATCACCACTCTCTATCTCTCTGTCAGTGAATTTTCGATGATAAACCAGAGAGTCAGTGTCAAAATAGATGAGGGACCCTGGTCGGATATTTTCAATTTCCTTCATATAATTGAACAGCTCCAAGCGTGCATAAGATGTTACGAATGATGCCACGGCTAGAGATGTATTTGGACCATACTCTAAGAATTCATCTTTGCTCTTGTACTGGAGTAGAAGAGTCTTGTCATTCACCATTATCTCAGAGGTAATTCTAATTTGCTTGTCATTGAGCTTCTTGATGTATGAATCATAGTTGTGTATGATCTCGACTTTTTTCTTGTCTGGATTTTGAGCAAGTTTACCCCAGAGAGAATTGAGAAGAAGCTTCGCTATGAATCTCAAAGCAGGATTCTTTGCAATATTCGATGCATCAAGCTCAATGCCTTCTCGATTCATCACATCCTGGATGAAACGATCTTTTGACGCATCATCAACACACCATTGTGGCCAGCCGGATGACTCATGCTTTATCTTGAGGAACTTGTCAATGTAGCCGCTGAAGATTGTGGAGGAAGACTGTTTATAGTGGAGGACTTCAAAGATATCGAGGATTCTGTAGCCATGCCTCAAAGCAGATTGGAGTTCAGCCGTTGTCCAAGTACCAACCAAGGATCTTTCCTTTTCATTGTGCCGACATACTTCGGTACCTTCATCTGCACAAGTTTTGCATAGTGGAAATACAAGCTTTTTGTTGATCCTTGTCGGCAATATTGGGATGTAAAGATCAGTTGGAGGAAGGATTCGGCACTTGACAAATCCAAAGTAAGAAGCTAATGATGAATCAAAGTCCTCATTGATGACTACTGGATGGCCAACAGGATAGCATTTGGTTTTCAACACATAAGGATAGAGTGAGTTGACATCCATGTATTTGATTTCCTCATCAGCTTTGCATTTATGATAGAATTTTATATTATTTGTACGCCCTCCGAAGAAAGATTCCTTAACATCAGCATGACCGAAATAGTGCACTTGATACCAGTACTTGAGTCTATCTTGAATGTACTTCTTGAATTCTCTATCAGCGGACATTTGAGTTTTCACCTCACAACCCCAAGAGCTGATGATGTTCAAACCACGAGACTTGAGATAAGCTAGCTTGTCTTGGGTTTTTTGGAAACGAGTATTGTGGCTATCTTTATACTCTTCGTTGATCACATCACGATCATCAGGAAAACAGTTTGGACACCCGTGAAAGTAGCACCCAAAGTACTCAAAAACTGTATTGAGCTCTTTTGAAAAACCATCAGCAAAGTAACTCCCGAGTTTATATTCTCGATCAATTTTTATATCAAAATTTTTCTGTTGGAAATCTAACCAAGCCAAGGATTCTCGTGAACATTTCCTCAAGTTTGTGTATCCAGCCTTTGGAGTAACAGCCAGAGTATTTTCGGGTAGATAGAGAGCTCTCAAAAGTTCGAGTCCAACTTGAGCGATGGTGAAACACCGAGTAAAAGGATCGATACCGTTCAGAGAGAGAAATTTTTGACGAAAAATCAGGCAGCAGGATGCAAGTATTTCAACATCATTTGTGCAGTACTTTATGAGATCTTGCTTGAAGTTGAAAACTTCATGGTTTGCAGTTCTCTGCTGGTACCAAGAAGTAAAATCATCATGAGCGTTACCTTTCATCATATCAGGCCTGAAGAACTTTCGCTCAGGGTAAGGTCCAACATAATCCCAATTGCTTGGCTGGTTGAAATCATGAGGGAAGTACTACTCCGTCTTGAAATGATGGGCAGTGAATCATCACGCACAAATTCCAGTAGAACATTGTTTGAAGATGATGATGAAGTAGATTCACGTTGCTGATGTTCACGGGAAACTCTTTGTCGCCAATCACTTGTTGAGAACATGTTGAATGTAATCCACAACTAACTCACAGATGAGACACGAAAACACTGAACTAACACGGAACAAATAGACTTTTTTTAGCACATGAAATGGCCTAAGTCTAATCATCAGAGCATCAAACAGAAATGGGACTAAATGATATCTTCTCCTTTTATACCCAGAGAGAGCTTCTTGAGAGAGCAAAAAGCTAATTGGTGGGAGACATACTAAACCCTCACAGAACAGTTGACTGTTATTAGCAAGAATTTGTTGTTGAACTTTCTAGAAATATCATCCTTCACCACTGGAACTGTCTAGACAGCAGACAGTGAGGCGGTATACATCAAAGGATTGAAAAACCGTTGACTCTTATTAGCAAGAATTTGTTGTTGAACTTTCTAGAAATATCATCCTTGGTACACAAGCTGTCTAGACAGGAGACAGTGAGGCGGCATACATCAAAGGATTGAAAAACCGTTGACTTTCGCAACAAGCAAGTGCAGTTGAACTTTCTAGAAGCATCATCTCTCGCTCCCAAGCTGTCTAGACAGCAGACAGTAAGCGGTATACATTAAAAGACCAAAAAACCGTTGACTGTTGTTAGCAAGAAATTGCTGCTGAACTTGCTAGAAATATCGTCCTTCACCCCCAAACTATCCAGACAACAGAGAATGAGGCGGTATACATCAAAGAAGCTGTCCTCCCTGGTTTAAGCCAGTGAGTTCAACTTTGATATCCTCGAAAATCGTTTGATAGATGCTTTGGTTGTTTCATAACCGAATCAAAGAGAGAAAATGATTTGTGTGGTATATTTTTTATTTCATTGTTTGCTGAGTGTTGATTTTCTTACAAGATAGCAAGATTTCATTTCTTTGAATTGAGTTTTTGAATACAGCTCCAGCAATAATATTTTCCATTTGATGCGAGCTTGACTCGCGTGGCTTGATTGAGCCTGGTACCACAGTTAGTGCAGACGCCTTCATCATCCTCTTGCAATTTATGATATTCTGATCGATCCCTGTTACCAGTGAAACACTTCTTCATTTTGTTCAGTTTGTTTGTTTGATCGATATTCTTATAGAAAAATGGATACTCTCGTGACCTGAAGTCAGATGATGCTTTTTCGTCTTTTCTTCGTACTTGATGCAACTCTTTTATAAGATTGAGCTATGAATTAACTTCCCCTTGGTCATGGAGAACAAAGGAAAAGAATCTTCTGGAACATTCTGCTCCCTCTGCAAGATCAAGCGTCTACGCATGCACTCCAAGTAGGCTACTCACTTTTGCTCCCTCGGGAGCTCTTGGCTATAAAAGAAGAGACATCGGACCAGAGATCTCCAATCTTAGTTTGTGTGTTCTCTTGTGGAGTTGTGATCTTTGAAGTTTTCCAACAAGTTCGCTTTTGTGATGTCTTGTTCAAGTGAAAGTCTCATCTCTCTTGCCTCATCTGGTATGGATGTTGTGGAAGAGAATGGTTATGAATGTGAAGTGAACCACCCTGACTTGGAGTCAGAATGCTCATCATTCCCAAATGAAGTGTCGCTACGCAAGGAGTTCTTGAATCCTTTACCAATGGACCCTACACCGAAAGGATGGACTCCACTTGTGGTGAATCCAATTGAATGGCGGAATATTTGGTCTCTCAAGCTAGACAGTAAGAGAAAGCTCACCATCAACTATGCTTATCGTGCTGAGGACCCTCAAGTGGCTGTGAACCCTTCTCTACATCTGAGACTTTGGTATCCATCCCCTGAGGAACCTGGAAAAGAGATTGCCTCTCATTGGGGAGTTGTACTGTCTGGCGTTGATCTTCAAAATTTGGTGAGAGTACTGAATCATGCACAAAAAGATGGATTCCGCACGATGACCATGGAAAAGCTCTCTGTTACTATAACCACGAGGAGTGTTCGGCTCCAGAAGCCTGACTCAAAATCGGAGTCCAAGTCTTGCTTTATCAACATCCCTCACGAAGAGATGAAACTCTTGCTAAAAATTTTCCCATTCTTTATCAACTTGTTCCTGGCTATTGAATCAAAAAATATCAACATCAAGTTGGAGATGCTTGAAACTCTCATGAGAACCTTTGCTATGAGCAGAGTTTTTAGTGCTGATTTCGATCCTTCTCTCCTATTTGGCAATGATTCAGGATCATCATTTGAGAGAGTCTGCTCTTTGCTCATCAAAAACCATCACTATACAGTGGATGAGCTGATGAAATACTCCAATCAAGCTTTCAAGTTCGCTGATATTCTCAACTTGCCTCCCCAAGTTATGGACAAATACACTGGCTCTCAATATGTTCAAAAACTTTTCCGCCGCCAAGTTTATGATACCCTCAAAGCCTATTCTCGAGGTGTTGACTACCCAAAATCTCTCGTATATGCTGCTCTGCTTTTCAATTATCATTTCAATTAATCAAAACAAATGTAATCACAATAAAACAACTTCTTTATTCTGAAATCATATTGATTCAATTGTTTCTTGCAATTTATCGAGGAAAAAATCGAGCATCAAAGAATTCCTGACACCAGTTACAATAACTTTTCCATTCTTGGAAATTATCCCTCGGACTTTCACGTCTTTTCCAAATGTGTACTGTAGATTAGGAAATATTTCAGGCTCATAAGATGCACCATCCTTACTTTGAGCGAGTTTCATGAGATCGACTTTCTTCCCAAGACTTCTACAGCCAGTAGCATTCACAATTCTAGGTAATTCGAGTTCAAAATCAATATCCTTTGGAAGATGTTTGGATAAATGTTCCGTGAATTCATCATTCGCGATAACCATGTCCGACCAACTCTTGAGTCCATTGAATATCACTTTACCAGATTCAAAAACTGTCACAGTACAAGACTTGAGCTTTATGAAGTACCCAGAAAATTGATTCATGGATCGTTTAGTCTTCATACTTGGTAAGTAAGGTCTCTTGTCTCGCAGTCTATGTCCACTCAAACCCAAAAGCTTTGGTAAAGAGTTCCCCGTACTTAGGAGTGTGACTCTTGAGATTGTCACAATATTGACAACATCAGACATGTTGCTGATTCAGTGTCCAGCCATCAAATGAACACTAAAGTTCATCATCTACTATTCTTAAGTCCATCAATTACTCTCGCGACACCTCCCCAATGATGAATACAGTAATACGAAGAGATTATGGTTTTGAATATTTATTTTCAGAGTTTGATAGTTGAGTAGTAATAATTCAGGAGGATTTCATTAATTGTGCTCTGATCAGTGAAGAAATCTTGAAAATCTCTCAGAGTCAAGTTATTCAGTCTGAATGATAGATACAGATAACAAAAGTAGCCACAAGATATAGACAGGAAATTTTGCAGAGGATGAGTGTTAGATCTCCACTTTGAACTTGAGTGCAAATCCAGGAATGCTACCATCTCCTTATGGAGTGGAGGCAATCCAAATGAATCGAAATATTCTCCTCGATTTTGATCGTCAAAGAATAGAGCTATCCAATGTTCTCCCGGCTTGTGTGCTGGATGTGTATTAACCACATATGCACCGGGCTTATAAGCCAGTTCAGTTAGTTGATCACGAGCAAACACTCCATTGAACTTTTCATATTTGCAAAGAGCATTACTGAGCTGAAAGGTGTCCATGTCTAAAGTCCGTTGAGACCTGTCCTTCAGAGTTTATCTCGATGAGGTTGTCAAACTCGCAGTATAGGATGACTGTTACTGAGTTGGGTAATGGTTTCTTGAACTTCAACTCCACTCTCAAAGAACCACGTCTTATAGGATTGAGGTGCCCTATTATACCACAGCCATCAGACAAATCTGGTGCAAAGTTGAAACCGAATAGAATGTTTCCCTTCTTGTATTTTTCCAGAGTCAGAGCGAAAGTTGGATCAGGAGTCATTTGATTCAATGTCTGATATAGACCAAGATACTCTCTCAAAAATGAATCGTTGGAGAAATCTGGTGTGTATGGTCTTGATGGGAATTGTATGCCATCAAGATATACGGCAATATGATTGATATCGAAGTGCTCAAAGTTGAAGGGATCCTTGCTTGCCACTCCAATGAAAGCATCATTATCAACCAGGGCTAGGATAGCTCGTCTGGGTAGCTGACCAAGCACGAAGTTGTCAATGAGAGCATCTCGTACACCATTTGCTAGTGTATGAGTCCTAACTTCACTCCTTGTTATTGGGTACTTAGCTGTAGCTGCTCGTAAGGCTAATGTGTGTGCCTCTAGTAGTGGTGGGGTAACACGAGCTCGATGTATGAAGACTGCAGCATCTAACAGCTCGATGCTCGGCTTGAGGTTGTCATCAGATATCTTGAGGAAGAACTCGGGTGAGTGTAGAGTTAGTTGCATCTTGTACTGGAGACTACCAATCAATGCTTTCGATTGTAGAGCCAAGTCAGTGTGTAGCATACCCATCAGCTCAACTACTCGACCTTCGCTCTTGATGGTTGAGTTTGGTTTTGGTGATATCTCCGTTTGAGGGGTACCCATTGCTTGTAGGAATGAGCTTTTTGCACCATCACTGAATCCACATAGGGTATCAATGTACGCCCGATAGGCATAGTTTTGCGGTGTTGCAATCACATTAGTGGCATTGATCTCCAGATCTACTTGCTTGAACATGGTTTGGAGTAGATTGTTTATGGGCTTCACTTTGGTCCAGTCTTCATCAGTGATTTCTTTGGCATCAATTTTGGCAAGCTTTATCCGAAATTTTAGAAAGATGAGAGATTCTCGTAGTTTTACATATTCGTTGTCGTTGGTCACAAAATGAAAATCAATACAGCTGTTCATTGACAGCTTTGTGAGTGAACGGTGCTCGGTAACAACATCTCGCTCTATTGAGTACTGTGTACTTGGCACTGAGAAAAGATCAAACTCTGCGAGTGGTGCAATATGTGAAAGATCGTGTATTTTACTCATTTTCACGCAAGGAAATCAAACTTGTATCTACTATTGAGAGTTTTTGCTCCAATTTTCCTGGTACGCTTCTTGGTAGGCTTCTTAACAGGTTTATTTTTAGATTTACTCCTTGGAATTGCCCTCTTGTCACTAACTTTTGATCTTTTTATAGCTTTCTCCTTGCGTTTTGATGGTGGAACGCTACTTAGTAGCGAGACTCTCTTTCTCTTCACACCACTACCTGTTTGTATGTATTGTTGTGCTCTGGTGAGTGCTCTTGATGCAATATCTCTCGCTGCTTTCTTTGAGTGGTTCTTCACCGAATCCTTGAAGTTAGAACCATCAAGTACATCCATACCAACATTAACACCAGTGCTGAGAGCTCTTCTCCCAAGAAAACGCAAGGCAGGTAGAATAGCTCCAGACAATAAGCGACCGAAGAAACCATTGCCTCTTTGATATCGTATACCCTCAAAAGCCGACAAGCCTGAACCAGCTTGGTTCAAATAATATTCAATGTACGCATTAGACATCATGTCCAACAGATCTTTTTATTGGCATATTCATTCTATTTATAGCTTTTCATCTCTCTTGAAACTGAGAGTTACAATTGTTCTACCAAATTGAAATGGTATTGGTAAGCCTGAGTCATCTTTCAACTCGAGTGAAATGTTTTGAAAATTTTTCACATGTAACGGAAAATATATTGGGTTTGTGTAGCTGATAACACATTGATCACCAAACTTTGCCTCGTTGGGTACAGTTATCGTTCGCAGTAGTTGAGCATATTTGTTCCCCACAAGTGATGGTTTGACGATATCCGTATACAAGAAGAGAGTGTGATAGCCTCCTCTCATTTCGGCTGGATACTCTGCGGATTTTTTGAGATGAGCATTATCTATTCCTTGACCCTTGGATATCTGCTCTCTGCAAATCTCTATGTATGCATTGAGCATGCCTTCGTCAAAGCCCAGCATAAGACTGAGATCTGGACTGAACTTCATGAAAATTGGATGGTCTTCGTCATCTCGCCCAAATACACATCTAAACCTGTGTGCATTTGAGTCGAAAATCAGCTCGGGATTCGTTTTGATTTTTGGTAGAGGCACCACTTCAAGTGGCAGGTTTCCATCAGCCCTTCCATTTGGTAAAGTGGGATTATATCTGGTTGAGTATGTTAGGAGCTCATTGCTGAGACTTTCCTGAATAGCTTTTTGAAGGCTCTCACCATCGGCAAAAAACCCCGGTTCCACTGATGCCCAGCCGATCCTGTGTCCTGTATGATGAAGTAGCTCGATCGATTCTTTTTTCGGTATGTTGTACCAGCTTTTGCTGTATGATATTTCGTAAAGGCCAACCAACCAGTCACCTTCCAAATCGATTTTCTGAGCAAGCTCAGTGTGATAGCTAGATATCTTATTCTTTTTAGCACCATTATTTACCACATTACTTGGGAGTGTAATAGTGAATGAGTCCATAGTTGTGCTGAGTAGCTCTGCAAACAGTACCGAATCTATTATACCTTTGGCGTGGAAATACCCTCTGAAGGTCCGCTACCACCAAGATCTCGACTGCTGGGCTTCAACTTGGGATTGGGCATTATTATACCTAAGCAACTTGTGAGAATCACAGTCCACAGATTTTGGTTACCAATCTCGAAAGTCAGATTAATCAAACTTGAGTGCACAACAATAAAGATGAGAGCAACTTGCACGATGAACAGTATAGTGTGGGGCTGAGAAAGTGAGCTCAATGACTCTATAGATGTTGAAGATCTTTTGCTGGGATCCATTGATTATATGTTGACGGATAACCAAGATACTTCACAAAATACTCTACACCAGCTCTTGTTCTCCTCTGTTTTATAACTTTCTCAATCCGATATAGACCATTAGGATCAATTCTTTGCATCTCCTCAGGATAAAATAATCTTTGAAGTGAGGTACCAGATGCATCAACTACTTTATATACTTTTCTAGGCATTTTGGCTATGATTTTCTCAACTTTGAAAGTCTCATCAGTCCAGTTAGGATAGTATGCCTTGTCAAAGCCTGGTTTGAGTTCATATGTTTTGCGAACTGTATCACCAATGTTTATCTTGGATGATCTATTATTCTTCACCATTGCATAATGCTTCTTGAGTAGCTCTCTTCTTGTCAACACTCCATACATTTTGTGCATTATTTCTTTTTTGTGACTATCATTCACCCATGCAGGACGCTTTCCTATACCTCTGTGGATACTATTGTTATAGGACTTTACCAGCGCTTGTAGCACATCAACATACTTGCGTGTACCCTTTGCAGTGAAAAACTTGAACATCTTAGACTTGAGTGTTCTATTGAACCGCTCAACAACACTGCATTTTGTTCGAGGGTTTATAGCAGTGAAATGGTGTACACCAAAATCATTGAAAACCTTTTGCACCTCTCTGTTGAGGAACTCAGTTCCTTTGTCCGTCTGTAGTTTGGTAGGTATGCGCTTCACAGTCTCAAAAAGGTTTTTGAAAGCCAATGAAACAGCTCTCGAGCCTTTGTTCACTATTGGTATTGCCCATGCATATTTGGAAAAAACATCGACAATTGTGAGTATGTAACCATTGCCTTTATTTCTTGATTTGAATTCTTGTAAGTCTACTAAATCGGCTTGCCATTGTTCATCAATTTCACTAACAATAACTCTATTACGCAAAAAGTTACGTCTAACATTCCTGTGCAAAGTATAGGTAAGTTGGCTTCTGAGCCATTGTTGTACTTGTTTGAGTGTTATGCTTGGATCTATCAAGCTAGCTTCATGGAAGAGCTTAGCTTGACTGGCATATCCTGCAGGATTATTGGCATCATAATATATTTTGGATAGAATATCAGAAGTTGCCTGAGGAATAGTCATTTTCTCGTGTTCTTCACTTCTCAATCCATTCCACACGATTTCCACTCCGTCCAGTTGTTCCATATATAATGAATCTTTCTTTTCTACTTCTTTTCGAGCGTCTTGGTGCATTTGTGAGTAGTGATCTATCATTGCTTGGGTTGCTTCTCCCAGAAGTGATCCAAGATTGATCCGATCTTCTCGGTGTTTCTGGCTCAGGCTCTTGGGTGATGGATGCATCCATCTCATCAGTTATCATCTGTTCATCATCATTATTTCCGATTTCCTCGATTAGTGTATTAGTGATGGCAGTTGGAGATTTGGAGATATCACCAGTATTTCTCTTATTAATCCTCGATGTTATTGGATTTGAGTATAGCTTCATCAGCTCAGCTTTAATGTCTCTGTTGAGAACGAGCTCTGGTTCCACACCAGCTCTATATAGAAGAAGAATGAAGTCATCCAAGCCTTTCAAAATTCTTTTTGGTGAAGTTGTGTGGTCGAGTAGATCCACAATATTAGTACCATCCAAGAGTTGACCAGTAGCAGAGCGGATACGACCATCTACCTCATATCCACCAATTTTTGCTAACTTCAGGGCTATTCTTAGCAATTGTGAGAAGAAGTTGTTCGATTTTACAGCCTTTTTCTTCGTGATGACAACCTGATCACTCAAAGTATTCACTATCGAGCCACCAGTTTGGTCAACCACCATATCATTCTCGAGCTGTTCACTTGGAACAACAATGTACTTTTTGACACGAGACATGAATGATCAGTTCTGAATTTTATTCGCAGCAATTGCAGAGAGTATATTCAGCAGTGCAGGTATTAGAATAGGGAGGAAACCACCCGTTTGTTTTATAAGTTTTTGCTTTCCTCGACGAGTTTTTGTGTTCATACTCGCCAATCGTTTTAAGGAATTTCCATGTTTCCTCAACTGTGATTTCTGGTTTTGGTTCAATGGCAAGTTGCGGTTTACCACATTAACACCAATCTCGCTTAGAGCTCTCAATATTCTTTTATCAGAGCTTTTCTCAAATAAAAGTTCTCCTCTCAGTGTAGGACTCTTCACATCGGCAAGTATCTCAAAAAACTTCATACATTCACATAAGTTGTTAGACATTTTCAAAGCTGATAAATTGTCGGACTCAAGCCTCTCTCTCCAGGGATGATATTAGTTTGGATACGAAATCTGTCCGGTGTCTGTGTGGTGAGGTCAACTCTTATATAACCTCTCTCTCCTTGAGTTGCATCATTGAAGATATCGATGAAGTTTGAGACTTTACCCGGTGCAAATTGACGAGCCAAATGATTTACTTGATTTTTGTCTCTCACATTTTTCATCAGCACAATATAATGTGCATTCAGGGAGATATTCCGACATTGTTTGCCTTGGAAAAATAAATTTTGAACGATGAAAATTATTGATATGTTCATGTGATGACTAATGCGTGTGAACAAAGCAGCCATATGTGCATCATCTTTCACTTCGTTCATCATGTCATCACACACAATGATGTCTGGCTTATTATCCCTGAGCTCATTTTCCTTTGGTAGTATATCAGTGTACTGGATCTCTACTCCTGGGATTTTTTCCTTGTATGAGTTTTGCCAGATACCATAGCACCATAAAACTTTTAGTGGTTTCGTGGACTCTCTTTTTATTGTGTCAGCATGATGTTTGAAAATTTCTCTCACGAGATATGTTTTGCCGCTTGAAGTTGGCCCAGCAATTATAGCGGTGAATGGATGCCGAAACTGTAGATAACTCTTGGAAATCTCCATATTTTCGTCTCTGATGATATTCAATTTTAATAGGTTTCTGTTGCTATCCTCTAATTAGACACAACAGAGCACTGTTGGGATACATCAAAGGTTTATAGAAATTCCAATCCTACCTCTTATTGCTTCCGGGTCAGCATACATCAAAGGTTCACATTGTTCTCACTCACCCCCTTGTCGGTGAACATCAAAGGATCACATAGTTCTCACCCCCCTTGTCGGCGGACATCAAAGGATTACATAGTTCTCACCCTCCCCCTTGTCGGCGAACATCAAAGGTTCACATGGTTCTCACCCCCCCCCCCTTGTCGGCGAACATCAAAGGATTATATAATCCCGCTCCCCCTTCCCTCCCCCTTTGTCGGCAAAAAGGGATTTTCCCACCCCCCATTTTTGGGGGGGAGATGGCTGGAACAAACTGCCAACATTACTACTGAAGATGTTTAAGTATGCTTGATTTTCCATTAAAGATTTTGTTTGACTACTCGTATGAATAGTACAGTGAATTTCATTTGAAATAGGAGTGTTTTACACAAGAAATAAGACTTTTTGCAAATTTGATTGGAGTCCTTCACACAGGCAGCAAGGACAATTCAGAGATTTCAAATGAGAATGGAGTTTATTCAGAAGAAAAAAGAGAAGCGTCAAGTAAATATGATTTTTACACCAAATTCATCATCAATAGGCATTTTTTGTGTAGTGAGATCATCGTAAACCAATCGTAGTGCAGTAATTAGTACAGAAATGTTCATCAATTGCACCTGAGGCGCGTTCAATAAAATAGGATACTTCATTCATCGAATAGGCACGTTCGATAAGATAGAAAACTTCATTCATCAAATACTCTTGCATAATCTCGAGACATTTTCACTATCTGAATGTGAAAACTTAAACATACACTCCGATCTCTATTTTCAAAAGGAATGATTCCAATCTCATTTGCAAGACTTCTATTTATGATGCTTACTTGTGTCCTTCACCTTCTTCTCGACCTTGTATATCTTATCCAAAGAGAAAAAAGTCTAAACTCATTTGAAAAATGCACATATTTCAAGTGAAATCCACTGTAATATCAACCGAAAAACGTCTTTCATTCCGTTTTATAAGCGATCGACTTCACACAGTTTTTGAATTAACTGTTATGACAGATTTTCATGATATAACTATCTAACAGAAGCACTGAGATTTGAACCCTGGAAGCAGCAAAGATTTTAGTCATCGATTCATGGTGATATGCTGATTGTTCCAGCAAACAATGTCTCAGGCTATTAAGGTGTTCATAAACTGGTCTGTTTGGGAATTTTTAGTCCTTCGATTGATCAATAAGTAGATAAACCATGGCTTCAGCTGGATTCCAGACAATTCAAGATCAGAATCATTCTAACATCATCGTCAATCAAAATATAATGGAAGAGTGGTAAAGCTCTTCATTGAGAAGAGAAGAATTGACACTCAGAAATTAAGCCTACCTCACAACAAATTGATTCATCTCAGATGAGCCGAAAAGTTGACTTCTGGCTAGGTTGCTCATCAATGCCAGTTCACACGTTAGATCTTTATAAGATACCAAGCCAATGATTCCTTAAACGCTTGGAAAGATGAAAATATTTCCACAGCAAGTCAAGACATTCAGATAATGAGATGAATAATTCCTAGATATTTAGATCACTGATTATCTATCTTTTGTCTCCAAGAAATAGCCAAGCAAAGATGCTATTTTTCTTTATTCCTTTTCACCGCCTATCATCCTGGTGGGAGACATATTATCTCTATGATCTTGCCAATCAAATTTTTATAAGCTGTTTTCCGTTCAGATATGTGTGATAACCATTTTCTCACCCAGGTTCAAAGTCATAGAAACTTCAAAAAGAAAATCGATAAAGTTTTTCTGATATTTCAAATCAATTTTTATCAGATCAGTTGCCAAAATTCTTATCTCTTGTAAGCTCATCTACATGTACATGGTGTATATGGTATACATCAATTCGTTTTGGAAACGAACTCTAGTTTTTTCTAACCAGCAGATTGAGGAATATCACTTCAATTAATAACTTTTGTGTTCAATGAGCTCATCACAGAAGGCACTGTATCATATCTTGTCATGTATCGAACGGGATAGCAATGTTATCTCCAGTTTTCATTCATTCTTTTCGATAATTACAGCAAAAGTGGTGGAAATGTCGTTCCTACTGAATAACTAGGTCAGACTCATACTATCCTTAGATTTCTTTCCAGATTTGGTAACTTTGAAACTGGATCATTTTAATGCCATCGTTAACATGAGAAAGGTGGCAAGATTATATTGATGATATATGGCTCGTTTTAAACTATAATCAACATCGACATGAGTTTTATAAACGAACTCACTTTGTTACATCAGCTAAAGCCAGGTAGACAGGTATTTGGATTGGTTTCGATGTTTTGATTGGAATTGAGAAATTTGATGAAATTCCACTAGGATAAGATATTTTTTTGCTCAATATCAGGTCATGATCGAGGACTCAACCTGTGAGGGGCTCAATCTTTATAACAAGAACAGAATCTAAGGGAACCCAAATTGAACGTTTGTTTCATCAAACTACTCATTCATCTGGAATGTGAGACGAATTAAGGTCATCCTGCCGAATTCTCCAAATCTTCATACATGTATTATCGAGGAAAAGATTTCTCTGAATTATTCGAACCTTTTCAATTTACTGAGTGGTTCATCTCCCTCGGATCCGAATCCTATAATACAGATTTTTAAGCCCGAAAACCATATCAAACCCAGGAAGCTGATGAATTTTATCAATTATGCATATCAGTTAGAGCTTGTCCATGGATAAGTTCCATCTTAAGGAAAATTTTGTTTTTTTCTCTCTTGTCTCTGAGAATGCCCGATTGACCTCCATGCTAACTCTGAGAAGTCAATTGAATCGTTTAGGATACGACCCATAATTTCTATCCAGAAAATTCATGGAAATCACTTCAATTAATAACTTCTGTGTTCAATAAGCTTATCAGAGAAGGCATCAGTAAAGCGCGAGATTGTCCTCAGTTTTAATCCATTCTTTTGGATAATTTATTCACAAACCAAGCAAGAGAGTGAAACTTATGTTACCATTGGATAACTGGATCAGACTTCAACTTCTCTCACAATTGTCAGATTTATTCCTGGACTCGATAGTAGTAATAGGGTGGGTATCTTCACACTAACCTGCTGGAGAGGGGGAATTTTTACACCATGGAGGGTGGATTATCCACCATGAATGGGTAGAATTTTGACACAGAGAGGGTGAATTTTTAACCGGGAGAAGGGTATTTTTTACATTATCACTCAATGTAGATGGTCTTTTTCGTTTACAAATAAACCAATCTCACGCACAATCCCACGCTCAATGAATCATATTATCAACGGTTTTTCTATTGGAATATTTGAAAAATTGACCGTTTATTTAAACTTTTGAATGATAGAAGAGCTTATTCAGCATTACAATGGTGAGAAAACTTGAATTTTTTTTTGAAGTCCTCTATTGAGGTTCAAGTCAGCATTTTGGGCCATTTCAGCCCTCACAACCCTTTCAATTTCCTCCATTCTTCTCTCGAGGAGCACATGGGCGGCATTGCTGAGCTGACTTCTCGGGACATCAACCATACCATCGAGCTTACCGTGAAGATACTCAATATACTGATCGTACTCAGCCTTTTCACTCGTAGCTTCTCTCGAAGTTCTTGCACTTGATAGTGTTGGGTCTCGATTATATGATCCGCTCGATTCCTCTTTCACGCTCGGTTAACGCTTGTTCTAGCCTGTCAATCTCGCTCATCGATCCATTATAATTGGAAGCAATCACTTTAACATTGGAGTTCGAGAGTGGCCACCAACTTTTTAAGACTCTTGAGTTAATTCTTCAAATTCCTCACTCGGATAGGAAGAGTGTGGGCAGGATTCATATTTATATTCAACAATTAGCAATTGATTCCACAAATACGAAGAAATCAAGTGTGATGGAGGGAAATAGGAAGTAAACAGTGTTAAGCGCCCGTGCAATGAAATAGAAACGGACAGAAATTATTCACAATTATGATAGCTGTTCCAAAAATTTACTGATGATCAAATAGAAATAGTTTAAGGAGTGATGATGAATGACAATACATTGTTACTCCAATGGCGAGACAACAAGGAGGTTCTAGAGTATAGAATCTATAGAGGCGTACGAGTAATGAAAAAATACTTATCGAAAGCAGTATCGATAGTTGGAAATACTTGTCGATATTTATTCCAATGTTTTGCAAGGAAAGAACAATGCCCATCCTCTATGGGAAAACTGCTCATGCTCAGATCTCGCTGAAACTTACTCATCATGTGTAATCGAGCGTAAAAAGACCAAAAAACTAGATAAGATAAGAAGTTTTCCATTGTATTCAAAGGATGATGAGGTGATTAAAAATAGATTTATTGTTTCCTGAAAAAACCGGATTTGAAACCAAGATAGTGATAACATCATCATATCTCTCACAACCGATGAGATAAGTTAGCATATGAACTATGAAGGAGACCCGTGCGCGATTGGGTCAGAAATCGATATTTCACTTTTGCAAAAAAACTGGGCGGGAGTCCAAAAAATTGATAAGATTATTTCATTTCACGTGATTGATTAGATAAGATGAGGTATATTTCGTGCTCATAGCATTGGTACAAGCTGGTCAAAAATCAATGTATTCCCTTTACAAAAAAACTAGACGTGAAACCAGAATGCTGAAAAGACCCTCTTATCTCTCATGATTGATTAGATAAGACTGCATCTCCATCATTTATCTAACCCATGCGCAAGTTGGTCAGAAAGCAATATATCCCTTTATATCAAAATGTCCAATGGATGACTCAGAGGTGAGGCTGAAACAGGTTCTGACCTGGGGTCACATTTTTTTTCAATATTGAAGCATCTGCTCTCATATGGTACCTATATTGTAGAAAAAAGTTCCTCTGAAATTTTCCGGGACATCAAGGCACATCTTTGCGAGAGCGATGTTACCTCAGTTGGTCGTTGGTTGCCGAGCAGGCAGGGTCTCTTCCTCCAGCATTACGGTTTGGATAGAGGTAGTCTGCCTGGACGACCGCAGTTGCGCATTAACTGGTCTCTGGGCAACTACTTTTATCTTCAGGGACTAGTAGGGTTACGCCCACTTTTTTGTTTTTTCATCGCGCCATCTATCGGTCTAGAGAAAGTAGCACAAAATCGCGCTGCTTCGCTCGCTTCAAGCCGCTTCATTGTGGAGCTCGCATTCGGTAGAATGAAGCAGCAGTTCAAGATAGCTGCTGAGCTACTGAACAACTTGATTATCAAAGACTTCTTGAAACAGCTCGGAATACTCTGCGCGGTAATCAACAAACACCACCCAAGAGTTGTTGCTGATAGAGGTCATGAAGAGGAGATTTGCCAACGAATGATCAGTAGAATGAGATTAGAGAATAAACTCTTACATCTCATTCAAGCAGAGGATCTTCTCAGAATTGAGAGATCATTCAGATTCTATAATCCTCGAGAGCAACTCATCAGACCGTTGGCGAACACTGAGCTTTACTATCTTGCCACAGTCAGGTATGGTCTCAAACTTATTGGCTCCCACAGAGCAAGATTCGAGGAGATGAAACTGAAGCTTGAAGTGAGATAAATTCTTTTTTCAGTGAGTAAACCTATGAAAAATGCACCTAAAATGTATTTTATCATCACTCCTTGTTCAAGATACATCGTGAGACCTCTACCATAAACTTCGGTCATCATAATATCGAAGTTCAGGAGGCTCTCTCTTTCGTGTCCGAATGTGCTCACATCACGAGAGGAATACGGAGTGGCAAGTGTCTGTGCTTATGGATCCTGCAGCGCAGGGGCTAGAGCAAGTTGTTGGATGGTATTGTAAGTGTAAAAGTGGACTCCGAACTGAGAATCTTTGCTCACACGCTTTCGTAGCAGTGATGATGATCAGCACAGGATTTAGGGGCCATACACCTAATAAAAGATTGGGTGCCTACTTGCCAAGAAGCAATCCAATGGAAGGCTCATTCCCTTCTCATTGATGTATGCAAATATAAGCACCTGATGCTCATTCTGATTTCTGACTAACTTTTACTTATCCTGTAGGCATAGAATATGCCTTGGCTTATGTAATTAATCATGAGAAATAAGATGATCTCATCGGTATTCTGGTTTCACGTCTAGTTTTTTTGTAAAGAGAATATATTGATTTTTGACCAACTTGCGCATGGATTCGATATATGATGGAGATGCAGTCTTATCTAATCAATCATGAGAGATAAGAGGGTCTCTTCAGCATTCTGGTTTCATGCCTAGTTTTTTTGTAAAGGGAATATATTGTTTATGAATATATAGAAGTATCTGATCTATACTATAGATCAAATACTTCACTCGCTATTGCATCATTCGTCACTTCGTATGCGCTCCTCGAACTGTTGAGCAAGATGCAGAAGGTTGAATCAATTCATCCAGGCTCTTCATTGTACTTCGATACCGATTCAATCATCTATCTCCGGAAGAAGGATGAGCAACAGGTTCAATGCGGCGATAATCTAGGTAGATTGAAAGATGAAATATGCACTGACTATGGACCAGAGGCATTCATTCAAGAATTCGTAACATGTGAGAAAGGCGCGATTAATAGGCTCTTGGTAAGTTGTGTTTTAGCTCATACTCGAGAATGCGCAGGATAGTCAGAGATGCTCCGGTTGGTACTCCGATCTCTCCCTACCTAAGCATAGCGGTTGACAGCGATGAATGGCTCATATCTCAAAAAAGCCTCCAGCTAGCCCCTTGAAACTTGCTCAGGATTTCTGTCATAAGATGATTGATTCATCATGCAAGTTTCATAATGTGTTCAGAACGATTTCCAGTGATATGGTCTTTCTAGTTTGAAAATCGATGTTTTTGGTGTGATGGGAAGAAGCCTCCAGTTAGCAACCTGAAACTTCATCAGCACTATATGCTTATGATGAATAATCCATGATGTCATTTTTGTAATGTGTTCAGAGCTATTTCCGAAGATATGATATTTTGAGCAAAAATATGATTTTTCTGGATTTTCCAATTGATTCAGGATTTCATCCTATTATCATTGATATTAACGAGTTGATCGGAGCATTTGCTCCCGGGAAAACTGAATTTCAAGTTGATCCGATGAGTTCGAGATTTTTTCTGGCCGAATCAAGCTTCAGAACGTCAGCACTGATACCTCAAGAACGAAACTTCCTACAGAGCTGAAAGTAGCCCTATTGTGTTTTTCATCGAAGAATAAATAAGAAAAAATAAGTTCCAAATGAACCCGAGCTAGAGCCGAAAATGGCTGTTTTTGACTATTTTTTTATCATGAAGTTTTCTCTCTTTCCTTTTTCTCTTTCCCTCCACATATGCGTTTGAGAGCAGTGCTATTTTTTTCTAGTATCTCTCCGTTTCTCTCTTTCAAAACTTTACCCTTTTGCTGATGTCTATCTTTCAATTCTTCTCCACATAATCCGAAAAGTCCCATCTCTAATAATAGTTCTTGTGAAGATTCGATTGTGTTCAAACGACAGTTATTATCATATCATATCAGTTGTCCTCGATTGAGTTATGTAATTGAAATTTTTTCCATTCCTCTTGTTGCAATAGGACCTGTGAACGGTTGGTGATCTACGTGCATGTGTCAGTGGTAACAGCCACTATGCATCGAGCATGAACTGTTCATCTTCCCATCTTGTTTATTGGAAGTTTTGGTATCTTCTCCTCTCTTTGCGAATTCCACCCATAGACACGTCGTTTCTCGTATCATCGTTACTATTGAGTGTTCAATCAACTACTAAACAAACGCCCTTAATAGATATACACACTCCAATAGCCATAAACAAATCCTATTGAAACAATTTGTTCCCATAAATTCAGGTGAATTAATGCTAAACTCCGTCAACCAGCCATCAGAATTGTGATCTACAGGTAAAGCTTTGAGCCTTGAGCTTGCTATCTCTTCTCTTTCATCCCTTTTATCTCTTCTTTCTCCTCCTTTTTCTTCTTTATTTCTTCTTTTTCCTTTATTTCCCTTCAAAGTGTGAGCTATTCCCAGGATAGTGCAGACTTTTTCCATCATATCTCAGACTTTCTCCATTATATCTCAGGCTTCCTTGAAATATCTCAGACTTTCTCGAGGTACCTCAGCCTTCTTAAGATCGCTCAGGCTTCTCCCCTTCACATAATTGTTCTCTCCACTCAACTTCTCTCTCTCTCTGTATTTATCTTTTCGTATTAACTTAATCGCCGTTCCTTTCTCAGTGTGCCTGGACAGTCTCTGGGAACTCAATTGACTGGGCACCGGAAAAGGGTCCAGCCATTGGACAAGGGAACTGGGTGGAGTCACACAAAATATCATACAACAGAGAAATTCATCTCCTGTGATTCATGATGAATTCATAATCTTTCCGGAAATGAACAGTCCTAGTGGGAAATGAGATCATCATCATCATATTCTTTCTCTCTTTCGCTCTTTCTCTCTTGCTCTCTCTGTCGCTCGCTTGCTCGTTCGCTCATCACATTCGCGAAATATCCTCTTCCGTTTCAAGATCGGTGTGAACATCAACCGACTCAATATCCCAAGGAAATGAATCCATGAGAAAATTCATTCTCCTAATTAAGGTAATGATGAGACTCTCTTGACTCACTCAAATTGCTCTATGCTCAAGGCATAAAAAGGTATTGTAATCAATCAAAAGAAGAGTTCACAAGAACTTCTTTACTTGTTCTTTTCAATCATTCATATCTACTGTGAACCTGAATCTAAATCACTGAATTACGTTCAAGCTAATGATTTTGTTTCGGGTGTGAAAAATTGAGTGCACAATAGTTTTTTCAATTGTTTTAGCTTTCGCCAAACTGTTTCGAGTAGGTTTTGGTTCGAGCCCAAAAATACCTCCCGATAACTATCAAATTCTTCATCAAAAAATAGATAAGATTGCTTGTGCTTCTTTGGACCCGTTACACATTTATGAGCCTGAGAGTAAAGAATGATCCAAGAGGGTAGTGGTGTTAGAACACTCTATCTCAAAGAACTTTCGATAGAGAAAATTGTAAAAAAAGAGCAAAATCGCATCTTTCATCCATGCATAGCGAAAGGTGATTATAAGTTCATGTGCATCACACTCAGCAAGCAGCCAATGGCAACCAAAAGCTAATCTATGATGGGGAAAATCTTTTCAGAATCTCCAACTGGGACTCTTGTTTGGTATGGTGGAAATTGAAGCTATACATGTATATGACCGGGACATCGTATTGTTGGTCAACAGGCACATACTGACCTTTATAAATATTTTGAATGAACTTTTTCAGCATTATTCGAATCACCATCATTCATTTGTTTTGTACCGAAATCTAATTAATTCAGGATGAACGATTTCTATCTAGTACTTTCCGCTTAAAGATTCAATCTTCTACCGATTTTGGTCAATTTTCTACGAAAATATTGATCAAGGGAGAGACAGGGCTGTGACCAGGTCAATTAGAGTATAAACTTTAGAATAGTTGGTGAATGTGTATGGAAGTAATAAATACGCTTTAGATACATGACCCACTGAATGATCATTAATCATTAATTGTTCTACCTACTTTCTTGTTCAAAAATCATGTAATTCAAAAATTATTGATTTGCTCAACGATATTGGGTTTGAAAGTCATACAGACGAAAATTCCTCCCTTTTCAGTGATAAATCCTCGTTGATAACCAAGATCTACTGATCTTAAAGTTTGATCTTGCCATTTCTATCCAACTCTGTACTGTACTATTCCCCCAAATAACTCTAGTAATACTGCTCATAAATTCTCCATCTTATTTGCATTCAATGGTAAGTCAATACAGCAAAGAACATCCATTCCATGGATTTTATGGGAATCTCAAACGATAAGTGTACAAGGGCACATACAACCTGATAGCTGTAGCTACTTGGTGATGCATAAAAAATCCTCTTGCTAACACATGGGCATAAAGCAAAAGAATCAGACAGAATTCAACCCATTATCATTTTATTCCACCGATCCTTTCACCACTACCGCCTTTAAAAGCTCATCCATATTCATCCCATCATTGAGATCGGCCACCAATTTCATACACAGCACAGAATGGTGTCTACATATTTACAGTATCAAATACCATGGATCACTGGATTTGTAAATATTATCACCACTAAACTGATACTACTAACCTCGAATGGTGAAGATAATGACAATAATACATCCAAATCGTGAAGCCAATCAAAGAGAAAAATGAAGCAAACAGAATTGAAATATTCAAGTGTTAACACGGCCTAGTGATGGACATTCCCCGGAGTATCTGAATCGATGCAAGATACATGTCTAAGGTCAACGCGAAACATGTGGTTCGATATCAGGTTCTAATTCGAACAATAACTTCGTTGAAAACAATCCCCAAAACTGGATTGAGGTGAAGATGTTCGATTATGCTTGATTTTGTTTAAGAATTTGTCTGAAGAGTGACACCAACCGAAAAACGAACATCATCCCGTCTTATAGTGCAATTTCCTTCTCACATAATTTTTGGATTATGACAGTTTTTCATGATGTAATTATCGAACAGAAGCGCTGAGATTTGAACCCTGGAAGCAACGTAAGTTCTAGTCATCGATTCATAATCACATGCTAATTGTTCCCGCAGGCAATGTCTCAAGTTATAAAGGTGTTAATCAACTGGTCTGTTCAAAAATTTTTAGTCCCTCAAGTGATCAAACAGTAGTAGGTATGGCATGCATTTAGCTGCATTTCAGACGATTGTAGATCAGAATCAATTCAATGCCATATTGAAATGGAATGGAAGAGCGATAAAACTTTCCATTGAAAAGGGAGGAGTTCACACTTAAAAGTTAAGTCTGACTCACAACAAATTGGTTTATCTCGAATGAGCTGAAAAGTTTATTTTTGGCTGGGTTACTCATCAGTATCAGGTCAATCCCTAGCTCACACGTTAGACTTTCATAGGATACCAAGCCAATGATTTCTTAAACTTCTAAGAAGATGAAAATATTTCCGCAGTAGGTCAAGATATTCGGATAATAGACGAAAAAATTCATTGATCTTGCGACCACTGCATAGCTGGGACCATCTTTTTCCTCATCGAGAAATTGTCGAACAAAAATGTTATCTTTCTTCTTCATTCCCACTCACCGCCTATCAGGCTGGTGGGAGACATCATGTCTGACTCCTATTGTCCCAGCCAATCAAACTTTCATTGAATGTTTTTTTATTTGGATTTGCTTGATTTTGATTTCCTTAGTCAGTCTCGAAGTCATTGATACACTAGATATACTTCAAAAAGAAAATTGATGAAGTTTTTCTATTCTTCCAAGTTACGTTCAAGTCAATCCGCACCCAACACTATGATATCAGTTGCTAGCATTTTTTTGCTTGTAAGCCCAACTATATGCTGTAAATTAATTCGTTTTGGTCACGAACTCCAGTTGTTTCTAATCAGCGAATTCATGGAAATCATTTCAATTTATAACTTTGGTGTTCAAAAACTCATCACAGAAGGCATCAGAAATATTCGAAAAATTGGCCTCGCTCTTGATGTCGGAATAGTACTTCGGTTGCTGGACTTGATATCTATACTGAATGATGTCCATTCTGGCTGTACCACTCTAACTGTATCCTCTTGATCCAGTTGGTTCAAAATCCTTTAAATTCGTTGAATTATGCCAAGCATTCATCGTTAGTGTAGGTGCGAGGAGGTAGCGTAAGTGAATGTTGTGAAATCAGCAACGGTGTTGCAGTTGAAATGAAGCGAAGGATTTCTGATGCTATGCATAGCATATCTGATTGTCCATGATCATAAGACTAATCTTCATAATCTCGAGAATTATAAACACGAAGAAGTCAGCTCTGCTCATGACCAAATAATGTTGATGCATGGAGAAGAGGTTAGAGCGTAGAAGATCAGATCCTAAACTGAAGGCTCTTCTCATGAATATTCGCATGTGAATCGAAAATACGCAATGAAACTATGTAATGATGAAAGAAGAAGAATAAGTATAAGCAAAAAACATAGAACAACAAGCTTGTCAGCTCATTCAATTGTATTATAGCAATTTTTCATAATATAACTATCCAACAGAAGCGCTGGGATTGAACCCTGAAGCAGCAGAGATTCTCGTCATCGATTTTTGATCACATGTTAATTGGTCAAGCAAACGCTCTTTCAGGACTAGTAGTTGTTCATCCACTGGTTGGTTCGAGAATTTTCGGTTCTTCTAGAGATCAATAGGGAGAAGATGTATGATGGCTTCAGCTAGCTTCTAAATCGTTTCAGACTGAAACAAGGAGGTGTCCAATGCCATGAAGAAGTGGTGAAACTTGAAAATAAAAGAGTCAACACATCAAAATTTGTTTGCCTCACTACGGGTCGATTCATGATTCCATCATCGAATGAGCTGGAAAATTGTTTTCTAGCTGGGCCGTTCATCAATGTAAGCTGTATTCTCAACTCATCCTCTTAGCCATTTAAGATACAAAGCCGATGATTTCTCTAAGCTCCTGGAAAGATGGCAATATTCCCACCGGAAGTCGAGACTTTCAGAAAATGAACGGAGAAATTCATAGATCTTGAGATCATTGCTTGGCTATATCAATCATCTCCAATGCATAGCCAGACAGAGATTTATCTTTTTGCTCACCACCTAACAGGCTGGTGAAAGATACTCCTCGAATCATTTAGGCTCATCTCAATGAAAAGGTTCTCTTCATCCATTCGTAAAATTCCACCCATGTCTTGCAGAAAGACTTGGGTTCCTATGTTACTACTCAGTCGGCATTTTAGGCACAAAAACAGTATCGAACCCAAAAAAATGCTGAGTTTCAAACTCATCACCTATTCTTCATCAATCACTTGTGATCTTACTGAATTATTCCGTTCCGCATCTGTGCTTTTAGGATGGATGACTATCCATCTAAGTTTTACTATTTGATTTCCTAGTTTTTTCCCAGTAATTTCATTCTTGATTTGAGATATCATATTCAAATAGTGAAAAAGTGGTATCCCCTACGAAACAGACTAAAAGGTATACATCAATACCTATACTTTTGTCTTTGCTTCCTATGCTCTTATTCTAAATCTTGATGAACTGACTGAAGATATCCATCGATTCATGAGACAGCTGTAACTGATTTGTTGGCATGGATTTTCTTTCGAATTTTCCGCGATATCCAGTATAAATGTGGTTAATAAATGAATCATGATCAACTCTACCCTAGAAATTGGGAGCAATCATTGGTTGATCCAGTTTCAAACTGAACTCTTGATATTGTGAGTAGAATCGCTTGAATCACTTGACATAGGCCTAGAAAAATGAAAATCAGTCTGGAAAAACCTCGTTGAGAGAAATCCTTCAAACTGGATTGAGGAGAAGGAGCTCTATTGTGATTGGCTCTTCATGAAACATTCCGTTCGAGATCTTGTAGGAAGAGCAATATCTTCTTGGGAGCGCATATCATTTCTTCTTATGAGCGATTGATCTCTCACATAGCTTCCCGATAGGTAAGCTCAGCTGGTGAGTGATCAAGCTTCAGCTATGCTTGATATGCCTTGGGTTCATAGTCTACTAGCTTGAATTGCAGATTTCTCAAAGAGAGGTACGAAATACCTCCTCATTAAGATGGTTCATCCGCATATTTGTCGTGATAAAATGATGACGCTCGACCGAATGAAGGATGAATTCAATTGAATGATCATAATCTGAGAATCATGCTGGAAAATTCGTTCATTTTCTCGTTACGAGCTCAACGTAACGTCGTCAATCGTTGAATATTTTATAAATTCAGCGAAGATTCATCATCAGCTCCTCTGAAGCTCAAAGTACCGAAATCGAAACATTCTATATCTCAATTCATTTCATCACTCGATTCAGTGACCTAATTCACAGCAGTCATGTAAATTGCTCCAGTTGAAATAGAATCAAGCAATTGATCATTGAATGGGCTGTGCTGTGCCATCTCGGCTTTGAGGTATATTGGAAGATGGGCAATTCAAAGGTTGTTAAGGGAAAGAAATTGCACATTTCTCTCCACTAGAGTCTGACGATATGTGAAGGTCAGTGAAGATGAGAGTGGAATCCAGTTTGGATGAGGCAAAACGAATTGATACACATTCTTCTTCAAAGGGATTAGATTGTTATCAAGCCCTTGCAAAATCATTTTTCGGCTTTCTTCTGACCAATTTTACATGTGTGAGTTTCATGTTAGGAGATCAACATTCTATTGAGGGAACACTATATCTCAACTGATTGTTCATAGAGAAAATTGCTGGGGAAGAGGAAACCTCTGTTTTTATTCTTTCAGAGCGAATAAAGATTGTGATTATAAATTCATATGCAACCAAAGCTGGCACAGCAAAAGATGACATTTTAAAGTCAATGTATCGTTTATTGGAGACATCTTCTAAAAGTCTCTTGCTTACCTTTTCAAATACGTGAAAAATTAATGATCTTGTGTAAAATATTATAACCATCTAATATCAATTGATAAAGAATAGACTTATAACCGAATTCAATCAGAGAATAAATTAGAGTATAGAATGAAAGTATTAATTCATAGATTGATGTTTCGAATTCAAATCATGATCAAGATCAGAAAAAAGATGTACATTGAAATGATTTAATCGATGTCACATGCAAAAATGAGATTCTAATTGTAAGCCACTTGATTCTTATGTAGATGATAATTATTGTCAGTCATGAAGATTAATTGTTGAAGTCAATTGATACTGTTCATCATTGTCAATAATGAGTAAGCTTCAAATCAATTCAAAGATCAGTTTACATTGTTGATAGAAATTTCGATTATAATTGTTGATGACGACGGAATCCTTGAATATCCTTACACTTGGCACCATATTCTTGTCCATAAGACACACATTTATCACCGTGAAAATGTTGAAGGAGAATTGAGGTATTGATCAGATCATCATCATTCATCTAATCTGTTCGGTGACATATCTTGACGATTTACAATTACCATCCATCGATGAGAAGGCTCAACTTCTATCAATTCTGTTCGATTCTCCCAAGGAAACATCGACTGAGGAAAAGACCAGGCTATAGTCAGGTAATCTGAAATATAGACACATGAAAAAAGGGAATGAATGGGCATATGAGTAATAGATATGCTAAAAAATAATGATGCAGCTGTTTGTCAGGAATTTTATAGCTGCTTGATTGGTCAAAAACATGTGGTTCAATTTTTTTTATATTTTTCAATTATATGATCAAATCTCCTCCTATTCTGTCGAAGATTCACTACTTTCTAGCGGATGAAAATAGTGATAAATTCCCATCGATGACTAAGATGACTAAGATTAACTTTTACTAAGAGTTCGATTTTACCAGTTTTCCTTTGTGAGCCTTTGATATTCCACATTTAATCTAGCATTCATAGTAGTCAGGCATTTTCCATCTCATTTGTATTCATCAGTGATTAATATGGGAAGGAGCTCAATTTTAGAGCTTTCATTGGGATCTCAAATGCTCAGTGTGGAAGGGCCAACAGCACACAGAGGCTGATAGTTATAGCTAGTTGGTTTGAATTCACAAGCTCCAAGCACTCATAATCAACAGGATTAAAATTTCCAACTAATATTCACACACCAGAGCTTGCCTCCTTTTTGACTTATCTTGAAAAAATTCCCTGAACTTATCCTGATGACTTCAGAAATGAAGTTGAAACAAAAAAGTTCCATTAAACTTGAAATTGTGTTAAAAACGTGAAGGACCACAAATTCTGGTTTCCAGCACACAAATAAACAAAATCTACCTATAATCAGCCAAATAAAGATACTATCAGTATTTGTTATTCATTTCCATCTACGAGCTATCGAGCCCGAGAGCGAGAGTATATTCAAATTCCTCAATGATATCCCCTCATCAGATGATGACTTCACTCGGACCTCTGATTGGAAATATGGTTCCAAGATCTTCCAATTGTTCCCCATCTCATTATTTCTAATTTCAGCGAGCTATTCGACTGACGATTCTGATCATTTCTCCGAAAAATATGACTCATTTTGACTACAATAGATTTTTCGAGCATTTTCAGTGCAATTGAAGTGAAAAAAGAGAGTGAAATCATTTGGAATGAAAACTGTTCGCATCCGCACACTATTCTAGTTTTCAATCGGAATCGTTGGCGAGCATGAAAGTTACAGTTCACCATCGTTCTTGATTTCAACACTTGTCCTATGAGATTTTAGAACTGCTGAGTAATTCATCTAATGTAGACTGGTTTTTCTATCAAAGATTTGGCTTCCTTGATTTCAGGAATGCTAATAATTTCCTTCAGAGCAGAAGAGTAAAATAAAATGTTCCTTTCATGGTTACATCAGATGCAGAATTTGATGACCAAAATCATCGACTTTACCCTCTCAAATCTTGAGTCATAGTTCACTGCCTGAAGATTTCTATGTATGACAAAATCCAAAATCAGTTGCAACCTCTAGTTATTACTAACAAAAACACACTGACAGCTCCGACATATGAACACATCACGTCACAAAGAAGTTTTCACCGACTGTATTAAAACACCTCACACAAGATTGATATAGAAGAATAAACTACAATCAACTCGAACTATATTTTGTTTTGCTTTTTTCATCTTTTTCGCAGTCGATAGTTATCCTGGAGATGAATGTTCTCAACTTCACAAAAAATAACCTCAAACTCATCCTTATCAGCAAGGGTGTGAATTTGATAACTTTGGGCATATATGATAATCATGCTAAACAATTCAACACACCCATAGCTTGTCTACATTGTCCTCGTTGTAGAATACACTTGGAATTTTTCTCTCAGGGAAAAAATTGGTGTCTGAAAAATCTTTCAAATTAAAATTGCAAAAGAAAGAGTGGAAGGCGATGGACTGGCGTTGAATCCTTGTTTTCATCCTATGAGTAACTAATATGAATCGGATCCCATGAAAAGGTGCCAGTAAAAATTCCTAGAAACTCTTTTCCATGCATGACTATGATTTCAATGAGATATATTTTTTCCAAATCCTTTTTCGCTTGAATCTTTACCAATTGATAATGATGAAGGAGCTGTTATTCTCACGATAACTCAGCAGAATTTTCACCATTTCCTTCACATCTGTAGGATCTGACATAGGATTTATTCCAATTTTCCTTTTAAAACAATGACTGTTCGATATTCACTGGCTACTCCCTCCTTGATCACAATGTGTAAGAAGGTCAATTTTCACAGCCACGGAACAGAACGATGATTATTGATCTGTAACAAAGTTCCAAATACATGTAAATGCTATGCAACCCTACTGAAACTCGATTAAAAAGTGGACGATATACACTGTGTACTCCTTGGCACAAAATAACACAGCTACATTCGATCTTATACGGGAACATTTCAAAAAAGAATAATCAACTGGTATCTCTCCAATTAATGTAGAGTAGGCCCACAGCTGGAAGTTATGGATTATTTATCACAAAAATTAATTATCGAAGATATCCAACAAATCAAAATCATGCAAGAGCGTTCAAATACATTCTCAGGTTATCTTTGGTTCTTAGATAAAATCCTCGAAAAATGAACTGAGGGAAACTAATTCATAATTTTCACAACCTCAGTGATCCGTCGAGTCCTCTCAATCACAATTCTTGATCTGCTGGATTCTTTGCTCATCTTGATGGCCAAACCCCACCATCATCAAATAAATTCCCACTTCCGGTCAGTAACATTGGCTAGTTGAGTTCTTTCCATATTCTAACAGATTCGGCCGAAAGATGGTGCTCCATGTTTCATTCGTTAGAAGCCTAGAAAGTTTTAAAGAGTACAAAAGAGAATAAAATTAGTAAAATCAGTGAGGAATTTACTCCAAAAACAATTGATTGTTCTTTTTTCGGTTTATTTTGTTCATCAAATTATTTAAATTGAACAGAGGCTGGTTGTTTTTGTAAGACGGCAAAATTCATTTCAGTTTAATGTACATAACGTAAGTTTGATCATTTGATTTCCCAACACAGTGAAAGATAGTCCAAACATTATTTGGAATATAATCTTAAATTGGAAGATGATTAAAAATTGATTTGTTCTAGGAATAAAAAATATGTTCATCCTATTGGTGGATGCTGAATTGTGAAAACTTTCTGCACTACGTTTTTCGTGTTGCATCGCTGCAGGTTGACCACTATTATTGAGCACATGGACTGTGATGTGTGCCGGTTCAGCATTCGATGGCACGCAACTATAATTTCCGGAATCACTTGGATGAGCTTTTTGTATAATTAATTTTGAGGAAGATGATTGAGCTGATTTCTCTAGGAAAACTTCCACATTTCGAGAAGAATCATAATTGATCACCTGTGGAAGAAGAATAATAAACATGATGAAGGATAACCATCACATCTCGGATCAATTTTGACAGGTTGACCGATAATAATTAATATACTCACCTGGCCATTGTGATACCAAAAAATATAGTCAGGAGGACCAGGAGTTTCCTCCACAGTACATATTAAACTTAATAAACTTTCACTATTTAAATATATTGTTGGACTTCCAATTATTTTTGCTTTAGAGACTGTAAAAAGAGATAAATAAATAACAATAATTGATTATTCAGTTTATTGAGTTGTTTCATGTTTTCTAAACTCACCAATCACATTTAGGGTTACAAAAAGACTTTTGGGTGGTCTCGTTGATACTTGGCACTCATAAACTCCAGCATCTTCTCTGGAAGGATAACCTATCTGGAGGCTCCAATCGTCACTATTTTCCATGTGGACAGCTTGAAACCTCTGATCAGAGGTATAAGTTATTTTGCCGATTGTTAATGGGTTCAAGTCATTGCGTCGAATCCATGAAACCTGATTAGATTGGAATGAAAAAAATTTCGATGATTAGAATGTGTGTCAATGGGGTAATTGAGCTTCGGGAGGAATGAAAAGTCTATGGGGATGGAGATGATCTAGTATTTGATCAAGTTTTCGATTACTGATTTTGAATCTCTTCAAAGAATCACCATGTGAAACCAGTCTCTTTCTATTCATCTTAATAAAAGCGATGAAATGATTCTCTACTTTTGATAAGCAGTGTTCCATATGCTCTATAACGTTCGATATCAAAAAATCAAAATTTTATGAAATATTCCGAGATGCTTTAAAAATGCTAGCTCAAGAATTACATATTCTCGAACCATAAATACTATGTGATTTCCCAGTTAAATGAGTGAATGAATACTCTGAACAATATTCCATGTTCAATTATAGACAAAATCGAGAGATACTCTTTTCTAGTCTCACTCGTCTTTTTGGCCAGATCTCACATCTAAGCATCTTCATTTTGGGGAGGTTTTGGAACATTGATCTTTATTCTAATATTTTACATCATGATGCACAAGAAGCATCTTCATGAATGATAGAGATACTGCATCGCAAATTGCATTAGTATAGATTAATTGTGCGTGTGGTTTCTCATATTTTGCCACTTTCTGCTAACTTTTTTGATTTATTTTAATCTCATTTGATATTCCATACACACAAAATTCCAATGATTCGGCTCATTTTTTATGGATGACTCAGAACTCCATTCCTGCATCATTTCTTCTGTTTCCAACATCCAAGATCAATGATAGTAGATAAACACAGCTCATTGACCATAACAGCATAACTCTTTCTGATTCCAAATCATTCTACTCATTTCATTCGAAAATGGACTATTTCATTCATTGCAACCCCCCTCTTTCTTAATCGGTTTTGATTCAAAACACAACACTCGATAAATCTATTTAATTTGTATTCGCTGTCTAAAATATTTTGACCCATAAACACAAAACGAGTCCATCTTATGCCTTGATCTCATGGAGCGATGATAATCGATGTTAAATTCGATGAACAATGATTCTCATTTTTTCACCCTGCTTCTGATCAAGAACCATTATCAGACATTAAGCTTGGCAATTTGATGGAAAGTATTCCACTTAATTGCACACACAATGGCATGATCTTCACACACTTCAATACTAGGGAAAAATAAAAAGTAATTCAAATTGATTGTTGCTTGATGCTACATTGTATTTTTATGTTATCATCTCATCTGAAGAGCTGATGAATTCTCCTCCGATAGAGCATCCATGAAACATCGAATAGCAGAGTGTTCAGAGAACGTTTTGTAAACTATGATATCATCACAATAATCATCATTGTTGAGCGATTTTGATTTTGCATCACCGTTCATCATATTGTCAACCTAGTGGGTATATTATTTTGAATGACCAACAATATTGAGTATAAGAAACTAACAACACCTATCACCAAGACTCGAACACCCACATGCAAGAGTCTTAGATATTTTTCCTATTCTCTTCTTTTCCTACGACCAGCCCTCGATTTTGAGCTAGTAGAGACAGATTTTGAGATTCTGGAGAATCTTCTTCCATACTTCTATTCTTTATCCAATTCTCAATTCATTCTGTAGCCTGATTTGTTCAGCAATTTTCTTCACCTTATGATGATTCTATTCGTTTTTTGAAAATATTTCAATAATTATCATAAGAACACACTCTAATATTTGACCGAGGTGACAATTCCATTGGTGCATGTGAAGTGAAAACATTTTTCAGGGTGTATCATGTAACAAGTTCATTGGAGAAAAGGAAAAGTGATAAAATTTCACTGAAGAAGATGAGGATGCTGCGTGATGGGGTCAAGGCATTAAACGCATTGGATAGAAAGTATTCGAAAATTCAATTCGAAGTTTGATACATGCTCGATGAATATATAAGGTGTCTGTGGAATAAAGGAGATGGAGAAAGAGAGAAAGATGCTTCTGAGAATAAAGTGAGCTTGCTTTCCTTGCCTACTCTATGGTAATTATGTGGATGAATTTGCATTCAAATCAGCTCTCTCTCTCTCTCTCTCTCTCTCTCTCATGATGATCAAGTAGCTATGAGGAGGAATACAGATATGCATTTCTAACACATGATAATGGTAGTGAGAAAAGGGTTGAAAATTTTTGGTTGAGATAAAAAATGTTAATAAAATAAAAAATGATTCGCAAGTGGCCCATTGAAAAAAATTTGGAAATGTTCTAAAGTAGCCATGCATGTCCATATTCTGATGAAAAGTTCTGAATCGACTGTTTCAAGAAGGTTCTCTCAGATCATTTTCTCTTCCCATTATTATTCAGTTTGAATAGATATTCCTTTTTCTTTTTTTTTTGAATTCTCTCATTTCATCACATTTGTTGCTTCTTTTTGCTTGTCCAGCATTAATCTGTCATATGCTTGAACTATACCCAAGTTATAAATCATGTTGAATTTTGTTTCACAGTGATAGTTCAATCTACACGGTAATCGAATTCATTTACAAGAGAAGAAAAAAGATAAAGATTCTTACTCTAGTAGAATGAAATAAAACATGTTTCGCTAGATCAGCTTTCATAGCGTACAGTGGTATACTCTCTTTTCCGAGAAACTGAAACTGTTATCATGAATTCTTTGGTATTGTCTGAGAGAGGAGCAGCTGAATACAAAGTGTGAAGCGCCCGCGAACTATTTCGGTCTTACTGGGTGAATAATGATAATCAGTGAGATTAGATTTTAGATAAATCTCCTGAGTAAGATAAGTCGAAAGCATCTATCTTAATCGACCTCCAGTGAAATGGGCTGAGCAAGTAGCATTTATCATGTTGACCACAGAAAGCTTCCCATGAACAATGGATTCTTTTTATGTGAACGCTGTAGCGAGTAGTTTGGCAATAATCTATCAGGTTTTGGAAGGCTTCAACTCGGAATCGAACCCAGAACCTTAAGTTTTGATGAAGGATCTCTGATGATACATCTATTACAAACTTTTGGTTCATGTTCACAATTTTAGATGATCATCGTATTGCTGCTTAATTTATCAGATGAACATTCTGAATCGCCATGATCAACACTGCTTTCATTGCTCTCTTCCAATCACAAATTCTAGAAGAATCAATCTAGATTTTGTCTTAAGATCTCTACAAAGAATGAAACTTTTCATAGTAATCAACTTACTTTTTGAAATGCTTCCATAACTGTCCATAAAAATTAATAAACTTGCCTGATCATTCTACCTTATAACTATTCATCTAACCAAACAGAATCCCACTCATTTTTCGTAAACAAGTGTATCAACTGATATTGAATGGACAAATTCAGACCAATCGTGTGATCAAGCAATGTGAGGGTAAAATCTCATCTATGGTGATTGGAAAGATCTCATGAATGCGATCCATCTATTCATCTTCAATTCATCCATTTGGAAGGCTAGAAAATGGTATTCACTTGGGCAATACTCTACTCAATCAATCATTCTCGCTGCATCTTACATACACAAATCGTTTGCTGATAAGGTTAAGCTTGATCAGCGAGAAGAGGACTTGCCTGATGAAGACAGGTTAAGCTTCTTGTGAGAAGAGGAAAGAGAAGAGAAAGAAGAAATGAAGATAAAGAAAAGAAAAGTGGAAGAGATACTTTATCAGGATCTGATGAAGAGAGAGAGAGAATGAAGCATGAGATGGAGGCTGAACGATAGAGAAAGAAAAAGTATTCCTTCTGGTAAGCTTGCATCTACAAAAGCAAACCGATCAAGTGGTAATTAAGCGTCTGATTGAGCCTCTACTTTGCATCTATCAGACTATACATTCAGTATCATCTCAGCATCGATATTCCTTCTCGTTCCCAATCATACTTCGGAAATGGAAGAAAGTGGCGGGAACTCATGGAAAGTGATATAAGGTGGAACTTATATGAAGTTGATGATGGGTGGAAAGAGGATGCTGGGAAGAGAGCTGCCAACGAGCGGAATAGTGAGAGAGAATCCGATAGAGATGCCAAAGACATGGAGGAGGTAGAATGATATAATGAAATTTCCTCCGCCAAAAGCAAGTGTGTATGAGGTGGATAGTATTGGGAGAACAAATGCTGCCGAAAAGAACTTGGTTGGAACAGTTGGATGTTAGATGATGGCAAGATATGGCTAGAAAAGAAATCATTACTATTCTACCAATGGAGACATGAGTTCTTGTTCAAGAAGAGGGTGGAAGGGGGTGGTATATGGAGGAAGTGAGAGAAACAGAAATCGGTCACAATCGATTGCCCATGGATAATCTTGGACTTGAGTGTGGAGCTAATGACTGATCACTGGCCAGGCTTCCAATGAGAAAGATATTAAAGTGAGAAGGAAAGATGATAGAAGTTACTTTCGTTGAGCTCAAAGACTTATAACGCAATTTACGTTGAGCTCACAGACATACTATGCTACAAATTGGCTAACAAAGTCAAAGCATGAAGGCCACTTATTGAGGTGATCATGATTCCTCATCAAGTAATTCTGATGAAATTGGTGAGAACAAATATGATTCTTTCTTCTCTGAGGAGGAATGGATCTATCATAAATGGAAACATGGATATCCAGAAGAATGAGAGGCTCTAATAGATGACTCAGGATTACACATCACCTGATATGGGTTGATATAATGATTCAAATATTCAAAGCTCTCGACTGTACAGATTTTCAGTACTGTAATGAAGAAATTCATGGCATGGAATTGATTAAGATGATTTAATTTTTTCATAACTCATAGTTTTGTTCATTTTAATGCGAATTCAGAGCATATACGAGGTCATAAAAGAGTAGTAACTCAAGAACAATAGTTAGATTTCTCATGCTCAAATCAAGTGGTTAAATCGAGGACGAGTAGTGATGATCCACAAACAGATACAAAATTCTGGGTTCAAATCCTGAAAATATTGATATTCACTGAACATTTGTGAATAAATCTATCAAAGAATGGAATAATAATAGAATTTCCTCAAATCAAAGAAGCTATTTTGAGGTCATGAAAGCTGTTGAAAGATGATTGTTCGAAGACTGGAATAGTCTATTGTCACCAAGGATTTCAATTTCAAATTTTTCGACTTTTTACAGAAAAATGAGGTAAGTCGTCATGATATCAACTTGATTAACCTTTGACTCAAAAAAATAGAAATCACAGAATTATCAGTAATGTTTCGCTTGATACAGGTATATGGATTTGTTTCGCTTTATGGAAACTGGTGGAAATTGATGAATGTCTTGAGTGAATGAATTCTTGGAAACTTTCTAAGATGGAAAAGAAAAGTTGCTGGTCATTCGGCTTAACTTTGAGAAAGAAGTAAATTTTTCACTACATTTTACAACATTTTAGGCCATGATCAATACTTTCCTGAGCAGATCACGAGTTATCATCGATAATTCGACATAATCATCTTTTTAAGGTTTGAACATATCGAGCTACAAATCTGATGCTTGAATGACTATGATATTAATTCAACTTCGTCTTATTATATATGATAATGAAATAGATATTCATGCTAACTTGAAACTCTTTTAGAAAACATTTATTCACCCAAAGTCAAGTGATTCAATCTGACAGTAGCCGTTAAATATTACTCCACCCAGATTTAATCAAGATGAGAATTCTCAACATTTTGATTGATACATTGGTTATCATGACATGAGATTCTTGAAGTGCAATTCTAGCTATTGTTGTCTTCGATATTCTCTTGTGTTGGTAAAGTTTGCTAAAAACATGAAAAACGAAGCATTTACCATGAAGATAAACATTTTTCCGTGGAAAGAGGCAAACCAAATTGTCAAAACGCAAAAATGAATACAATGTACTGCAAAAAGTTCAGAGGAAGATCATAGACGGATCGTCTGTGAACAGATAATCAATCAAGAAATTGCTTATAGTTTGTTGATCACCGGCTCAATCTTTTGAACTATTCCAAGCTCGAATTCAAAAAAAAGCAGAACTCGTTCCCACAATGTTCTAATCTTATCCATAATTCAAGATTTTTATAACAATAAGAGTATAGCATCTGTGTTGGATCAAGTATTTTTCTTCCTCTAAGTCTTCATCCTTGATTGTAGATTATATTTATACACCAATCGAGTCACTTAAGTCGATAATATTGTTGTATGTTCAGAAATTCCTCTCTTCTTTGGAAGGTTTTTGACTTTCCTCAACCAGCTAATTCTTTTTATAGATCTTCCTTTTACCTCAATTATTAATTTTCAAGTCCTAAATATCAGTATCTATCCTGATGAAAGCTTCTAGCTACTTCTTGATTTTGGTTATTTTTTATCCTAAAAAAGTCTTAAAATTTTCATAAAAACTTATTCAAACTGTTTGAAAGGACAATTTAAGTAAAGCAAACTTGAAGGGTAGTAAGAAATCTCAATGTTGAAAATTATATTCACAAACTTTGTAAAATAAATCAAATTCAGGCTAGCTGAGCGAGCTTCAACGAGCTAATGTTTGGCAGCTGATCCATGATCCATGATTCTGATGCTTACAATTTTAGTCTTCAATTGAGTACTTCCCTGCATTTCTTTTTGGAGCATTTTTGAATGTTGAGACTTTTTTCAACCTAAATATGTTCACATTCAGGTGTATATTTGTACACAAAGCTTCAATAAGATAAGAATAGTGACACAGAGGGCATAGATTTTAAATTTTTACATTTCTACAGAATATCCTTAAATGAATGACCATGCTCGATGATTTGGAATGGATAATTTTTGTGACTGAAGTTCATCAGCGGGGATTCCAGACAAAAAAGGCGCTCAAAGAAAAAACACTGAATCATGTATGCTCATCAGCATACAAATTGGTCAATCATGAAAGATTGCTACTCTTGTTCTCATCAAGTATATCATCTGATCAAATGAAAGCTGAGCAAGAGATTTGCATTAACATCAGACAATTCCGATGACATTCGTTATTGTCTGGTCAGTTGGAGAAAGAAAAGAGAGAGAGAGGAGAGAGAAGATATTTTTCCAAATTAAACTTTGATTAAGCAATCTCATCAAATATTCATACCATGAATGACATCTTGCTGTTGCCAGTGGCCAGGCAGTCATGTCAGACTGACCATTCAAATGCGAGACATGCCATTGATCACAAATGAATGCCAAGATGTAGGAAGCTATCGACTATTCTAGGAAAACTTTTGCAACAGATGCACACAAAAAATCATCATACATTTTCTTTATTCTCAACCTTTCTCTTCTCTCACTTCTCAAGCATCTTGAATCGAATTTTCTTTATCATACTCGGAACTTCCTCCTCTTTTCTCTTTCTCTCCATCATTTCAAACCAAATAAGCAACATCATGGCAAGCATATCAAAGCGGTAGTGAGGACCGAAGGGAATCAAGTAAAGTGTTCAATATTTTGGGCTTCTCCATGATATTATATCGGCTTAAAGGTTGCTCAAGTAATAGTGGCAGTAGTTGTAGCATTATGGTGTAGAGAGTAGAAAAAAATAAGTGAGTTATCTAAGATAACTTCCTATTTCTATACTGGCTGCCTGAAACGAAAGCAGGCCACTATCAATAATATGGCCATAATATTGGGAATACTATATGAAGCCATTGATCCTGAGAAAAGTGGAATAGAAGAAGAGAAAGGAAAGTAGATGTATGGTGAGTCCTTGTTAGTTATTAATTAATAATGATGAACAGAGAATCGAGTTAAATCGTTCCCTTTTCCTCTCTTCATCATCTACCATGAACATTATTTTCTCTCTTTCTCTTAAGCAATTCTTCTCTATATTCATTTAATTCTCTTTGCTTTTTCTAGAAAGAATCTCGCTGTTCATTCTAGTGTTTCCTGTGCTGCTTTTTCGTCTTCTTTCAAATTCAACCAGTTACAGGATTAATGCATGGATTTTTTTCTCTTCGTGAGGTAAAATTGGATGCGAGATAGATATTCTGCGTCAAATATCCAGTCAAGGGTGTCCAATAGAGAGAGAAAAAGTATTTGCTAGCATTGTGCTCAAAGCGAGCTTGATGGCACAAAGCATTAACATTTCCAATAGAAAATCGTCTTTTTTCTCTCTTTTCTACTTATTCAGGCTTCAATCTTAACCATCCACTTGTTCATTGAGCTAGGATCTGATGCAATAGCAATCAGTTGAAACTCCATGAAACTATATTGCCTACTTCCACTTTCGAATGGACATGCAAGTCACTTAATCCAATTACTTTCATCCTTGAAGTGAATTTATTTGCCTTCATGGCCTGTAAGGTCAGCCTGTTTTGCTAGTAGTTCACTCTGATTGTCATAAGATGAAATAAAGTTGATACTCAAAAAGGATAAGAGCTCGAATTTGATTGAGAAATACTGAGAAAAAACATAAAATGTAGCCCAACCAATTTCATCCACATAGGTGTTACTATTGTGATGCCTAAAGATGTCAAAATTTTGGTGAAAATTTTGGCTCTAAAATTTCTGGTCAATATCGTTGATTAAACCTTAGAATATACATTTGTAATTTATAATTGTGATCACTAAACCATGCACCAATAGATGGGGATCTCGAAGATAGATATCATCCTCGTATGTTCACCTAAATCAAAAGTTTGAATTCGGATTGACTAACAAATGATTCGAAATTTATGATCTAATCGAAGCCTTCGCTGACTAGAATACTCTCACACTCTTGTCTGAACAAATCCATCCAAAAGTATTTTGTGCTTTTTCTTGTTCCTCAATTGAGTTATTGTCTACACAAGTTCCAAATTCACTCTCTTACATCCAGTAACTTACATACTATTGACTGGGTGAGTTCATTGGAAATTCTAATCATGAGAATGAATTTTCTGTACCACTTCGATTTATCGAAGCTGGAAGAATGAGATTGAGTAGCAATCAGAGGCAACCTGATTTTGCAAAAAGTGAGAATAATACGAAGATTGGCAAGATATTGTTGACAGTTTTCAGCATTGAAACTATTCTCGACTTTTCAGTTAATTAAATGTTTAATCCAAAATGATCTTTGAAAGTGAACAAATAGAGAGAAGGGGTAAAATTGATGGAGTAAAAACTTTAGTCTTCCCAAGACAGACACTCACTCAGCTCAATCGGATTCCAGTTCCTCAATTTGATTTGTGAGACTGGAAAGAAGACGGTGGAATAAAAGATAAGAGGAACTCCAGATTCATTGAACAGATGCTCCAATTTAATTGGGAGAATAGAATACCTTACGACAGCCATCAAACTGCATAACTCAAACTCAGTAAATGCGTCAAGATTGTGAAACTTTCTGGCTTCACAACTTTCTAGATATTACGTTTATTCAATTTGAAGAAATATAGTATATGCATAGTTTTTTTACTTTTTTTTCATTTTCAAGTCAGCACCAAATATCCCTCATTTTTGGCTGTTGATGCTGAAAATCTGGACTTCGAAGTTCACCTCAACCTTGGTAGAACTTGGCAATCTATTAGAGAATCACTATTGAAGTGCTTTTCTCTTGATTTTTACTACAGAGAGCTGTATTTCAGCTCTTTGAGCTAAGCTGAGTTTAGAAAAATGAATATTCTTTTTTGACTTATTGATTTGGGGTGAGATTTTTTACATTCATTTAATCTGTAAAGAACATATTAATTACGAAAATAATGTACTGTTTATTCTCTCAACATCATCAGAATTCCATGAGAGGAGGAGGCATCCATGGGCTGATGGCCATCTCTTCTCTCCGAATGAACTGTCTTAGAAATTTCATTTATAATAGAAAAAATGATAACTTTTTCGCATTAGGGGTTCAATTTGACAGCGGCAAGGTTTAGTGTTAGAATTTTTACCACTGAGGAACGATTTTTCTACATTTGAAATTCAAGCCTCATGAGCTAATGAACAATTTGGTCGAGCCAAAAATATTTATCAAAATTCGATACCGTATAGTATTTTTTATTTTATCATTCCATATGATTTTCAGCAGTGTTTTGAAACATAACTAGGTCTTGAAAGGAGCACTTCAAGACGAAAACCTAGAACAAAACCATATACTATTTCACAATGTCTATTCTCTTCCATGGATTGAGTGTGAAAAAGTGAATCAATTGATGAGAGAGGGAGTAAAAGAGAAACAAAAGAAGCAAATGCTTCGAATAGCTGGAATAGTTGCATTAAACCCGTGACATTGATGTATTCATTGATTCCAAGAAAAGGGAAGAAAAAGAGAAAAGAATTACGACATACTTTTTCAGCCCTTGAATGTCAACTTTTTTGTCTCAATCGATGTTTCTTCTTCAGTCATGGTCATGAACGAATCAGAAAGAGGAATTCTTAATCAAGCACCTTATTCATGTTGGATACAAGAGTGAGAGATTCATTTGACCTTTACTTCTTGAGTTTTGCAGTTCCATTAAGATAGATAAATTTTTTGAGTTAGGCTGAATATTACAATAAACTTGATGAATGTCTCAATCTATGGCAGGCATGCCGAGAAAATTTAAGCTTCGACGAGAAGAAAGAAGTGAAGAAAGCCAAATACGAAAAAAGAGTTTCCCACGAATATTGTGCATTAATATTATCACTCTCTGTTTATGATCAAACCAAAGTTCTAGAGTTCAAATTCTCCGAACGATTATGATGCTAAGGTACCTTTCGAAAAGGCTGTAACTATCCACGTTTGATATGAAAGTTAGAAAGGGGCGAATGGATGAAAAGATGTTTCTCTTCTCTGCGCTTGAAACATAAGACGCAAAACACTTTATCGTCAATTGAAATGAAAAAATGTCCCAAAATATTGGATGGATATTGGATATTTTTTTGGCAACCAGGGGATTTAATTCTGAAGAGATAACTCGAAAACAAATAATCAACAAGAAAGTGGTTGATCTACTAATTTAGTTCAACCTCAAGATTCAATGTAGGATCGAATTCGATTGAGAATGATAATCATTTACAACATAGAAATGTAAGAGCGGAGGGGGAAATTGGAAAGATCACGAGGAAAGGAAATCTTCCTCGAATATTGTGCACTTATATTTGCATTCTAGTAATATGATATGAACAGAGTTCTTTAGTTAAAGTTTTCCAAATTATTGCAGTTCTAATGTACTATTGGAGTAGCTGTATTTATCAATGTTCGATGTAAAAACGAGAGAAGAAACATGATGAGAAGATGCTCTCTCTTGCTCCATCATCTGTCTGGGATGCAAGACGTTAACAAGTGAAAAGGAAAAGTTAGAGTGCGATAAAAAATAAAAGTAAAGTTACAGAGCGAAATGGTTTCCGGAATAAAGAAAAGAAGTCAACTATTCTTTTGTCAGATGAAATTCACAACAATTTTTGCTCTATTCTCACACATTGCAAGATAACCAATAATAATGATCATCATTTCATAACATTTCTGTCGTCATCTTCTTTCTTTTTCGTCTATCACACTCTCTTTCTCTCTTAATCTTTCATTTCAGTTTACCTTCTATTTCATCCACCATCATCTATCATACTCTCTTTATGGATTTCCTCTCTCTCTCTCTCTCTCTCTCTCTCTCTCTCTCTCTCTCTCTCTCTC